>OZ005744.1:52012454-52264954 GCA_963930735.1 Dioctria linearis
GTACATTCAAGACACTCCGAAGCATGCTGGTAGTATCGGCTAAAGCCGCTAGGCGCAGTTGCTGCATAGAACTGCAAGTGATCTCGTATCCCCAAAACTCGAGATGAAAAACTTAATGTCCACTTAGAGGCTACGAGTCCGAGATGAAAAATAAGCGAACTCCAGAAACAAAATTGAAATCCTATGTTAATTCCCTATGCTGGAGAGTGGTAAAAGTGGTCTCGTATCCCCAAGACTCGAGATGAAAAATAAGCGAACTTCAGAAACAAATTCGAAATCCAATGCTATTTCCCTATGCTGCAGAGTGCTAAAAGTGGTCTCGTATTCCCCAAATTGGTCTCGTATCCCCAACATCCAAGACATAAACCCATACAGCCAAGACACAAACCCATATTTAGTATGGGCTGAAACTACCTAGCGACGGTGGCGCCATCTGTGACGAAATCCTGGAAGCTAAAAGGGTGTCGCAGAATCCGCATGCGGATTCTGGATCACTTTTTCCATACAAAAGTGTTCGGAAAATTCCAACTATTTTGCTGGTTCTGGACAAGGCTCTGGGCCACTGAGGGATTCCGTCTAGTGGCCTACGTCACAGGGCCTGCCTGGGGGAATTCCTTCCTACCGTCTGGCTGACCAGGGGATGACGTCATCCCCTCTATTAAGTCCAGAACTCCCGAGCTCTTAATCACGCGGTTGAGCGTTTTATCCAGAATGCTAGGATGGCTTAACAAAAATACATTTACACGTGTGCTCGACCTTGACCCCTGACACCACCTTTGAAACCGGAAGGACGTCAGATCCTTGACCTTCATCCGAAAGTGTGTCTTGGAGGCTACAACCTTGATTCCCTATAATCGAGCATGTCACAGGGGATTCCGTCTGTCGACCAGGCCAGTTTGTAAACTGTTTAGCTGTTATGCGACCTATTTAAAAGCTGTTAAGCTGTTATAAGAGCTGTTTGAAAAGCCGTTAAGCTGTTATCAGACCTGTTTTAAAACTGTTAAGCTGTTATCTGACCTGTTTGAAAAGCTGTTAAGCTGTTATCAGACCTGTTTAAAAGCTGTTAAGCTGTTATCAGACCTGTTTGAAAAGCTGTAAAGCTGTTATCAGAGCTGTTTGAAAAGCTGTTCCAAAAGCTGTTAAGCTGTTATCTGACCTGTTCAAAAAGCTGTTGAGCTGTTATCAGACCTGTTTGAAAAGCTGTTAGGCTGTTATCAGAGCTGTTTTAATAGCTGTTAAGCTGTTATAAGAGCTGTTTGAAAAGCTGTTAAGCTGTTATCAGACCTGTTTAAAAGCTGTTAAGCTATTATCTGACCTGTTTGAAAAGCTGTTAAGCTGTTATCAGACCTGTTTAAAAACTGTTAAGCTGTTATCAGACCTGTTTTAAAAGCTGTTAAGCTGTTTTAAGAGCTGTTCCAAAAGCTGTTAAGCTGTTATCTGACCTGTTCAAAAAGCTGTTAAGCTGTTATCTGACCTGTTCGAAAAGCTGTTAAGCGGTTATCAGACCTTACCAGCTTACTAACTTTACTCCCAGTACGGTTCAATGGAGCAGCTTATTAGCTTTACTCCTAGTATATGTGAACGGAGCAGCTTACTAGACTGGAAAAATAACACAAGAAGCAACATCGCCCATACACTAACACGGAAATTCAAAAAGCCACCTCATTTTAGCATTAATGACCGCCGCATTAACAAAGCACTTAAAACCACCCGAAAATTTTTACATGACAATAGTGATCTATTGATTATAAATAGCGATAAAGGCAATAAGACAATCATTATTGAAAAAGAGCAATACCATAGCAAAATGCGGGAGCATCTCAATGACACAGATACGTATGAGTGCATGCAAAATATGGACAGAAACCTTATCAGACAGCTGACTAATAAAAATAATGAGATAGTGAAGGAGATGCACCAGAAGAAATACATTCCGAAGGCTGAGATGATGAAACTCATACAAGCCCATGCAATACCAGCACGGATTTATGGTACCATCAAAGCGCATAAACCGAACCATCCCATCAGACCGATAGTCACAACACGCTCAACACCAGCTTACACACTTGCTGCGTACATGAATGGAATACTATCTCAGGTCCGTAATACCACAAAATACAATGTGCCCAACTCACACTCTTTCAAGCATTTCATCCAAAACATGACCTTGAAATCGAGTGATCGTCTAGTCTCTTTTGACGTCACACAATTATTTACTAATATCCCACACGATAATGCAATGGCTAGTGTATTAAAGAGATGGCCTATAATAAAACAGCACACTAGACTGTCCAAATGTTTATTCATTAAGGCCTTGAAGTTCTGTATCATAGATAACAACCTGTTTCTATATGAGGGCTCCATGTATAGACAAAAACATGGTCTGGCTATGGGAAGCAGCCTATCAGGCACATTGGCAGAATTTGTATTAGCCGACCTTCTTGATGATGTGAAAAATGATTTACCCTGTGACCCACTATTCATAAAAAAGTACGTAGATGATATCATCATGGTATTACCAGAACATGCAATAGATAACACCTTATGTATCCTCAACAACAAACACCTCCGAATAAAATTCACAATGGAGAAAGAAGATGAAAGTACAAAGACCATACCATTTCTGGACATGTTATTACATAGGGATAACAACAAAATTATAACGGATTGGTATATGAAGCCCATGGCGTCGGGAAGATTACTGAATTATAACTCATCTCACCCTCGAAAAATGAGATTCAACGTTGCCCTAGCGTTCGCAAAAAGGGTTATAAGTTTAAGTGATCATAAGTTTCACCACGCCAATTATCAACGCATTAAACAAATACTGGTATCTAATGACTATCCGGAGCAATGGATTAAAACTATTATAAAAAAGATAACATATGTTCCGGAAAATCGTGTTACATCCATACAAAACAATAATGCAGCTACTACATTGAATAGCAGCGTAGTCAGTACAGAACCCATGCGATATAGGAGGTTAACATACATACCAGGCCTAACAGACAGCATTATACCAATCCTCAAACGCAACAACAATAATAATGTGGAATTTGGATTAGAACCGCAAAATAAATTAAGACAAATTATTTTTACTGACACAAAAACAAAAATAGATAAACCTAACCTAGGAGGAATATACAAAGTAACATGCAAAACAGATAATTGCGATAAAGTATACATTGGGGAAACAGGAAGGGACATTAAAACGCGAATGAGAGAACACATGAATGACTACAAAAGGGGGATGAAGCTGACACATAATGACACAGAAATGGAGAAAACCGAACGCAACTACAACACAGCTTGCTTATCCCATGCTATCACAAAGGGCCATGTATTTGATTACGAGGATCCAAAGATCCTTCACACCGAAAATAATTGGAGGAGAAGGAAAAACATTGAAGCACTCTATATACACCTCAACAAGCCACAGTCAATTAACTTCAAAACAGACACACAATACATCAACACACAATATAAACATACTCTAGACACACTAAAAACATATGGTCGTGAGAGGGGATCCCCAATTAATCGGTCTAGTTAGTATTACTACGCGCAGTTTACAAGATGTCATAGGCTGTATTGCACATGAAATTATCTAGTCATCTACTTATTTACTGTGTTTTAGATTAAATTATGTATTTATATATTTATTTATTCTATTATTGTTTATCGTGCTAATTTAATTATTAATTATTTATTCAATTAATTGGTGTTGAGTTATTTCAATTACTGTTTGTAAGCGATAAAAAATCTTGATGTGCTCCTAACGTAAAAAAATTTTTTTTAAAAAAAGTGACGAAGGATTAAGGTAATTTATATGAGAACGGTTTACAATGTGGGTTATATGGATATAATGTATTTTTAGGCACTGAAGATGGTCTAAAGAAGAGACCGAAATATTGGCCAATAAATGGTAACTACAAAACTTATGTAGTAGTTTCATTTCATTGCAAATCTACGAACAAAAGGGTCACTAACCCCATATGATTCCCACGTAGAATCCTTTTCGTCCATGTCGGAATCGGCTCGGTGATGTACGTGAGCTTCCACAATGAACGAGTTGGGGTTTTCCAGGTTTAGCTGGGCAGGTATTCGACTAAGCGCGTCTGCATTAGTGCTATATTTTCCAGGCTTATATTCAATTTTATAGTCGAACTCTGAGAGTTTATGGTGAAACCTGACTAATCTCGATGTCGGGTCTTTCACATTGAAACGCCTTTCAGGGGCTTGTGGTCGGTGTAGACCGTGAACGTTCTGCCCTGTAAATAACACCTGAAGATCCTGGCGACCCACACAATAGCGAACAACTCTTTTTCTATTGTGGAGTATCTTTGTTCCGCCTTATTCAAACTTCTACTTGCGTACGCTATTGGCCTGTCTTTACCTATTGCCCCTTGTGATAAAACAGCTCCCAATGCCTCATTGCTAGCATCTGTTGTTAGATTAAAAGGTTGGGTAAAATCTGGATATTTGAGTAGAGGTGGATTTATTAGAGAATTTTTAATCTCATTGAAAGATTCTTGGCACTTTTGCGTCCAATTAAATTTGACGTCTTTCCGTAATAGATTTGTTATTGGCCTGACTATCTTTGAGAAATTAGGGATGAACTTGCGATAGTAGTTTGCCAATCCCAGAAACGATTGAGTTTGTCTGATAGTTCGTGGTGGGGGAAAATTTTGGACACAGCTTGTCTTACTGGGATCTGGAAGTGCCCCTTCGTTTGAGCATTTGTGTCCGAGGTATATTACTTCTCTGCGAAGGAACTGACACTTTTCGGGTTGTAATTTAAGATTATGGGCTCGAAGTCTGTCGAATTCTTTAGCCAGTTTCTCGTTATGATCTTGTAAATTTTTTCCATATATTACAATATCATCGAGATAGACAAAGCATTCTAATCCTTGGAGACCCGTTAGAATGTAATTCATCAGGCGTTGAAAAGTCCCAGGTGCGCCTTCCAACCCAAATGGCATTCTCCGTAAGCGGTACTAAATGCAGTTTTTGGTCTATCCCTTGGGTCTACCAATACTTGGTGATATCCGCTTGCAAGGTCAAGTGTAGTAAAATACCGCGAATGCCCAAGCTGATCCAGTATATCCTCTATCCTGGGTAATGGAAAGGCATCCCCTATAGATTTCTCGTTAATTTTACGGAAATCTACTACTACTCGCCAACGTTTATTGCCGTCGGGCACAGCTTTCTTGGGGACTACCAGCAATGGAGAATTCCACGGGCTTTTACTTAATTGGATTATGTCGTTGTCCAACATTTCCTTAATTTGCTCATTTATGACTGCCCGGTGTGTTTCTGGAAGTCTATACATCTTTTGATTTATGGGTGGCTGATTGTGTAGTATGGGGATGGTATGCTTTATGGTATTAGTGCATGTGAGCTTATCTCCCTTTAAATAAAAAAGATCGTTATACTTATAGCATAACTCAAGAATTGATTTTTCTTCTTCGCGATTTAAATTTTCATCCAACAGTAATTCTTTACGTAAAGCCACAAGTCTGTCTGGGTTATAGCTTTTAATATGGTTTACGTTTCTTGAATATGGATTGGAATTAAATTTCAATTTGTCGTTTTTGACGTTGTGTGTGCTTTTGTTTTGTGCACGAAGAAAATATGGGTTGGAATTAATTTTTAATTTGTCTTTTTTGGCATTGTGTGTGCTTTTGTTTTGTGCACGTAGGGGGAAACAGTGTGGCAAGAATTGTCCAAAAAAATTCATCATTTTTCCAGTACGGAGCGTAAAATTTTACAAATTGTGATGTTAGGTGTGGGATTGGGGAGTGGAGGATGGATGGTGGAAGGTCGAGAATGGAGAGTGGAAGGTGGAGAATGGAGGGTGGAGGGTGGTGGTGTGGTGGGGTGTGGTGGGGTGTGGTGGGGTGTGGTGGGGTGTGGTGGGGTGTGGTGGGGTGTGGTGGGGTGTGGTGGGGTGTGGTGGGGTGTGGTGGGGTGTTTTGGGGGTATGGTGGGGTGTAGTGTGAGTGTGGTGGAGGATGGATGGTAGGACTGGAAGGTGGATGGTGCAATTTAAGAATGTGGATGCTCGTTAACTTGTTAAGTTCGAGTAGCACTAATCACTGTATTTAATGGAAAGACTTTCGCGTAACGGGGGGTTACACCCCCCGAACCCCCCTTTTTCGATAAAAGAGTTATTATAATCAAGTAGTCATATGATAAAATCTAATGAATACCAATAGTGGACGGATGGAAAAATTTAAAAATGTGGATGCTCGTTAACATGCTAACTTCGAGTAGCACTAATCGGTGTATTTAATGGATAGCCTTTCGTTTTTGACGTTGTGTGTGCTTTTGATTTGTGCACTTAGGAAAGGTGGATCACCCTTTTTATGAGTACTTTGGGTATTTACGTCGTCCAAAGGTACATGGAGATACTGTATGTTATAGCAATTACTTGGAACTAGAGTAAGCGTTAAGTTCCTTAGGAATACTGGTTCCGTGTTTACATTTAGAACAGATAACGGTATGAAGCTTTTATGAGGACTAACTAGGCAATTTGCGACAAATACTCCTTCTTGGATCTCCTGAGACAAGCAGATCATTTCTTGGTCTATTTGTAACGGTATGCTCAGTACCATTTGAATTCGAGGGGGTATTCTATTGGATCGCTGAAGTACTACTTCATATTGCCTACTTTCATCTTCTTTTGAGATGTTCAGAGTTTCTTCCATTGGAGGTAGGACATTTTTGCTTTCTGGTGCCCGTGATTTAAATTGCTCCTCCAATTGATCACTTGGTATTTCCTCTCCATCTTCTAGGGATGTTTCGAGAGGTACCGTGAATTCAATAGGGTTGGTTTCCGTGCGAGGGAACCGCAGTAATTTATTAGGCCCTTCGATATTACAATTTTTTGCAAGAAAGTCATTGCCTAACAGCCCATCGTGGGAGATTTGGGCAATGTCTTCTACTACCCGGAGTTTGCATGGAACACTGCTTAATAAAAAGTTGCCTTGGCAGTTTCCCAATGTTTCTCCTTCTGCAAATGGAGTTTTCAAAGTCACCTTTTGGCTTCGTTCTATATGTTCTGGGTTATCTAGTGCTTCCTTTTTTATGATGCTTACTTCAGCTCGTGTCTACTATCAGCCGAACGGCTGTGTTTTTGCCTATGTCCAGTGGTAAGTCTACCACTGGTACATTTTCTCTATTTAATTGTTGTTTTGTTTGAGAGGACCCTGAAGTAATTTGAGCGGTTTTATTTAATGTCGAGCCGGGGATTTTTCGGTCGACAGTATGCCGTTTCCCGAATGTGTGGCCTCCCATCGTTGTTTCTGCTGACAAGTGGTCACCGTATGACTTCTTCTCCCACAGAAATCGCACATATTATGTATGGGGTTAAATCTTTGTTCCCTATCTGCAGAGCCCCACCGAGCATTGTTTTTTGAGCTTACATGTTCGGGTGGCGCTTTAATATTCTGTTTACAATATTGGGCATCATGGCCCTTCATTCTGCAGTTAGTACAATAAGGAGTATTCTTACGCTTTAGGCACTCGTCATACGTGTGCCCTTTATAATTGCAGTAGCTGCAGGTGATCTTGTTTAACAACACTTTCTGTTTATCGTACTTTTTTTCTGCCTGCTCGTAAAAAGATTTCCTGTTTGGAGGTGGACTTCCTAACGATTTCCTTGTTATGTTTGTTTGAGGAGAGCGCCAATAATTTTCTGAGTTTCTGTCGGTACTAAAGGACACTGAAGTTTCTCTTGGTTGTTCGGCTATTGGAGGTATACCAATTTCAGTTTTTATGTTATGTCTTCCGAATTCCTTTGTGTAAGGGTAGGAAGACAAATTTACACTCTCAGGTATGGGATAACCATAGGTATTAGAGAAATTTGGGATATTATGTCTTAGAAAAGGGCCCACTTGGAAAGAGTTTGTTGGGTTAGGGATATAATTTGTTGGTTGTGGAATGAAAAAGAGTCCTTGCTGCAACCTTTCCATATCTAGTGCCTTTTGAATGAGAGTTTCCAAAGAATTTTCATTCAATGTGAGTAAATAGGCGCTTAGATGGGGATTAGTTGCACCATTCTTTATGGAAGCCATAGCAAAGTCTTCTATTTGCTGCTTTACTACTTTAAAATTTTCAGATCCGTATTTACTTTGTGCTGCCTCGTTGCATTGAATTAAAAGACTTTTTAATCTATTTGTAAATGAACTAAATGATTCTGGCGGATATTGCCGGCAAGTAATTAACTTGTTTATTAGTTCACGAGGTAAATACGTTCGGTAAAGCAGTTGTTCGACTTCTTCAAATTTTGTGAGAGAGCTTGACGCTATTAATTGATACGCGTTTCCTCTCAATCTGGTGGGGAAAATCTGCATGAAGGCTTTGCTTTCCTCTTCCCCTAGACACTGTTGCACTTGCTTACAACAGCCTATAAAAGTCTGTAATTCTGTAAGAATTTGCGTGCTAACTTTCCCAGAGAACAAAGCACCATTTGTGCCGTCAGTTTTACTTTTTCATAGTTTACCGACATTTTATCCGTCTTATCGTGTTGCACTGTGTTGGAAGTAATTTGAGTGTTTATACTCGAAGTTGGTGTGTCTAACGCCTGCTGGGATACTAGGGCGCCTAAACTATAATTTCTTGCTAGGAAATTAATTAGACTGTGCCCTCTGAAGCGTTTACCTAAGCGATGCTCGCGATATCAATTTATGTATGGTCTGCTTTGGGGTGAATTTCGCTCTACTATTGGGCTGTCTGGAGGACTTGTGTTGTCAAAAGACAATGAGTTTATTGCTGCCTCAAAATCTGAGCTAGGAGAGCTTTGATCAGGTCTTGGCATGAAAGACAAAACTTCGAGTTTTACGTAATTATTGAGAGAGAAGAAAAAAGAGATTAGATAGTTTATCTAATTCCGTATAATAACCGAACGAATTAGAATGATTAATTAAAATGTTTCTACTGTTTTTTGTCGCTTATGTACATGCACATATATCGCTGAGACTACTGTATTTATTTCTTTATTTATTAATTTTTTATTAGTCTAAAGTAATTTTGCTACTAAATTGACGCGTCTTTTAAAATTTTTTTTTTTTTTTTTAACTTATTTTTACTTCACTTTAGTTGAAGAGAAGAGAAAAGATGTTAACGATGTTTCCGCTATGCAGATATGATGCTTTATTTTTGTTACTGATGTCAATGGATGTTGTTAGAAATGCCCAACGTCTCGGTTTTGTGTGCCAGATTCAAAAATAATGCGCTCTTATGCACTCGTTTATGTAAATTCGAGGATCAAGGTTTTTCAAGTTTGAATTTATATAACTTCCTCGATCCTACCGGCTGCGCCAAAATTGTTGAGTTTATTAATGTACTTTTAGTACTCTCATCTGAGCACCTTTTGATCTGGAACACGGCACGGTTACTGTGACTACGTGCCGTCAAGATGATTGGGCGTTTTACTTAATTGTCCCGAGATAGGTAGAGCAGCGATGCGTATGGAGCAGCTTACTAGCTTTACTCCCAGTACGGTTCAATGGAGCAGCTTATTACCTTTACTCCTAGTATATGTGAACGGAGCAGCTTACGAGCTTTACTCCTAGGTATAGATGAATGGAGCAGCTTACTAGCTTTACTCCTAGGTACAGATGAATGGAGCAGCTTACTAGCTTTACTCCTGGGTAAGTGAAACAACTCGTGTTCTGACTAACTCACTTACTGACTTCTTTATTCAAAATCACAGTTTATTTATACAATTTTCCACTTAATACTATTGTTATTTTCTTATTACGCTAAGCTAATTTCATCACAGCATTTATTCGTATATAATTATTATTTCCGCAAAGTGTTTCTTTGTGGCATTCATAAATTAATTTCCGCAAAGCTTTTGCCGGTTTGTTGTTATTACATCACGGCATTCATCGCTTTCACATGTACATACATAAATACTTCCGCAGACCGTTCGCCGCTTTGCTGCTATTATGACATCATCGTGAACCATTGTTTCGTTCCCTGAGTTCTACCGCTGGCGCAAGGTTATCAAATTGCATCGTGTGAATTCTTGCGCGCAGGGGATTGTGTCACTGCCTTCACTTGTTTCTTTATATGATTAAGAAATTGGTGTAGGTCAGTAGCGGGTGACTTTACTGAACTTGCAAATATGTTTGTAGATATATATGTTTATACTTGCAGCTGGGAATTGTAATTCTGCATGCAATGAGAATGCTGTAGGTATGTACATATCTACATGTTTTGCATTTCTTTATTAATGCATGAATTTTAGAATTCTGTGTGAAGCGAAATCGATTCAGAGATGTATGCATGTATGTATATACATGTTTAATTGATGCCAATGGATGCTCTGTATGTAACAAGCACACGTGTAAATGTTTTTTGTCAAGACATCCTAGCATTCTGGATAAAACGCTCAATCGCCCGATTAGGAGCTCGGGAGCTCTGGACTTAATAGAGGGGATGACGTCATCCCCTGGTCAGCCAGACGGTAGGAAGGAATTCCCCCAGGCAGGCCCTGTGACGTAGGCCACTAGACGGAATCCCCCAGTGGCCCATAGCCCTGTCCAGAACCACCAAAATAGTTGGAATTTTCCGGACACTTTTTGTATGCAAAAAGTGATCCAGAATCCGCATAGCGTAACTACTTGCGCAGAAAGCGATTCCAACAAATATTGCAGTTTCTTCATTTTGAAGATAGCCACAAAACAGGAATTGATGGTGATAATATGTGGAATCTGCGCCCTATTACAGACCACCTGAAGTCAAATATGCTGAAGCACTTTCATCCTGAGCAGAATCTTCTTTATGATGAAAGCATGATCGCTTATTATGGGCGTCACGGATGCAAACATAAGAGGGAAGCCGCTTCGCTTTGGATACAAAGTATGGTCTTTATGTACTCCGGCAGGCTATTTGGTAAACTTCGAAATCTACCAAGGAGAAACCCACGATCAAATACTGTGTACGAGGAAAAATTCGGCAACTGCACAGCGACACTTTTGAATATGATCGATGCCTTAAACCTAAAGTTCAACAGTTACCATTCACATTTAATTTCGATAACCTGCTTACTGGTTTTCCAGTATGTATTGACTTATTTGAAATCTCGTGGATACAACGCAACGCAACAGGAACTATTCGTGAGAACCGAATCCCTAATAGCTGTCCACTTGCTTACAAAAGGATCTACATAAAAAGCCACGGGGGTTCGGTGTTTCAACAAAAATGAAAGACACAAACATTTGCTTAACGAAATGGGTTGATAACGCTGTTGTAAACATTGCATCAACGTCATGCGGTATTAATCCAACGTCAAAGGTGCTATGATATTCGAAAGAACAAACAAAAAATTAATGTGACTCAACCATCCGTTATCGGCGAATACAATAAATATATGTGTGGTGTAGATCGCAGAATGTTAGTCTATACCGTATTGGAAATCGAGAAAAGAAATGGTGGAGTTGCATATTCACTTGGTTGGTCTACGTAAAATGCATGGCAATTGCATAGAGTCGGTCAACCTGTAATGCCACAGCTAGGATTCAGACGAAATATTGCAATCTACTATTGCAATCACTTTGGTGAAAATGCTAAGGATCCTGGACCGACTCGCCTACGTAACTATGAAGGTATAGAGACCTTACGGTACGATGGCCTTAATCACTGGCCATATCCAATAGCAATGAAAGAAGATGCCCTGGAGATACCTGTTCCACTAATGGCCGTATTTCGTGCAGAAAATGCGGCGTTGGTTTATGCCTAATATATTTTCAGAAATACCATACCAAAGATAAAAAAGTGATGTTCAATTTCCGTAATATTTAATAATCAACATGTGTTTTAATGCCAGACTCAAATACAATTATTTTTATTTTTAATGTAATTTTCCCCCAGTATGACCCAGCGTTGCCATTTGGCAACACACCCCTATGACCAGACCTAAGGGGTGCGAAGCAAACTAGTCATATTTTTACGTTGCCTGGGCTCCCACTAGCCAATTTATATAATAAAAATCATGTTTCGGAAAAAATATAGTTCTGGGACATACCGGGTTAATTGATCAACGGAGGTATTACGTTTTATTCTTTTTAAAGAACTTTCATACACCTCGTTAAATGTGTTTCGTTTCACTTTCTTTGTATCATCGGTACTTATTTTGCAGTTGGGTATCGAAATTTCAGTTAAACCAACATGCCAACTACCATTAAACTTAAATGATTTCGCTAATGCATTTGTAAAACCCGACAGAGTATTCTCTGAATAAAACTGCATGGAATTATTACTTAAAAGACATACATAGAAATCGTCTTTTACATCTACAGGCATTTTTGTGCTCTAAAACTCTTCCAAGTGTATGGCTGGCACGCTTAAACTTCGATCCTGTTTACTTTTTAAACGTTCGCTTTGTCGCACAACTTTCTTTACAGGAAATGAAAGCATATATTGACCCGAATCCAGCTTTGATGGTCTTAATATAGGCTGATTTTTGGGGTTGTATGGCTCCTGTTCCGGACCAGTTCTCTCTTCCGTATTCTCAAGATAATCAATAGCTTCATCTACACTCATATCCATAGGTACCGTAATTTGTGTTATCCCATCATCAAGAGTTATTACCTTGTAATCTTTTTTTCGTACAGCAGGATCAGATATAGTTTTTTCGGCTTAAGAGTTTTTGCTATTCCACTAGCAGACAGACGTCGTTTCGTCGTTGGAGATAGAGACTTTCGTGGCGGTGTAATGTTACCTATCTCAAAAACTTCGTCCTCGATTCGCGGAGGTGTTTTTTCTTTTCTTGGAGGTGTCTGTGCAGAAATATCATGTTTAAAAAAGTTTTTGGTTTGTGTTGTATTATCACGCAAGCTCTTTTGGCGAACTTGTTTGCCTTTTGGGGGGTATACCGGACTTTTTTCGTGTAGAGTACGTCTAAATTTACGATTGAAATTTAGGAACTTTATCAACTGATTACGATAGTTATACCACTTATCGATGTCGGACAAATCTTTGTCTTTAAGTATTTTATTGATTGAATTATCAAACATTGTCTGATTTGACGAACCTTCTATATCTTTCTCAAGTTTTTCATAGACTTCTGGTGAAAAAAGTAACATTTTATTAAGGGAATTACTTCTGTACATATTTTTCAATTAGCGAACCTATCACTCCAGATAAAACACTTCCCAATAATACAGGCAGAAATCCACCTCGTTGTATAAGTATCTTACGTTGCTTTGGGACAGACCTTTTTGCATCAACCAGCTTACGCATATCCCTTTTATACCTACAAAGATGTCTGTGAATTATCCTACAGGCCATATGGTTACCCTTCAAAGTATTAAACGTGATTTCACAAAGAGCTTTTACAACGTCGGGATCAGCATGTTTTATAATAGCTTTTCGTAACACAGGTTTTGCATTTTTAAGAACATATAACATATGCCTGTTGTCCCTTAATCGTTTTATTACATTATTAAAAATGGTGTTACATTTTTGTTAGTTAGGCTATTTTGTGCGCAAAAGCAAGTTGCAAATTGTTTGTTAAAAATGTCTGTTCGAAATCGTAACACCTCGCTTATGTTTTGGGTTAAATCAATCAGCAAATAACTGTGTGGTGCTTGTGTAATATCCTTATATATTCTCATCAGTTCAGAACTATTTTCAGGGTAGATCTGTTTTGCCAAATGAATAAACTGACTTTTGTCCCGAGGGTTTTTAAAAGCCGCCAAGTTTTTACAATTCAACGATATATCACGACAAAACTTTCCTTGATGAAACACGTTCTGCGTTACAAGAATCACTGATAAATTCCGATGGTGAGACCCTTTCGTAAAAAGCTCGCAGACTTGTTTGCTAAATGCATTCAACATCATATCATCCAGCACAATTAGTGTCGGTTCGTCTGCATGATTTGTAAATTCTTCGGGAATAAAATCTAGGTAATCGATGTTCTTGAACGAAATTTTTGAGGGTATAGCATTCCTTTCCGCATTACACCACAACACTCTTTTTATTTGCGGGTGTATTATAGATGAGTTATTTAAGAGTTGATCTATGAACGTCGTCTTCCCACATCCGGATGGTCCTTCAACCATCATTGTTAACGGATTAATAAATTTAATCATCCTGAATATTATATAAAATACTGTTTGTACAGGTATTTATACATTCAGTAAAGATTAGCAGAAGGCAAATTATAAATGAATTGCACAAACCTGCTCGAAAAAAATTTGAGCGCCGTCGTGTCACCATAAAAGGTATAGATGATTTATGGCAGGCAGATTTAGTCGATATGAGGCTGTACGTCTCAGAAAATCAGGGCTACAACTTTTTGCTTACAGTAATTGATGCTTTTTCTAAGTACGGGTGGGGCTTACCGATTAAAGATAAAAGTGGAGTTGAAGTTAGCAAAGCAATGCGATCGATTTTTAATCAAGGTCGCATTCCCAGACATTTACATACAAACAATGGGAAAGAATTTTTTAATAAAACATTTCAACAGCTTATGAAAAATTATGGTATTAACCACTATTCAACGTACAGTACATTAAAAGCTTCAATTGTAGAAAGATTTAACAGAACTTTTAAAAATATGATATGGAAAGAATTTAGCATGAATGGTACTTATCATTGGATCAGCATGTTGAACAAATTAACAGATAGATATAATAAAACAAAACACAGGACTATTAAAATGCGACCTATAGATGTAGGCTCGCATAACGAAAAGCGAATTTTAAAATCGGTGTATATGTATATAAAAACAAAGCCTAAACCAAAGTTCAAAGTAGGTGCTTTTGTGCGTGTTAGTAAACATAAGCATATTTTTGAGAAAGGTTATACACCAAATTCGTCCACAGAGATATTCACAATCAACAAAGTTAAGAATACATACCCGCGCACATACATTCTCAAAGATTTTGAAGGGAACTTAATACAAGGTGGGTTTTATGAACTAGAACTTACACCAGTAAAATACCCCAACCTCTACCTCGTTGAAAAAGTTTTGAAGAGGAAAGGAAACAAAGTGCTTGTGAAATGGTTAGGGTTTCCATCAAGACACAACACATGGATTGATATAAAAGAAGTGCTATAATACGATTCTAAAATAGTTAAAATGCTGATTCTCAAAAGGGAATACGATCGCTTAAAAACTTTCCGTAATCTACCTGTAGACGAGAAAAAGTCACATAAATTAGCACGAAGTGGTTTCTTCTACACAAATCTGAAGGATCGAGTTAAATGCTACTTTTGCTCCTTGGAGATGAATGCTTTAAACTGTTCCGAGGATATCGAAACTGAACATCTTCGTCTTTCACCAAACTGCGCATATGCCAATGGAAGTGATGTTTGTGGACCGTATAACAGATTACTAACTAAACAAACGCCTTCAAACACTGCAGTTTACGTATTCAACATATTTAAATGCTTGGCGGGCGCAGTGATTATACTTGCATTATTTGGCGAAATATATGTTATTTACAAATTCTTACAACAACAGCAATGAAGAGAGTAACATTTAATGAAAACGGGGAAAATCGGGTATACGTATGTTTGGACTTTTATGCATACCACCAAACCCGTAAAGGAGAATGGGAAACCTTTGCAAGGGACAACGACAGATTTAGGACGAGGATCTCATTCATTATTAAAGATTTAATTAAAATTTATAAAAGGAAATCTTTGCTGTAAAAAATTTAAATAAAAATCTGATTTCAGTTTTTTAATTAACGGTTGTTATTTTTCCTAACTAGTATAAAAACATATTTTTATTTAATTTTGTAGCACGCCACTGGATTTCCCTTAGCTACGCAGGAAGCAAATGGTTTCCAGTCATCCCCACCATAACGCAGACATCGTATTGCAGACCCTTTCTATATAAACAGAATACAATGTACAAATTTTGTCAGATATTTTCATAAATTGATGATTGGAGTATTGAATAAATATAATTTGTTAACCAGATATTCTTTCTTTACTCTACAATTTTAATTTAATTTTCTGTTTCAATATAAGTCAAACGACTTGCATAATTTTGAGAAGATGGCTCGTGTAGCAAGAACTACCAGCTCTACTACTACAATACATATAAATGTTTATTTAATTTTGTAGCACGCCACTGCATTTCCCTTAGCTACGCAGGAAGCAAATGGTTTCCAGTCATCCCCACCATAACGCAGACATCGTATTCCAGACCCTTTCTATATAAACAGAATACAATGTACAAATTTTGTCAGATATTTTCATAAATTGATGATTGGAGTATTGAATAAATATAATTTGTTAACCAGATATTCTTTCTTTACTCTACAATTTTTATTCAATTTTCTGTTTCAATATAAGCCAAACGATTTGCATAATTTTGGGAAGATGGCTCGTGTAGCAAGAACTACCAGCTCTTTAATAAAATGCTCCCCATTATGCACACAAACAAACTGCATGTCCAGAATAAATTTTCCATATTATTACCTGAAGTAAAACTACGGAATGCACGAATATCTTGTGCGTATATTTATATATGTTTGTTTATTTCAGTAAAATGTGGCCGGTATAATTAATATAGTCATGTACTGGTTAATGTTAATAGTGACAGTGCTGTTTTTTATACCTAAAGTACAATGGTTGTTATACTACATAGATTTATAGTAACACATTTTTACTTTTATTCGTCTATAATTAGTAATAACATTATAATTTTTAATCTTACTTTTCTAACTACAATTATAACAAAATATCTTGCAACTAGCACATCAATATTATCTAATCTCGTGTTCTTTTGAAACCATATGGATAAGAAAAATAATCGTCCGTAACAACTCTTTTATCAAAATTCAAAAGTAAATGACATCTTTTTTTTCCAATGTAGATAAAATAACTCCTGGACGTTTTCGTTTAATTTTTCGCTCAGTTTTTACGCATACACTATCTTGAAAACTTTCTTCGGTAACCATTGATTTCAAGCACTCATGATTGACAATTTTAGAATTTTCAAAATTAATTGTAATACCTTTGCATTTGGTAATGTACTCAGGACCTTTTTCTGTCTCAACTTTAAGGCTATAAGTTTTAGGCCCGACACTTACAAATTCTGAAATGAACGCGCTCGCACCGTAACATTCAACCTCGTCAGTTAAGTCCCCCAAAAAGTCAGAAATTGTAAATGATAAAGGGTTTTCTTTATTATCCACGAATATTAAACTATTTGTGTCACAATATAAAATTTTGTCTTTCACTTTTTTCTAAAATTGCATAGAGCTTAAGTCTGGCAAATGCCGTTGTGTAAGCTGCAATTGGTATATTAACGTGGGGTAATGTATTTAAATTTTCTTGTATATATTTCCATGTTACCCACATGGTGCTTTCATTAATTGGTTGTAAAGAGCAAATTTCGATTCCTGGAGATTGTATAAAGTCACAGAAATCTTTGAAATTATTTAAGACTTTAGTGTATGTTCTGTCTTCCCTTTGGGCGAATTTACCCCATAAGGAATTTAAACAAATTTTTGCCGTGTTACGTCGACCAATGTTTTTGTGAATCTGCTTTTTGAAGAGAACAATGTTTTCTTTTATTTCATAGGCCCTTATAAAGTTATCTTTTTTCTCTTCAGTAGTACATTTACTTCCCCACCCACTAGCCTCCTGTTTAATTTTTAAGAAAGTATTCACATACCCCGTAAATAAACCACCACTTTCTTCTACCGTGTCATATACAGTATAATCATACTTCCAAACATCAAAAATGCTTTTTAACCGCTAAGGCCACTTCAGGAATAATCCATGTACCGGTAATTTGCTTTTCTTCTTCATTGTGATGACAGGTGTGAAATACAGTTTTAAGTTAGTTTTAAAGGGTAACACAGGCAAAAATAAATTAGATGGTGCTACAACAGAACACATAATGAAACCGTGTATTGAAAGAATTTCCGATAGTAAAGGCATGGCATCATTTCGAAATATTTGAGGATGTCCAATAGGGTAGGGTGAATATGTGTTAATATACGGGTACAAACTTGTAAAGTCCAAATAACGAATTGTTTCTTTTTCTTCTTTCACTTTGTATATATATATATATAGCTTAAACACCTCAGTACGTCCTCCAAAAACGGTATTACGTGGGTTAAGCGGAGCAGGAATATTAGCAACAAGATCATTTAATCTTTGATTTATAAGAGGATTTGCTTTTAGAAATTGTTTGAATTCACATTCCCAAATGTATACCAAAGTATAGCCGTGCTGTTTGATTGTCTCAATCCTTTTTTGTAAGTTCTTGAAGTTTGAAGCAATCGTTACAGCCATGATAAAAACAGCCAAAAAATTTGTAAGCTCTGTTGGTTGCTAAAATGAAACCATCTACTTGCAGTCCGCTCCTTTCTAGCCTAACCTCCCCTTTATTGTTTGCAGAGAGAATCAGGTGCTCCGTTTTTGTGCTTTCCCATGCAAGCCACTTGACAGCACTCAACAGTACTCACTGTTTAGATTTAAAATAGCCATTCTTGGGCATTATGCCTAAAGCATTATTTTGTAAAAAGTTTTTTCGGAAAACTAGCATACAGGCTGACGTTATAGTTAAAGACTCCACAGAAGGATTTATTTGGGTTATGTCAAGAAATTCACGCGTAAATCGTATACATCCTAAACGCAAAATACTAACATCATTTATACAATACTTTAATATTTCTTGTTTGTTATTGAAAACTCCTTTGGACGCGGTGTTATACCATTTTAGAAACGCCTACCTCTCTTTTATTTCCATTGTTGTAAAACCATATAATTCAGGTGAGGGATAGTTACCAATGAAGTCAATATTCTCTGTTGTGTGAAAGTAAGGGTAATACCCTTTCATATGATTTGCAATATCAAACACTTCAACTTCAGGAAACTTTGAAAGAGGTAGCCCCAACAAATTTAACGAATCAATAAAAACCAAATTTTCGCAAGTTAATTTCATTATTTTCATGCCGTTCATTATCGGCTGTATTGTTAAATTTTTAGCCAGAAGCTCAGAAATCAAAAAGTGACCATCATACCCCTGCAAATTATGGGCAATGCAGTACACATTGGATGTTGAGGGTCGCGGACTCAAACAATAATCTAAAAAAAATTTCACAACATTCGTTTCCCGTTTATGTCTGGTTGTTGATAACAATTATAGCATGTCTGTTGCGCAACAATTAAATTTACAACATGCCTAAAGGAGGCGGGACTACTTTCGTATACAGTATTTTGTGTACTTTCGCAATCAAAAAATATTAATACGAATTTTTTATCTTTCCTCCCAATGTACCGTTTAATGTAACAGAGATGTTCCGTCGGAACAATTTTTGAGCAAATTTGACATAAATATTCATTGCAGGTGTGGTCGTTCAAACTTCTTTTAGTAAGATTAAGAAATTTGCTGCATAGTTTACAAATTTTGAGACTATCACACACACTTTTGTCTTTAATTTTATTTTGAAGATGATTGGCAAAACAGACTTCGCCTCTGAATGTACGGTTGCAATTCTCACATCCGCGCGCTTGTTTAACAAACTTGCACGGGGGAAGGTATCACAGTAGCGGCATTTCACCTCGCATTTGTGTAACTTTACGTCTGATAACTTATCGCAAAAAGGACAGGCATATTTTTTATTAAAAAATCCTGTCAAAGATTTGATGACATAAAAGTGTTTTAATGTTTGTGAATAATATAGGCAAATTTTTTTTTGTGCACCGCACTCAATTGGCAACTTGAATAAAATTGAGTTTGGGTTTTTTAAATCGTGAAACACAATGATTTGATAACTTGTTAAAAATTTTTGAAATTTGTAGTGGTCTATTAAAATGCTGCCATTTTTACCGAGCACAACGTTCGAATTTTTACATAATTGATTTGCTGACTTATCCAATCCCCGAATAACAGAAAGATTTCTTTGTTTATTGACGTTTTCTAAGACTATTTCAATAGCGTAACATATACTTCGGGGAAGACAATTCAGGTCATTTTCTTTTCCAACATCTATCACACTCGTTTTTTTAGCTAAAACTACGCTCTCTTCTACATATTTAGGATTTATCTTACCCCCTGCGAAAGGAAATTTGACTATGTCTGCATTTAACTGCATGACTTCGTCAGAGGGAAAAATAGAATTGGATATGCTCACATTGGAAATTAATCCAATAATATATTCCCCGGATAAATGTTTTATAGGCTTGAGGCTAGACCATATAGGCTTTACGTGAGGGGCATTAGGTAGCGCAATTGAAAAACTTATTTTGCTGCCTTCAACAGAATTTCATAGTACTTCTTTAACTACATTATCAAATGCCTGTTTTAATATTTCGAGAGGGTTTTGATTTACATTACCAAAATCTTCCAGTTGAAAAACTAGTTTAACCCCCTCTGTATTAAACCTTTTTAAAAAAAACGTCTGCTTTGATAGCAACTTTAAGCCCTTATTTAGACCACTACTACATTGAATTATTTCAGGTGAATCACTTCTTCTTTGTAAGCAAATATTTTCACCCGTTTCACAGTATCGCTCTCCTCAGCATTGTTGAAGAAATCAATAGCGTTTTTTAGCACATTATTCGCAAGTGGAATATTATGCGAAATTGAGTATTTTGTAATCAATGATAACAGCAAAAAATTTTCGCGATCCGAAAATATTACTTTATCTTTTTTAACTGTGTTTATACAGATATTCAACGCGGAAAAAAATATATCTGAATTTAAAGATATTGCGCTCTATAAATGGGCAATAATTTCTATAGCACTCATTCTTACTAGTTTTTTTTTTACAAAAATATTAAACTTACATAAAACAATCCTTTTATTTAAAAAGCCGCTCCCAAAAATCCACGCTAGTGTCTTCCTTTTGGAAAGTCCTTCTCTTCTTTTGCACTGATCAAAAAAGCCAGTACCCCCGCTTCTAATTTAGCTTCTTTTTTCTGGCAGTTGATGTTTGTTGGTTTTCACTTCTTTTTTCTTCCTTTTCGAAAACCACTTTCTTCTTTTGCGCTGGTCAAAAAGGCCTGTATCTCCGCTTCTAATTTTGCTTCTTCTCTGGCAGTTGATGTTTGCTGGGTTCAATCGGTGTGATAATCCACAATCTTTTTTAAGGAAACAAGGTTAAATATGGAAAGTTTAAAAAAGAAAATATTTTCTGTACTCATACCTTTCTCGGTTTAGTTATGCACTTAAAAAGACTTCGTAACTTGAAAATTTTTAAAAACTGTGTCCTCGCAAAATTTACTTTTACCTTTTATACAATTTTTACCTGGCAAAAAGGCAGCTACAAATAAGGATAAAGCCACCCCCACTCACTTTTTTTAAATGAAAATGTATGTACCAATAAATTAGCTCTGTAATGATACATATTTATTTCACTATTTTTAAAACGTATCCAGAGCCATAAATTTCTTTTTATAACTGTCACACAAAATGCCTGCAAAGTCGCGGCTGTTTTTATGAATTAAGAAGGAACTATCATAAATATAATACCATACACGCTAAACAAGGCGTGAAAAAATAAAAAGCAGATAATACTTTGATTACCATAAGCATGTTAAAAGACCGTAAGCATTAATTAGTTAAACCATAACAAATCACGACTAGATTACCTTGTCAGAAATGCAGCAAAATTTATAAGTAAATACCTGATTATCTGTCCCAATTAATTTTTTAAAAACTTTCAAATCACACGATATTTAAAACCCCTACCTTTTTTAAAACAAAACTACAGAAAGTTTTTTATAAACTCTCAGTCGCGCTGAATAAGGACGGTACTTTACAGAACAGGACCTACCATAAATATAATACCATACGCTCTGAACAAGACGTGCAAAAATAAAAACAGATAATACCTTGATTACCATAAAAATGTTAAAAGGTCGGAAACATTAATTAGTTAAATCCTAACAAATCATGTTTAAACTACCTTGTAAAAAAGTAACAAAATCTATAAGTAAATATTTGATTATCAGTCTTATTTCAGTCAGTTTTTTTAAAAAACGAATAAACCAAAACGATATTTAAACCCCTACCTTCTTGAACAAACTTCAGACAGTTTTTATCAATTCCCGATCGAGCTGAATAAGGATGCTGCTTTACAAAAATGGTGAGTTAGCATTGTGTTTTTGTAATATATAATATTGCTAATTAAAAATCGTTCTTTAACAGAACACATTTGAACTGCTGCAAAACATTTCTGAGCACAGCTATGACACGATGGCAAAGTTTACCTAATAATAAGTTAAGAAGATGTAGAGCAAAATGGGCAAATTTCTGGTGCTTTTAGAATGAAACAAGTAATTTCATATATTTTCGTCTTTTGCATGAATGGGGAAAAAAACTTGTCTATGCACTATTGTAGTGCAACTGAGACACCGAATTAAAAACAAAAATCGAGAGAACGTAGGATTACCCGAACGACAAAATCTTATTAAATCCTTCAAAATCCTTTCGACCTATTCATAATAATGTACTTCGGGCCGCACTACCTCTCATTTTTAAGAAAAAGATAAATTTCGCTTTGGCCCAGATGCTGAAAGGAGATGTAAAATTCCTCTCAAATGAAATTCTCATTTTTCCCGAAAATATCAGAGAATCCAGAATGAGTTCTCCCACTTAATCTATTCATAGCAAAACGAATGTAAACAGAAACACGTGCTGTTCAAATATCATAGGATTACAGCATCAACACGTGTCCTTTTATACCTTTTACAACAACAACATGTGTCCTAACATTATCAATATTTCATGAAAACCGGTTTTCACAAAAGCGCGGGAGCATTTTATGAGAGTAAAACGTGAAAACTCCGCCCCTTCTCATTTATTTACGAAAATAAAACATTTGCCATTCTGTTTCGGTGCATGAAACTTGCGCTTTCACATTATTTATCTTTATTCATAAAATTTTTAAAGAGAGTTCTATTTTTTTCGATTTTTTTTCTTTTTCTTCCTTTTCTTGCCGTGTGCATTTTAAATGTAAAACACTCGGCTATCTCACCAGCTTCTTAATTTATTATTAGGTAAACTTTGACGATGGTACCTGTCACGGACTTAGAAATAGGGAAGGAGCAAGGTATATAAAAGACTATCTATATACCTTGGGGAAGGAGTACCCTATTAAAACCTTCAAGCTGTTAAAAACAAAATATGGGCTGCGCGTCACAACTCATCTAACGAACAATACATTTATATTTCTACCGCCTCGGTTTTCCGAGAAAATAAAAACTCAGAGGCAAATCGACGACCCAATCAACATGCGGGACAGTGCCTAATCTTTGACGGAAAGGACGACTCCAAAGGAGGCTTCCTTAAAATAAATTTTGTAAAAAAAGGTTAAAATGTATGAATGACGGAGGTGCAAAATAAAAACACCAATCTTATATATACTTTTATTTGTGCTTTTTTTATTTCATAAAACATAGCGTGCGGCACTCTCTGACTCAAAATTTCACAAACTGGAAATTGTCCGGGAAAAAAACAGAAAAAAACCACACCCTGCATCTTACACACAGCACGACTTTTATTTAGCCATAAATTATAGCGGCTTATTGATGTAGCATGTTTTCAGCTTACAGTTCAAGTTCACCAAACCCTGTTTTTACCGGCACGAGACCATTGTTCACATGCAGACTATCTGGTTTAGCTTTTTTCATTTTTTTCTGGCAAAACTACACGGTGTATTTTCTTTATTCTTGTTTTGTGGTTTTTAAAAAAACAGCTACTAATTACGCCGTCAGCAGGTTCCAACGAAGAAGCAGAAGTGAGGAGTAAAGGTCGTTTGATCGGATCTGCAAATATTACGATTCTGCTGCTAAGTTCTGCTTGCCTGGTAATTTGTTTTCGCTAGACTTTATCACAAGCTGTACGCAGCATTGAACACCACATGGCCCAAACATCTCAACTTTCCGCCCTTTGATTTTATTTTTCTCAAGCTGTTTATCCAACTTTGCATGCCTTGCATTTTCAGGCACCCCAAGAAAAAAAAACGCACGTGGTCCTGTAAGTAAAAGCTGCCTCTGTTTACCATAACCAGTTCTTCTTCGCGTGCACTGCGGTCCACCAGATCCGGCTCTTCGCCTCATGCGCTTTGTTTACGTCGTTCTGTCGATCACAAGCTACTTATCTCACTTCTTCTGCTGATCACCATACATACCTGACCACCCGCTTTTATTTATCCTTCCTTTTTTCTAAGCAACCCAAAAACCGTCTCTTTTCAAAACCAGTTTCGATTATCTATCATCGCTACACACGGCAACAGTTCTCCCACTTCAGCCAACCATCCCAACAACAAGGCTTACCCCATTTTTTCTTGCCACTTACCATGTGGAAGCAGGACGCGTCTATCTAGCTCCCCCCACAACAAGACCTTATAACAACAAGTCCCCATAAAACCACTCCGGTGGGGTACCACTAGTGCTGTCCCTATGTCACGAAATGCACTTTGTATGGAGAGGTGGGTACCTTACTACTGATTTATCACTAATCAAAATTGTACGAAATTTTCAAATGATTTTTCCCGATTTTCCGGGTTTTCTATAGAAATTTCCGGTTTAAATTTTGATAGATTCAATTGTCACGCGACATGAACCTGTATGCCAAATTTCAGCTCGCTGTGATGACGAAAAGCGGGTCTACGAGAGTGTCGAAAATAGTAAAAAAGAAATATATAAATAGACAGACAAATTCGTGTACGAGTTAAAGGGAAAAAAAGGGAAAACCTAACCTAACCTTAAGGGAATGGCCTCACAAAATAGGAATCCTATCTCAGAATTCATTCATTAGTGAGTTTTCTTGAAAATATCAAGTGGTGCATTCAGCTTGTGCTTTCTGATTAATTCAATTAACTCAACAAGTGTTCGAATAATTGTTCTTGAATATCAAGTCAGTAATCAGTTTATAGCGCATTTAGCTTGCATTATATTTTTACAAAGTTTAAAGCCATTGCATCAATATTCAATTTTACAGAAAGAATTTGTGAAAAGTAAAATGATTATAAAAAATTCACATAAAGTGCTAATAAGCTTGTAATAAAGATAACCAACCATTGTGAAAATACATATATAATAAATAACGTAAATAAAACGTAAAATAACGCAATAAATTATAATAAATAACTTTAAATGAAGTAAATTGTCAGTAAAAGGTTATTAAGAATAAATTTTAAGTGAATTAAAAATTAATAAATGTTCTTAATAATTAATAAAGGTGATTTTTAATAAAGATTGTTTAGTTTAATTTGATTACACGTCGCGCCGTACTTTCAGGATCTAAATCAGGACAGATAACGTGGGAGGTATTGTACTTCGCTTCTAAATCAGTTCGCTGATCCAGGCTACATAGTACGATCTGATTAATATTCGTTTGCATTTAAAAAAAGTAGAATAGCATCTTCATGTGCTGATGAATGTACAACTGTATCTTAAATAGCGTTCAGAAACGGTGTACAGATAAATCCGTTAAACCACACGACAGTGTTTATTGTACAAATGTTCAAGAATGCGCGCGCCGATGCGATTTAGTTTGGTTCTCGTTATAGCTGACTGAGAGGGTAGCACACTTATTCTTCATATGATTTATAAAAACTTTTATTTTTTTTTTTCTTTTTTAGATTTTCCTAGACACAGCGGCTTAATTTCTCGGCACTGAAGCTTTTTTCCATACGATATAATATAAAAATAATTGGTATATAAGTAGAAAAATGGCACAAAATAACAAAGCCTCAACAATTGCTCATCTGATGTTTCACAGGCGTCTCCTTTGAAACTTGCTACGCCTCTCTCCAGTCTTGCAGCTTTTCTCTTCTTTGGTTTTCCCCCGGTACGATTTTTCTTCCACTTCTTCGGCCTGCAATTTCCTTCTGTTCTCTTTTCTTATTTCTCCTGATACTTCAGGGACAGGGATGTTCACTTAACACAACCTCTTTTTTCACCATTTTTTCTTCTCAGAATGACGTTTTTCTTTCCCGACTTCTCGAACTCTCCTTCTTCCCTGCCAGAATCGATTGCCGTACTCTGTCACAGCCAGGTTAGAATCATCTCGTCGAGTTCTTCAGCAGCACATTTGACGTGTGGCCGATGTACGTACTGCTACTTCAGTGTATAGCATTCTGCTTCATGCTGCATACTACGACCATAACATGTTAACTTTCGGTAAAATTTATTAATAAGATTTGCGATTTGGCTATTCTACATATCACACGAGTGATAGTGAGGTTAGGCTACGACCATGTGGGCGATTTTCACTTGATGTTCTCTTGCCAACTATACTATTTATAATTTCGCCAAAATTTTGCCTGTTACTTCACTAACTGACGCACAACTCTAATTAATACTAGTAGTTATCCTGTGTTTCGTTTTTCTTTTCAGGTGCTCCGTCAGCACAGTGTGGCTACGAACGGCAGCGAAGTTTGGATCGGTGCGGACGGGGGTTCCCTCCTTTCCTTCACTGGATTTAATTTCCCTATTGATATTTTCTTTCCGAATTTTTATGATTTTTAAATTTTTTGTTCTCTTTGCTGTTTAATAAAACTAAACTTTTCACTATTTTCTTGTTTTTTTTTTGTCTTCAACTCTTTCCTATTTTTCCTTCAACCTCACTATTCGCCGATCTCCTCTGCAATCTGCCCAATATCGCTGGCTTTCATTTTTCCGGCCTCTTCATCGATCCCATTTTATTCGTTCCCCTACATGATGCTCGATATTTCACCGACAGTTCTGACTATGAGATGTCAGTATGGTCACATAGGGATATCATGATATGTTTACACCTGGCCCTGTTGGTGCTACCGCCATGCCTACATGCGACCAAAACACTAATCAACCCTGATGATGAGCTTTACTGTGCACTAAGGGGCCTGTGAACAGCTCGCTTGTGGCTCCGTGGGAGCTATTTCAGGTTACTGTTGGGTTCGGCTATTGATGGCCGGAAAATCTGTCTCTCCTTTTTTCCTTCGTTTTTCTTTTATTCGAACTACTTCTACTACTCTTTAAAAAGCACACTTTTACTCACCAAACGAAGAAATGGCTATCACCTTTTTCACTCCTTCCAGCATCTCGTGCTCTTTTTCCTTGCCACCTTTCCGTGGGACATGTCTCGCTGAACTCCGTCCTCTCTACTTTGGTACAGATGTCAAGGAAGTCAGCAGAGGGGATTAATTCCCGTACCCATCTTTCTTAGGTTACTGACACATGTGACCATAACAAACAACACAAAAATTAATTTTTAATATTACTGAAAATGTGCTCTTCTGAAGATTTGATGTCAAACCACTGACATATAATAAAAACGACCTGGTGTTATGGATGTATGTTGAGTGATGAATGGTCAGGACGTGAAGTCCAAACTGCCAGCATGAGCTGACAGATCACTCGATGACAGCGTTAGTACAGGGCGGCACGCTAGCACCTCGGCTAAGGGTGGCGGAGTTTGGGGGAGTTCCCGAAATAACCTGCCGCTTGTCACCAACCATAATCAAAAGAAAGATTTTCGTGCCTACATACGAAAGCCTCGCACTCACTCAGTCCTGAAGGGACCTTTACGTCACTTACCTGCATTCCCATGAAGGCGCAGATGGCATGCCTTCTTGGCCAAGCCCCATCCTCCCATTGACTTTGGGTGGCACAATCGTCCAAAGTCCCTTAATTGACCTGCAAAGAGAGCAAACGAGACTAGGCCACCGTCATCCCACGTGTGAGGACCTCAGGATGGTGAAGGAAGAAATGAGAAAAAATCAACTCGCCATTACGTTATAAATTCATTCTGTCTAGTAAAGTACTTTAATCAGTTCTTTTAATAATAAAATTTCACAAGTTCTCATCCATACATGATGCTAGACCTATTTTAGGTACACTGAGCATTGTTCGAATCTAAACTTAATTATGCAAATACATTGTGACAAGAGGATCTAACTAAAATAGACACTTAAGCGACAAGATCATATGATAGCGGACGTCATAGTTGCCTATATGTTTAACTCTTCAGAAGGAAAGAGCAAGATGGCCCGTGATGCCAGACGAACGACGATAGACCTTCTAATTCAGTTATTTCAAAATTTGTGGTGCTAAAGTTCAAGTTCAATAATCCAAAGCTAAGGTAAGTACGAATAATACAAGCATCTGTTTATGATATTAATCTTATAAGTTAATGAAAATTTTGTGTTCAATAATCCAAAACTAAGGTAGGTACGAATAATACTAGTACCTGTTTATGATATTAATCTTATAAGCTAATGAAACTTTTTAGTTCAATAGTCCAAAACTAAAGTAAGTAAATCTTTAACAAAAAAACAAATGGGTGACACAACTTACATACTTTTGTTGCCGATGCTCCTCGCTGAGGCGCCCCATGAGGTTTCATCATGTCACTGGATGAAAAAAAAAAATTTTTCTTTACAGCTTTCCGCGCTAAAGGAGATACAAAAAAAAATATTCGTAATGTAAACGGACTGTCCTACCTATGTCACAAGATACAATAATAAAAAGAACAAATCTACTTAACTAGACTGAATCATAGTTGGACGAACATGTTCTCCGTGCGAAACAATTTTATAAACAGAGTTGATTCCTTCCGCGTGCGGCATATCTTTTAGCGTTTGCAAAATTTACTAGCTGGTTCCTTATCCCTAGCTGTTGTATCCCGTCTCCAGGCGGCCGTGGTTCAGCTTACCATCTGACCTCTTATTATTTATGTTCGACTTCTTTTATATCGATTGCGCTTAGAGTACACACTGTATTCAGAAGCCGTCAAACATACAAGGATGTATATAGGCACTAAAAGTTTAGCGCAAAATGTCAAGTTGAGATCACTACTTTATGTGATTTTCAATCAATATTGTAATTATTTTGATGCCAGTGTATCTTACTGGATTTCTAACACTGGTGGAGTTTTTTTTCTTTCTTTGTCTTAAAAAAAACTTGCTCTGAACTACCGACCGACAGCGGCCTATGACGCGACGTTGTCCTTTGGATAGACACAGCTGCCGAACACACTTTGCCAAAGCACAATTCCTCTTTAATGAGGTCGCACTTAAAGGCTCTGAGCACCAAAAGCAATAGATAATCCACTTTGCCAAATTTCGCTGCTTTCGGGAAATTTTTCGCCGGTGCGGGTTTTGTTTTTTTTTTTCTTTTTATGCCGGATTTACAAGTTTTACGTCCTCTCCGATGCCTTTGGAAAATAAGTTTTTGTTCTGATCCGTGCACTCACTACAGAAATTTCGACAAGACATACACGTCTTCTTCTTCTTTTTCTTTTTCAAACCCGCATGTCACACGAGCTGAAGGAAGCATTACTCTCCATCGGGGTGCGTTCAATTTTTTTTTATGTTTAACGCAGCCGGCCTACATGCTTCAGTATCGTCAATGTAGCATATTGCTATATGCAATACGCTACGACCATAACACTGGGCCAAATTTTGGGTAAAATCTGTTTGTCACCTTCAAGCTCGAAATGTCCTTTGAACTGTAACCAATTTTGGAAACAGTAAGGTTGTGTTAAATGAAATGCATTGGAATCAGACAAATATATTGCTTGTATAAGTCTATCTCCTTCAAGCTCAATTATGTTTGACATCAAATCTGCAGAGGAACAGAATACATTTTTCAGTAATATTAAAAATTAATTTTTGTGTTAATTAAAACAATATTAACTTTCTAAACAAGTTTGGTTTAATGCAATACTATTTTATAGCATCTTTAGTGTTCTTAATCAATAAATAATAATAAATTATGGATCGGTGTACCATTGTACGAAATAACGGGTATCCACTCCAAAGCCTGTTCAAAATTGATGCTATTTTTGAGGCAAGAACGCTCAGTCCATTATTATTGAAGGAGATAGACTTATATAAGCAATATATTTGTCTGAATTTTCATGTCAAATCCAATGCATTCCATTTAATACAACAGTACTGTTTCCAAAATTGGTTACAGCTCAACGTACATTTTGAGCTTGAAGGAAACCAGATTTTAACCAAAATTTGTGCCAATTTTGACTATAGTAATTAGATAGAATGGGTCAGTCCATCCTTATTATATACTAATCATAGGAAGGCTCAGTCCAATCTTATTATATGACAGTGCTTCCAGTACATCGGTTTGAAAGTTCCAGAAGATTATAAGGTGCAGAGAATCTCAGTGTAAGTTGTAAGACTTTGTAGGGATTGGATGAATTTTTATTACATATGTATAATTTACTGTTATTTACATTTAATGAAATTTTATTTCCATATTAATATTTCACAATATTATTGCTATAATACATGACTAAGTATCATAAAAATACGTTGCTAAAGGATATCGAATTAAAAAGGCAATACCAGTGCAGAGTACTTGAAAACTTAGTAACATTTTAGTTAAAACTTTCTCATGGACAGGGCCAAATACATATAGAAAGAAATTAATTAATGTAAAATTATTTGTTGTAACAGTACCGTCTGGGCTTTCCTTCCACTGAATAAGCTTAAAGGTTCTAAATATAGTAACAAAGAAATTTCCCAAGATACCTAGCTTATCTTTATGAAAAATTGTTTTACTTGTCTCTAAGAGGTCAGTCTCTGGATTATATTTTGGAAGGCGATGTCTAGGACATGATACAAATTTAAATAGTTGGGGAATTGAATAAAGGAAATTTATAACTTGTGGAATAAAAAACAGAAGAAGTGTTTTGCTAAAATGACCTAAAATTCCAACAACAGCAAATGTCATCCCGGCAAAGTAACAGAATGTATCTCCAACGAACACTTTTGATGGATATCTGAAAGAGAAAAACAAGATTAATATGCTTACTGAATAAAAGAAGCGAACATTAAGCCTATATGTATTTAGATAATTTTAATAAAGCATGAAACAGAAGATATTCGAAATTACTGCCATCGGATCTTGATGATTCGCAGAATATGCCATACTACGATTTTCCAACGTACTTTATTTTGTGGAATAAGGTATACATATTTGAATGAGAAAGAAAATTTGATAAGAAATAATTTTATCCGAAAAAGAAAATTTATTGGGCTTTCATAGTTTTAGACATAAAGCGATATACATTTCCAAAAATAAGCACAGTATGCAAATTGTTTCTTTCCCTCTCTAAATCGGTTTTACTGTGACTTCATTCGAAATGTTTACAGCTGTGCTTTCACTTTAGTGGAAATATTTATTACAGTTCATAGTTTTGGGATGTGGCTGGGGGTAAATTATTTCTTTTAATTATAATCCGGGTTAAAAATGTAAACGAATATTTCTCTCTCTCTCTGTCGCTCTCTCACTTTCGGATATAATTCAAAATTTCTTTCTTTATTTAACTTTAGTGTTTACTCTCAAAAATTCACAAATAATTATCAAATCAACTCTTTATAGATATCGCTAGTACTGTACATCTAATTATCGCAATAGTTTACTTCGTTCACTTCACTATCTGAAATAAGACTCCGCCTCCTGGATGTGAGTAGGGCCGTATTTATACTCTACAAATTATCCTAGAACCTTCCTGAATATTCCGTTCTCCGAACCCATAGTTTACTAGGATGTCACTAACCTAAAGTTGTTTCCATTTCCAATAGATGTCGCTTGTATCACTTTGTGGCGCGTAACACTGTCCCCTCTTATAATTGTTCGTCCCGAACAACAGACGGTCCACGGTCTTGATACTCGCCGTATGATGAACGATTTTTCTTTTGGATCTTGTACCGCGCTGAATCTTGTATACCATGTTATTAAGTTTAGTTTTAACTGTATACCGTCCCTCCCAGTGTTGTCGTAATTTTGGAGAACGTCTCGTGGCCTCGTGCAAATCAGCTAATCGTTGTCTGAGCTTCGTTACGTAGTCTTCTGGTAACTTTTGTTCGCCTCTGGGTATACCAAACTTGAGGTCGCTAGGATAGCGCATTTCCATTCCGAATATGACCTGAGATGGGCTTTGTGCGGTCAAATATATATATTTATATATAAGCCATTAGAAATATAGGAATATGTCGACCCAATCGCGCTGATTATAGTTGACTACCTTCCTGAGATGTTCGATTAATGTTCTGTTGAAACAGTCTTCCATGCGTTAATTTTTCATTCGTCCCTTATCACCTTCATCATCATTGTCTTTGATTCCTTTGTCCTCAATTTTCTTGCCCTTTTTATCGCCGTTGTCATCCTTGTCATTGCCGCCTTTGCGGACGTATCATCATCAGAACCTTTGTCTTTACCTTTTCCGAACTTCATTATACTCTTACCATCGTCCTTATCAGCATTCTTAGACCCTTTACTTTGCATATTTTTCTTTCTTTCATTGTACTCGCCCTTGGATTTCTTTCCTTTTACTGTTATCATCGTAGTCATCATCGTCTTTTTCTTCCATCTGTCCACAATGTTTCAATTCAGGATTTCATGGACGTTTTGAAAAGGCTTCTGCATTTCCGTGGATACGTCCTTTGCGGTGTGGGATTTCAAAGTCATTGTTATGGTCGTAGCTATTGCATATAGCAATATGCTACATGAAAAATGCTGATGCATGTACGCTGGCCTTAAGGTAAACCGCATACGGAATGCACCCCAACGAGAGTAATGCTTCCTCGAGCTCGTGAGCCATGGCGACATGTTGAAGGAAAGAAAAGAAGAAGACACTTTTCTGTCTCAACAAGTCTTCCGCAGAATATATCTCGCGAAACGAATTTATCGCATTTCCAAGGACATCTACGAGGAATCTGACCCTGTAAGTAATGTCGAAAGAATTTTCATCTATAGATATCTCCTATTTGCAATCGGTAAGAATATTTTTCGTATCCTCAGGAAAAAGAAACCAAACCAAAAAGGAAAAAAATCCAGCGAAATTCCAGCAGCAGCAAAGTCGCCGCTTCTACGCTGTGAATAAAATAAATATCGAGGCAAAATCATCAAAGGGGCTATAGTAAAGTCTTAACCTTAAAAACATATATATATGTATATATATATGACGGAGTATAAACAGCCCCGTGGGATTTCGCAGCTCCAGCGTTAACCTCCACAGATCTTGTGCAATACTCCAGGCATACCACTGGCAGAGCACCGTATGATGATGCATTTACGATATGTGATGTATCTAAATTAATTATTAGCCGAAGATCTAGCGACGGCCTTTACACCATTTATTGTATCTTCTTGTAAAGATGCAAAAGCAGCAATCGCAACGACAAATTCTCAAGAACTCAAGAATTTGTCACATTTGTACAGGCAGACGTCAGCACCACTTTCACCTTTCACACCGGAAAATTTTTAGTACAGATTCAAAAGAAGAGGATTTAAATAAAAAAAAAATTTATTGCGGCATTAGTTGCAACTCATTTAGAAGTCAGCTCAACAAATTTCAGTTCACCTTACTCTATGTTCAGTATAGCTTAACGTGTAAAACAAGGAAAAGGTAACTAAGCAACTTTCAGAGACGCATAGTCTCAAGATTCACTCCAAAAGCGGAGGTCCTTGACAAAAATCGGTGTTATTCGCAAGATGTTAGCGTCGTCCAGCAATTCTCAGTGGTCTTCATGAATAAGCCCGCGTAAACGTCAAAAATTCTAATTGTTTGCAGTCCGCAATTTGCTTAAGGCACAAGTGTATTTTTTTTTAGATCACGAAATCTTGAAGTGCTAGAGAGAAAAAGAAATATGAAATCTATTTAGTGTCATTTGTAGTAGTAGCAGCGAAGCATCTAAGGGGCGCCTCTTCGATGGATCCTCAGCGAAAATAAAACTGTAAGTGTTCTATATATTTTTTTATTAAAAAGAAAAAACCATAATAAACAGAGATCAACTAAAAACAAAAAGGGGAGAAAGAACTCCATTTGCAGCTTTAAAAGGAACGTTCTGGTGCCTTGATCGAATGCGGGAATCAAAACAATTTATTATGGTCTTACTGACTCTCGCGTTCTTGAATACTCCCAGTTTCAAAAGGTGTACCGCGTCAAGTTAAATAGTCGTTGAAAATATATGTTGAATTTAATTTTGATTTAGCTCCCGTTTCTTGATATAGTTACTCATCGTTATTCTTAATTTTTGTCCGTAAGTTGTACATGTCCTAGGTACATAGCATTTTTTTTTTTTTTTTGAAATGAATTCACACCTTACTTTCGCTATGAACTTTAGAAGTATACTTTTGATTCCTAGTTATATAGTATTAAACATATGTAAATAGTATAAGAATTGCTGATAATTTTTGGGTAAATTCTAAAGTGAAACTGTATTTGGATGTGCATAGAGAAATAGATAACCACTTATAACTAGATGTTGTTCTTATATGGAAAGGTTTTTATATCTCTTTAAAAACATATTGTAATGCAACTAAAATTTCTTGCCATCAGGAAGTAGTAGATAATGACGGCTATCCAGTACGACAAACTAATTCTCGAATAAAATTATTATAACGTTTTGAAGATGCTCCGAGTCTAGCTTCTATTTTCCCTTCACATGGGGGAAGGAGACCACGCGAAGGAGTGGTCACTGATGACGGCATTCTGCTGCGAGTCTGCTGCCTAGCTCGATATCTTTGCCCTTCTTCTAGCCCTTCCATTCGTCGGCGTTTTCTGTAGTCCCTTTGGAGGTGTCCCGGTCTAACACTGTTCCAGCATCGAAGAATACTGCGCGAAGGAGGGCTCTGTGATGACTGCATTCTGTTACAAGTGCATTCCTCCATCGAGATTTCTCTCACTCGTACTGCACTCCGAGAAGCTTGTCTGACAGATTCATACGCTAAGGCATAGGCTAGCGCTTCTGCTGTTGACTTCTTCCCTGCTAGCCTTAGCATTTGTTGTAAATTTTGACTGCAATAGCGTTAACAAATGCCTCCGTCGCCGCTTCATTGAGAAAATCTGCATTTACGCTAGAGTATGAAAGATAAGCTAATCTTTCCACATCAGCCTACAGTTGATGTAGTGAGTCGCCATGCTTTTGAATCCTGTTGCGTAATTGCAGGCGATCTACTTGCTGCATGTGCTCATCTCCATAACGTAATTCTATCACCCGTACTAATGAAAAGTAATCACGTTGCCTTTCAATCGATATAGTTTGCATTAGCTCTGACACAGGACCTAGAAGTGCTAAAACCAGAGCTGTAGCTTTGTCTGCGTCATTCCATCCATTTACTTCGGAAGCTGCCTCAAATTGTCTCTTGAAAATATGCCACGAATATTGTCCATCAAATATTGGAGGTTTCATTCTGCCTGTATTGGATATTTCAATTCCTTCGTGCCGTAGTTGTCGATGCTTCATCTTCTCCAAATCTGCTTTAAAGTTGTCAAGCTGTTCGGCGACTTTTTGTTGAACTTCCGCCACTTCCTGCTCGATTCCTTCAATTCTTAAATTTTGTTCGTCTAACGAGTTTTTCAGGAAATTCTTCTGTTCCTCTAAGCGAGTTTATAGACAATTCTCCAGAGAACTCTTTTGTTCATCCAAACGGGTTTCCAGTGATTTCTTCTGTTCATCTAAACGGGATTCCATGGAATTATTTTGTTTCCATAGATTTCTTGTGTTCCTCGAGAGAACTCTTTTGTTCCTGGAGAGAATTCTTTTGTTCGTCCAAACGGGTTTCCATAGATTTCTTGTGTTCCTCGAGAGAATTCTTTTGTTCCTGGAGAGAGTTCTTTTGTTCGTCCAAACGGGTTTCCACAGAATTCTATTGTTCCTGGAGAGAATTCTTTTGTTCATCAAAACGGGCTTCCATTTTATTCATTAAAGTACTTAAAAGCTGTTCTATGTTCATTGCAGGCTCTTCTTCAATTTCTGGTTCTTCTTCGAAAACGAATGTCTCAGGATTCTTTTCTTTCTCTATCAAAGCTTGTCTAAGTCGCTCGACTAGAACATTCTTTAGGCCAGTCGTGTGTAATGACCGCTTCCCCAACTCCACTTTCAATTCCTGTATGCGAAGCTCCTCTAGTTTGCGTCCCATTCTTGAGTCTTTTGTAATTCACTCACAGTTTAATATAAAATTATCTTTCGGAATTTTTACACACGATTTCAGAAAATTAATCACTCTTTGAATTTCAAAGTCAAATGCCATCACTTTTTTTCTCGATTTTATTTTACTTCTGACACCAGTTGTTACGAGCGTGACCTTAGTTCATTATTTAAAACACACAATATTTCGGATATAATTCCAAATTTCTTTCTTTATTTAACTTTACTGTTTACTCTCATAAAATCACAAATAATTATCAAATCAACTCTTTATAGTTATCGCTAGTACTGTACATCTAATTATCGCAATAGTTTACTTCGTTCACTTCACTGTCTGAAATAATACTTCGCCTCCTGGATGTGAGTAGCGCCGTATTTATACTCTACAAATTATCCTAGAACCTTCCTGAATAATCCGTTCTCCGAACCCATAGTTTAAGGATGTCACTAACCTAAAGTTGTTTCCATTTCCAATAGGTGTCGCTTGTATCACTTTTGTGGCGCGTAACAATGTATTGAAAAAAGTGATATCTTATGAAAAAAGTATTTTCAGCTGTCAAACGCTGTAAGTAATTCTCTGTTAATATTAAAGTGATAAATTTCTAATGCGGCGATTATACGAGTTAATAGAGCTGACGGACAGTCTTGATTTTGTCTGGCAATTTTATTGACAAAAAACGATTTGCGTTCGATCAATTGACTAGTCAGTTCATAATAAAATGTTGTCAAGCGGTACAGACCTTCCTCTTCTATATGCATATCTAACGATTTCTTTCTTAATCCGTCATTATTCTCTACAAAATAAATAATATTATGTATGTTAAACTCTTTTCAGTCATTTCCCACTCAAAAGAGAGAAGATTAGAAATATAAACACAAATTTCCACTAGCACCTACCTCTTATTTTCGATTTCCACCATCTTAATTTTACATTTGACAGTTCGTTGACTAGTCTATTCTGACTGGTCAGAAATTTCGTCACTACAGACTAGTTAGTAAAAAAGAGTAGTCAGTAAGGGCTCACACGAGGCTGGGTAAGTGTCAAACGCTGTAAGTGTCAGTTCTACTAACTCGTGCAATCCTCAGGTAACCCAATAAGCAACGTGAACGGAATTCCGGTCGTTTTCCTTGTCATCTTTGACGAGTTTACCTGGAAATCCGTGGAAATCTATGGATTTCCATGTTATTTCCTTGTTATTTTCGCATGGAATTCCCAGACTTTTCCATGGCATTTCTATATGGAATTCCTAGGGATTTCAAAGCTTTTTCTAATTTTTTTAATTAAACATAAATAATTTGTAAGATACAAAGCAGTAGAAAAAGTTTCGAAAGTATTGAGAAAATAGTCAAATTGCCATGACTTGAATCCTTGCAAAATGCTAAAATAGAGCTTGATAAATTCGGAGCAAAGTTTGACAGATTTAGCGTTTTGTAAGAATTAAAAAGTCATGGCACCTTGATTATTTTCGCTATACTTTCAAAACTTTTTCTACTGCTAGCACTCTACAAATCAATTCAATTCGCAATCGCCTGTATTTTGCAGAACACTACATGGAACCAAAAGAACACAGCTAATATAAGCCATTAACAATTTTTCGTATACCTCCAACACATCTGTAAAGCTGAAAATGGCGTTGGCTGCAGCGTGTAAAAGCAGCTGTGTGTGTGAGAATTCCGTCACTTTTTTCCGCTGGAATTCCGCGCGAAAATTGCACATCTGGAATTTTTGCTTATTGGGAAGTAATGTTCAAAGTATTTACAGCATGAAGTGTTCCGTGAAAAATTGCCACAACAATTCCAACGTGGGAAATCATTTTTCAACAAATATAGTTATGTAATATTATTTTATGTACTTTACACACAACTTTTTATTAAATTAAATTAAATTAAATTGAAATAAATAACAAATACGATGTACCTTATACTCCGCAACCTCTTTTTGTTCAAACTAATTCGATCTCGCATTCCGCAATATCTGTTTTCCAGGTTGGAGTTTGTTAGGTCCCCTCGTTTCCCATTTAATTTAATTATCCCGCGTCATTCATCCAACGTTCTGAAAATTCCTACTTTGTTCGTGTTATTCCCATTTGGAACTTATTGAATTTCGCTTACTCCTCGCTTACTTTGATGGCATTTAGATCGCACCTTCTAGATTTTTGAATGCTACTCAATTGGAAGTCTTAACTGGTCGTGCTGGTCTGGCTCTTCGTTAACCTATGCTCTTCTATTTTAGTCCAATATATTCTATTCTATTCTAATCTATTCTAATCTAACTTAATCTAATTCATTCTATTCTAATTTAATCTAATCCAATTTTTTCCTGCCCTTCGTACTACGTCCCTATTTCGCGCATTGATTTACTAACTTTCACACTTTCGGCTTGACAATAGGTAGTGCACCTGCACCCTCAGTTCTCACTTCTGTACTAGTACTTTCTACGTAATACCTCTCTGGGCAGCGGGAGTGGATTGATCGATCGAGTGCGTTTTGTCGGCATATTTAAAAAATTTTCATTTTAGTTAATCTTAGTATTTTTTTCTTGTTTATTTTTATTGTTCTGCCACTCATTTTGTTTGCTGTAGCAACATGTTTTTATACAATGGACCTAAAGGCCTAGTTGCTTATCATAATAAACAAATAAAATAAAAATAAATATCAAAGAATTTCTATGGTTACCACCGCTCCACCGAGATTTGTTTACGTTTGAAACAGTCGAGAAACTCCTAGGGTTCCTGGCGTAGTGCCGCGACTAAGCATTTTTGGTGGGAGCAAGCGCAATATTTTCAAACATATATCTTATTGCCCCGCTCTCTATGTTGACACTACACGCCTGTACTGTGCTTTCGCTACAACGGCAACAGATTCTAACACAACCAGAATTAACTATGCTAAATCTAATTGATCACACGTCCTGTACTCTATATTTACTTTGACTTGAAATAACTTTTTTGCATGTCATTAAAGTTTATTATTACTGACACCTGCATGAAGACACGTATTCATCACGGTGGTGAATGTTATGGTCGCAAGAACACACGATGCAGTATGCTACATCGTGTGGCTCTGTCTTCCAACTAGATCGACCCAGACGGAAATGTGTGTGTTTACAGCATGAGTAAGCTTTGGTGGGCGAAAAAAAACTCTGACAAGGAAGAAGAAGAGTTTTTGAAGCTGACAAAAGAAAGTTATCAAGTGAAAAAAAGCAGAGTTTGGTTTTTAACAAAGGCTACAAGAAAAAGGGAATTTAAAATAATAAGAACGTGTTATGGTCGAAGACACATGAGGCAGCATGCTGCAACAATTGACTTCCTCCCTGGAGCGTCCCACACGGCTACGGTGCTGCCACGGTTAGCACGGGCGGACGATGAAAAACTGACTGTGACGGGACATCCAAAAATATTGCTTGAGGGAAGTAGAAGATTTCCTCTTTCCCGTCTGTCATCTAACTCTCGGTGAGGTCGGCAGAAAAGAAAGAAGAAAAACACGGAAGATCTTACCCAAAAAATAGAAAAGGAAATAGGAAATCTATTACGTTAAAGAGAACAGGGAACGAATTTCTTGGACTTTTCACGACATCACGCCGTACCTATAGCAGGAGTGGGACCACACCGTTGCAAGCACACCCACATCACACCACATGTATCAGGCAGTATTTATTATCCACTTGTGTCTAGACGTACTAGTTCAGGTCCAAAACGACCCAACTAACGAACCTGGCTGTAGTGAGATCTGTTGACCTGTATCAGGAGATGACAGGCATAACCACGCCGCAGCACTAAATTAGCACATAGCTATATAGAAACGAAAAAGAGTTATAAAAACATAAAAACCAAATTTTTAGTTAAGATGTCGAAATCATGCAAGGGCCAATAATTAAAGAATTAGGAGGTCCCGTTGTGCACAAGGTCGCGGTCCGAACAAAAAGAAGCAAGCAAAAGTTATTTTCAGAGACTGCACGATCACCTCCAGGGAGCTCCTTCGAGGGAACACGTCACATGTATGTAAGTCGAAGTTGAGTGCATATTAGATTAAGGTATATTTGATCATATTGCATTTTACGTATTCTTTGTTTTTATTTGATCATACTGCATTTTACAATATTTATTTTATATGTGATCATAAAATTGTTCGAGTCGGTTTTGCTTCACATTTGATCGTTTTGCTTTTTTTTTTATTCGGGGCTATCGCTAATTACATAACTGTGTTTGATCACCATACTATTGATATTTATCTACATCCGCATATGCCTTAAGAGATGCATGACATGTTGTTCTCCTCCGATCCATAGTTCTTTTTGTACGAAGACGTTCTGAAATTTTAATTGTGCTAACCTCATAATAGTTATCATATTTTTTTGATTTCAAGACTTAAACCAGATCTAACATAATCGCTTATCGTAAACTTTAGTATTGACAGCTGTAATTTTTTTGAATTAGAGGTGCAAAGAAATTTTTAGCATAAGCACTTATTGTAAACATGTGCATAGAAGCACAAATCGTGAATTTTAGTAGTGCCCAGTTTAATATTTGTCTATGTTTGAGATAGTATCTTAAGTTGAGATATACCAATATCTGTTGTCGAATTGAATTCTATTTGATAAGCTAGCTTAATTATTTTGAACGCTCGTATCTTTGCTTGTAAGATTCTATGGACACAAGTAGAGTTAGGAGTCCATACCTCCATAAACTGATGAGCAAGGGGTATACTGAGATCAGTTTGTTAAATTGAATAAAGAGGAATCATTATAACGTTATAATGTGCTAAGCTTTTCACTTTCTCCACTCACTCTCCCGGAGCCTTCTTTTCGGATGATGGTCGACTAAATTCGCTCCTCCACTCTTCTCTCTTGCATGTTATCATCATAAGAGACACTGATTAATTGTGCCTACAGTGTCATTGGGTGGATGAGGCACGGCCAAGAAGGCATAACATATGCGCCTTCATCAGGAGGTGGGATAAGTGGTGTAGGAGCACCTTCAGGGCTGGATGTGTTCTGTGTTTGTTTGTGAATAGGCACGATGATTTTTTTGATTATGGATCGTGACCGGCGGCAGGTTTTTGGGTAACCCCCCCTATAATTCTCTTGCACCAGTTATTCCTAGACAGGCAAGCCGCTGGGTTTTTTGAAGCAGAGCCTCAGCCGTCTTTTGATTAGCTTTTGGCCACCATGCGAGGGCCGCATAGGTGACCATGGGTCTAACAACCGTGGTGTACGTCCAGTACTTCATTTTTGGCTTCAGGCCGCATGTTCCGCCAATGAAGCGACGACACGTGTAGAGATATCGCACCGCTCTATCCGTCACTCCGGACAGATGCGAATTCCAGGTAAGTTTCTTATCTAGGGTTATCCCCAGATATTTGACTTCTTCTGAGAATATCAATTCCGTGTAATCAAGAAGAGGAGCCGTTAGTGAAAGCTTCGATCTTCTTGTGAACGGAACGATAACCGTTTTTTTTAGGGTTTATGCTAAGGTCTTTGTTTAGACATCACGTGCGGACTTTGGAGAGGGCTATTTGCATGAGGTCGGATATGAATTCATCATGCTTGCCCCGTATTGTAACTACTAGGCCATCCGCGTAGCCTTGAACATTAAAACCCGAACTGGTCAACTTCTCTAGCAGATCATCAATCACGATCGACCATAAGAGTGGAGAACTCCTCCTTGTGGGCAGCCTTTTGCTGCGGTGATCGTGACTGAGCAGTTCCCTAGAGATGTGGTTAGCCTCCTGCTTCTAAGCATGGAGTCTATCCAGTTTACCGTGGAGGGCTCAAAGCCTTTATCCTCGGCAGCTGATTTAATTGCATCGAAGGAGGTATTATCGAAGGCTCCATCTATGTCCGCAAATGCACATAAAGCCACCTCTTTTGCTTCGAGCGCTTTTTCGAGGTCTTTGACTAATGTGTGAATGGCAGTCTCAGTAGACTTGCCAGCTTGATAAGCGAACTGCTTAGAATGAAGTAGTGATTTAATCAGAATTTCACTTCGAATGTGTAGGTCTAGGATTTTTTCCATGGACTTAAGCAAGAATGGGGAGAGGCTGATGGGTCGGAACGATTTAGCTAGAGAACTAGCTCTTTTTCCTGCTTTAGGTATAAATACCACCCTGACGTCTCTCCAACATTGGGGAACGTACCCTAGAGCGTAACTGGCTCGAAAAATTTTTTGTAGTGGAAAGAGTATTTCTTCAACACCTTGCTGTAGTAAGGCGGGAAAATTGCCGTCTTCTCCAGCAGATTTAAAGGGCTTAAATGTGCTAATGGCCCATCTAACCTTGTTAGGAGTGAAGATTCTTCCCGCAAGGCTTTTGCTTCTGTTAGAGACTCCGTACTTGTCCACCTCAATCGGGTCTGGAGCTACTATTCCTTGATCGGGAGTGAGAGAGTCGGGAAAGTGAGTTTCTAATAAGAGCCTGACTGTTTCCTCGCAACTCTCGGTGTAGTTCCCATCTTCTTTTTGAAGTGTGCCTATACCATTCATGTGGGCAATTGATCTATGCCAACGCAGAAGGTCCGCCAGGTACTTCTTTTGGATCTCCTTAATTCCGTGTTATATTCCGTTAGAGCCTTTTTATATTCCCCCCAGATGCCAGAGAGTTTAGCTCTGTTGAATAGTTTCCTCACTTCTTTCCTTTTTAGACTCAGTTCCCTATTCCACCAAGGGACCTGCCGATTGCAAGTCTTTTGCTTCAGAGGGCAACTGTGTTCGAATGAAGTCATTACAGCCTTTTGAAGCTGCGTAGTGGCTGAGTCTAGCTCCTCAGTCGTGCTAATGCTACCGCCGGGAGATTCAACTACAACCATAAGGTGTTGTCGATAGAGTTCCCAGTTAGTTAATTGAGGGATTCGGTACTCTGACATGTGTTGAGTGTGGCATCTATATCGAACCTGTGTGTCTGTGATCTGACATGGAAATCTCGTTCGATACATGCCACCTGCTTATTTTTGTACTTATGAACATACTGGCAAGTGTTAGGTCCAAGACCTCTAATGATGTTCATAAAGGTTGGCTTATTACCTCGATTTAATATCTCTAAATTGTTAGACAATATAAAATCGTAGAGGTACTCACCCCTGGCATTGGTATCCGTGCTGCGCCATAGCGTATGATGTGCATTTGCATCGCATCCAATGATGAAATGCTTTCCTCTGCGTTTGCAGTAGTTGATGAGCCGTTTTGGCTCTGGGGGAGGTAATGAATCCGCTTCTCCGGGAAAGTAGGCTGAGGTAACTACTACCTCGTGGCTACCTCCTGAATTTGGTACCTCGACAACTGCTGTAACCACGTCCCTCGAGATGAACTGTGAAAGAGCAATAAAGTTTAATTTAGTGTTGAGCAGTAGTGCTGCCCTAAGATATTCATGTTCATTACTATATATTAACTTACATGATTTTGTGGGAAGTCCTTTGATGTGGCCTTGATGTACCCAGGGCTCCTGAATGAGCGCCAGACTATGTTTCTCCGAGATAAATCCCCTGCTAAATACGTCTGATGCCGCTTTAGCATGATGGAGATTTATCTGAAGGCAACTTAAGTGATCATTGGCCATGACTAAGATGGCTTTTTATGACCGCTGTCAGCCTTGGTGGTGGATCCCTTAGGACCTTTGTTTTTGCCCAGCTTGGCACGGACAGGAAGGGGCTTCTTGTTAGTCTCTGTAGACTTCTTTTCGGAAGTCCTCGTCTTGGGTTTTGCAGTTCCAACTGCTTTACCAGGGCCCACCTTTGCCTTGACCAAAAGTTTAGGCCTGCTGACTCCTGATGTCGAAGGCTGAGGATCGTCAGCCAGAGTTTTAATCTGACTTGGGCCATCCCCAGCCTCCGGCACAGCCTTTACTGTTCCACCCTTTGGTCTTAGTTGGACAGACCCGAATTTATACCCAATTACGAAATGAGCCTTCTTTAGCTCTTCCATTGACACATGGTCCACGGAGAGAGTCAGCTCTGTAACTGAGGGTTTTTGTACTCTGCCCAACACTATCCATTCAGACACTTTTAACCCCGAGTTCTGACCCTCGATGTAATCGAGAATCAAATCCGTAAGGTCCTCAGCGCTGTTTGGAAAGTATCCCACAAGGACTTGTGGGCGAGGGATTTCACTTTCCTCGACTACACAAGATTGGCTCCTTCCCAGGGCTTTAGCTCCGCAACTACACCTTTCAGCCACGTCACGGTGTCTTGATTGGCGCAGTTAAGAACCAGCCACCCTGGTCTAAATGTGGAGGCCAGGAATCTTGGTTTGAGGGGGCTTTGCTTTCTTGCCGCGATTTCTCTCAGGATAGCACCCTGTACGGACTTCAATTGATCCGCGTTGAGTGCCACCTCAGGATAACCGACGCGAAGGCAGGGAGACGTGCTTCTTTGAAGAATTCTCCTTTGCTGCCTTGCTGCGTTTAACACTAGGTTGCTCCACTTTAGGAGAAGAGTCGATTACTCCGGTTTTGCAGAGCGCCGGAAATTTTATGAGGCTACAAAATCATCAGATGAGACTCTTCAAGAATGGGCAGCCAGAGTACGAGCTTTAGCAGTCAATTGTAATTTTGATTCGCATCTTAATATGGCTTTACGCGAGAAATTTGTAATGGGACTGGAAAAAAGACCAGAGAAGGATAAATTATTTCTCGAGGACGTGACTAAACTAACCTTGGATAAGGCTATCCAGACCGCCATGTCAGTGGAGTGCATTAAGCATCAGTATGATCCAGCCGATAAGGTAGATATTAAAGAAGAGCCACATTACAATGGAGTTTATCGCATCAGAAGAGGAAATATTCGATCTTTACCGAAAAGAGGTAGTGGTACGATTGCGCATTCATCACAAAGTGGAAGTGATAGCAGCAGGCAAAGGAAACATCAGTGCAGAATTTGTGGAGGCACAAATTACCAGGAAAACTAGTGTAAATACAAAAACTACACCTGCAGACGTTGTGGAGAAAAAGGCCATCTCAAGAAAATGTGTCCAGCAAGGGAAGTAACTTCTAATTTTAACAATAAGAAAACATATAAATATATTTATAATGATGCAATGCCCTTGTTCTATTTTAGCACTAACAATGAGTTAAAACCTATCACGGTCAACGTACTAGTGAACAATATACCACTTGAAATGGAAATTGACAGCGGCGCTTCAATTTCAGCTATGTCTAAAGGAATTTTTTTAAACCATTTCGCGGATCGACAATTGGTCAAAGGAAAGGTAATGCTGCGGAACTATGACGGAAGTTTGATTAATGTCATTGGAATATGTAAGGTAAAGATAACTTTTCGTAATCAGAGAAAATATATTGATATCCATGTGATAGAGGATGGTGGCCCTCCGGTATTAGGTCGCAACTGGATGCATACATTCAATATCGGGCTAAATGAAATAAAATTCATAACCTGTAATGATACAGAACTGACAAATGTGTTACGTGAATTTAAGGTCTTATTTGATGGAACATTAGGAACGTTTAATGGGCAAAAGATAACATTACGGTTAAAAGATGGTGCAGTACCGAAGTTTTGTAGACCACGTCGACTACCCTTTCATATACGAGATAAAGTGGAAAAGGAAATCGACAACTTGGTTAATCTCGGAGTTCTTGAGCCGACAAATTACAGTGAGTGGGGAACTCCGATTGCTACAATTTTAAAAAAGAATGGAACGGTCAGGATATGCGGAGACTATAAGCACAGACAAGAAATACCCAGATATCGACGGTAGAACTAAGAAAGTGATGTATGGAAGAGCTCATAGCAAACCTCAATAACTCACTGATCTCGGCTAAATATATCATGGGTACGAACCAAAAAAAAATTTCAATATAGGCAAAATTGAATTTTTTTCTTAGAATTTAAATCGACCATATTTCTTCACAATTTGTGTGCATTATTGGTGGCTGAAGACGATTCGATTAAGTTGTGTCTGGGCAGAATCGGCTTCGTGGAAGTTGGATTGATTTGGTTGCTTGGGCTTGTTAACTAAAAATGTTTATGAGCGTTGTCTCAGGCCGGTATAAATTTGTGTTCAATGTAGGAAAGAATTGATTTATTTCTTAGAATTGAAATCGACCATATTTCTTCAGAATTCGTGAGCTGTAGACCGTCCGAACAAATTCTGTCCGGTATCGTATTGCATGATGAGTTGAGCGAGCGGCGGTGGGTGGTAAATATTAATGCAAGACTTACTTCTTTTAATAGTTGGGTAAGCAAACAAAATTACAAACTTTACCGAAATTTATTTGCATGGATACATATCGAACAGCTAGCGTAATAACGCCTAAGCGGCTATCACTAATCGCCACAACCTAATTAGATTTTGCATTTTTTGATTTCCGTATTTAAGAAAACTGCAAATTTTAACAAAAAAGGGGCTTGGTTCGCACATTAGAAATGTTTTAAATATGATAGAGTATTTTATTGAGGTAAAATATTCATTGAAATTCCATTAAAATTACAAGCAGGGAAAATGTACGGCATACCAGTAGGAAGATTATATTGTAGTGTACCATGTACAAACAAAGTGAAAAAAACAGTTTTGTCTAATACGAATTCTCCAAATAATTGAGTGCATTGTACCTACTGAATAATCACATTACACATCGATCACCTAACGGTTGGTGCATCTGTTGATGCAAACGATTTTGTCTGGTCCAGTCGATCATGGCAATATTATAGTTGAAATTAGTCTGCAATAAAGTCTCGACCATTGAACGTGCCTCTTTTAACTCGTGCCGTCTTGTTTTGTGTGTTTTTATGTAAAGCCCTAACGCTAATTCCTACAATATTGTAAATTTTTTTGTAAGTTTTAGACGTAGTGAGATTTATAAATACTTTTTTCGTTGGAGTGGTCTTTTTCAAAGCTCTTTGGAAATAGATATTCCATTTTCACAATTTGACTGTTTGACAGTTTGTGATTTTTTCCATAAGAACTAGTGAGGGGTGTACGTGTGAGGCGTTGCAGTGATTGCTTTGGTAACATTGAAATTTCAATAAGCTATATCTCTCAAAATATCTGGAAAAAATGCATGCCATCATAATGTAAATTCTCCTTTACGTAAATCATGAAATCTGCAAGAATACATTTAAATAAATATAGCCAGGCACTTACCTAATTTTTATTTAAGAATAGAATGTCCAAAATTTTTATTACAAAATTTAAATCGGAGAAGTTAATGCAAATCGATGATCACAATGAAATTTAAACTTACTTCAATAAATTCTGTTCGTGGAATGCAAAGAGCGACAGTGCGTACGTATTTAAGTACAGCCAAAGAACGAATAAAAGCAACTCTCAGCGGTTCGGCTTCCCTGAGTCGTGAAATATGAAAATAAATATCCGGGTTCTCAAACTAAGAGAAAAAATTTGTGCAAGATATTGAAAACATTAATTTATTAATCCGACACCCCCCCCCCCCCTCCCTCCCTTCAAGATGCAATTCAGAGCCAAACAATCCAGCAAAGACTGGGCAGACAGAATTTGTTCGGACCGTCTACAGCCACCAATAATGCTCACGAATTCTGAAGAAATATGGTCGATTTCAATTCTAAGAAATAAATCAATTCTTTCCTACATTGAACACAAATTTATACCGGCCTGAGACAAATTTCATAAAAATTTTTAGTTAACAAGCCTAAGCAACCAAATCAATCCAACTTCCACGAAGCCGATTCTGCCCAGACACAACTTAATCGAATCGTCTTCAGCCACCAATAATGCACACAAATTGTGAAGAAATATGGTCGATTTAAATTCTAAGAAAAAATTCAATTTTTGCCTATATTGAAAAATTTTTTTGGTTCGTACCCATGATATATTTAGCCGAGATCAGTGAGTTATTGAGGTTTGCCATGAGCTCTTCCATACTTCACTTTCTTAGTACTAGCGTCGATATCTGGGTATTTCTTGTCTGTGCTATAAGGTAACTCTGAATCCTTTACTTTTAGTGGATCAATATCCAATTCCGAAAGTAGAAGAACTCTTTTCAAAGTTACATGGTGGTCAAGAGTTTACCAAAATAGATCTCTCAATGGCATATCAACAACTATTGTTGGACGAAAAGTCTAGAGATTTGACAACAATTTCCACAACGAAGGGTCTATTTAGATATACCAGGCTAGTTTACGGGTTAGCCCCTGCTCCCGCTATTTTTCAAAGAACAATAGATCAGTTATTGTTAGGAATAGAGGGCATAGCTGTGTTCATGGATGATGTCCTAATTACTGCACGAAATCGTAGGGTTCATTTTGATAGGCTTAAACTAGTGTTGAAAAAGTTGAAAAATGCAGGTTTTAAGGTCTCAAAGGACAAATGCGCGTTTTTTGTAAAGTCAGTTAGCTATTTGGGACATGTTATAGATAAAAATGGGTTACACAAAGACGAAAAGCGAGTTACCGATATCCTAAAACTCCCGAGTCCAGCTCCAGTCATTTTAGGAGTAGTAAATTTTTGTAGAAATTTTATGCCAGATCTAGCCACGATAGCATCCGTCTTATACACGTTATTAAAAACTGATCAAAGTTTCGTTTGGTGTTCAGACCATGAGAACGCTTTTAAGGAAATTAAGAAATTGTTAGCCCGACCGGTCTAGCCGCAGTTCTTGTTCATGAGTTTAAAAACGGAACGGAACGACCAATATGCTTTGCGTCTCATAAATTATCGGAAACCGAAGGGAAATATTCTCATATTGAGAAGGAAGCATTAGCTATCATTTTTGGTGTGAAGAAATTACACCAATATATTTTCGGTCAAGCCTTTACGTTAGTGTCTGATAGCAAGCCCTTAGTATCAATTTTTGGGTCAAAAAGAGGCATACCGCCCTTGTCAGCGAACCGGTTGCAACGTTATGCCGTGTTATTTCGTATTAGAAGGGGGACATTGTGGTGTATGCAACAGCTATACGCTGTATGTATGCCTCATGTTATTATATTGAATTATACACATACACATGCAGGATTAGTATTAACTGAGTAGCCACTAAACGGATTATAGAATAAGTGCTCAGTCTCATATTTTAACCTCTAGCATTAAGTTAATATCAATAAATGAATAGTGAATTATATGAAGACACGTGTTCTTATTAAAATACCAACTATACTACAATGTTTAATGGAACCTATGAGCGAAAAGCAACAGATGAGAATCCCAAAACGAGCCTTTTTTTTACAAAAGCCAACTAGGCTTGAGCGAAATCAGTAGTGTAGCGGACTTGCTTAGCATGGGAAGGAGGCTTGAGGCGGTGCGTGCTTCGGTCGAGGCTTTTGTACCTCCTCCCTCTACGCGCCACACACACCTGTTGGAACCCGATCTTGCCTATGATTCGTACACAAACTCACATATATCAACTATGTCAAGCCAATCCAGGACGAACTCCATATAGAAATGTGTTAACAGCCAAAGAGCAGGTCATACATCTCGGTTTTGTAGGCAGCCTCGACGGTGTTTCAGATGTAATGAGATGGGAGTTATCCGCGCTCATTGTCCCAATTGTGGACCATAAGCCAACAACAACAATAGTCGTCAAAGTTCGGGAAACGTGTCAAGAGCTCAGCAGTAGGCGGCATTCTGAGCTCTGATAATCTAGAAAGAGCCGCACGGTGGAAGAGAGTAATTAAATTTAGTGGAGTAAACGCAAACAGTCCTTCCAAATCAGCTATGCTGAATTTTATCTTCACTCGAGTGAGGAATGATGAGAGGTCGTATTTGGAGATTTCAATTTTTAACGTACCGATAACTGGGCTACTTGATTCGGGTGCTTCTAGAACTGTAGTCGGGGAGATCGAGTGGCGCAAATTACAGGCTATGAATATAACATGGAATATATCTGTCAATAGCTCGGCGACGCTCGCAAATGGAGACAAAGTTGAGATATTGGGTACAACAAATTTACCTATTGAATTGAGGGACATAATAAAGGTACTTGAAGTTTTAATAATTCCCTCGTTGCCTCATGAAATCATATTCGGCTCTGATTTTTGGAAAGAAATGAATATATATGTTCTTTAGAAATTTGATCTACACTCAGGAAGATCAGAAGTCCGCTTGAAGATCTTATGGTTAAAACGAAATTAAAATGGGAAAGTGATTAGGAAAGACCAGTGTGGTAGAGCACATTATAAGGACGAAGTCACCACCAATCAAGCAGAGGTACTATCCAGTGTCTCCTGCGATTCAAAGAGCTATTAATACTGAGCTGGATAAAATGTTGGAAGATGGTATTGTCGAGATGCTCAGCCATATCGCTAGGTCTCTCAGGAGCGCTATTCACCAAGCAACTGGTTTCTCTCCCTACAGAGTATTATTCGGACAACAGATGATTGAACACGCGAGCTCATATTCCATCCTTTAGAGCTTAGAAACTCTGAGTGAACCCCTAAGAGTAGATACTGATAACAAACTAAGATTGATTCGCGCGAGAGCGCAGGAAAATTTAGATTAGGCGTTCCAACAGGATCCAAAAGCTAATAATCTTAGAGCGAAATCTGTTAACTTTAGAGTTCGTCAAGAAGTATACCGACGGAATTTTAAAGCAATTTCCAGCAGCAGATCGCCGCTAAATTAGGACGGAAATTTTTAAAGTGTGGTATTAAAGCCAAAAAAGGAAACTATCTGTACGAACTGAGGATCTACATGGAAAGCCGTTAGGTGCCTCTTACGCTAACGACATCAGGTCCTGATTGCGATTAATTTAACTAAAAGGTCTGTTATACTTAGCTTAGTGCATAACTCTAAACCCTGGTAGTCCTAAGAAGGCATCCGGCCAGCTTAACTGGTAGCTACAAGATACCAATGTGCCGCATAGGATTTCCAAAACCTAGCAGCCGGTATACCTTTTATTATTAAGCCCACTTTTTCACACTCCCTACCCTGACAATCTCGAAGACCCTGTCGGGGTGTGGTGACTTGAAGACTCACCCTCGAGCGTTAATCTGCGATCGGAGGGAAATGTCAAGAGCGGAGGAGGCTTTGCGATCGGTTGGTTAGGTTACTGATTGTAGAGGCTTCTCCGATTCATCTCGGTGGAGAAAGGCAGAGGAGATCTGACCGACTGGGTTTTTAGGTTGCTAGCCTGTGAGTGCACCTCTGGATTTCAATACCAAGCCCGACGTCGAACTCTGGCCAAGGACTGACCGGATGTGTCCCTCACTTATCACCCCCGGAGAGGGTCCAACCAAGCCTTGGGACTTCTCCCAACCAGAACAGTGTCCCGCCGGACAGAATTATTGATCGTGGGTCGAGTCACACATTGGGCGCCTGCAGCGATGAAGCCTCTGTTTTAAGACCGGCTAGCTCAGCCGACCATCTTTCAGTATTGTCTAGTCCGCCCTGTTATGGTCGTAGCGTGTTTCCTATAGCAATATGCTACATGTACGTCACTCGCTCTGCTGTCTGTGTGACTTGATTGCATGAACGACACCGAAATAAAAAAAGAGGGCACGCTGGACGTCAAGAAAAAAACCGAAAAGAAAAAGCGGTTCCTACTACTTTTGGTGTGGGCTGTCAAGAAAAGAAGAAGTGAAAGAGGCAAAACGTGAAAAGTGATCATAAAGAAAGTTTTTTTTTTAAATTTAGGCACCCCAAAAAAGAGACAATTAGACGCCAGGATTACAGCAATGTAATGATGCTGGTAAATTCTTAGACTTAGTCTTTTTAAGCAATGATATAATATATCGAATTGATGTAGTAAACTTTCCCATCTCTACTTGATTCCCATCATAAAGCGATTAGATAAATGTATCATTCTATGATTTTGCTAGACAGCTTGATGATCATTTTAGTCTTATATTTAACTTTAATCGTGCTGACTATGACAATTTAAACACTTTCTTTTCTAATATTAAATGGTCTATTTTATGTATATATAATGATTTGCAGCAAGCCTACAGCAATTTTCTTCAGCTTCAGAAGTCAAAGACCTAGTAGTAATATTTGATCCAAAACTATCTTTCGCTTCACATGTTGAACTTATTGTTTCTAAAGCATTCCGCAACCTAGGTTTCTTAAAGCGTAATTCCAAAATTGTTAACGATATAGGCACACTTAAAGTTCTGTATTATTCGCTTGTAAGATCTGTTCTTGAATACGCCTCTGTCATTTGGTGCCCCTTTTATGATGTTCACGTTAATCGTATGGAGTCTGTACAAAAGTCGTTTACTCGTTTTGAGAGACCAATCCTCTCACGAAATTTTCTGTATACTCCACAACATATAACAAACTATGGCATGCATGAACCTATTTCAAATTGTATTTTACTCTTTAATTCATTTTCTGCACTAATTGATTTTACAATGCCTACGGAATTATTTAAATAAACTCTTTATGAGAATGCTAGTCACTTAGTTCAAATTTTGAATTATAATCATTAAGCAAATTTTATTTTGAAATTATTGTTTTGCTTATACATATGCTCATTAATTTTGTAAATTAAATGGGCTAGTCTGTAAGATAATCTTTATCGGTAGACATATGAATAAATAAATAAAGATTTGATTTCTTTTTGGACATATGTATTTCTGGTACCGGAATCTATATGTACGATGCTTCAAGTTTCAGGATAGTGTACAGAATGATATGTAGGGCCCTAAGCCTAAATAGTGCTATTTAAGTTAGAACTTTACGACAGGAAAACTAGTTAGTGCACAGTCCTGTAAAGGAAAGCCCGGCAGGGCCTCTCAGGGTGCTTGTTCCTTTTCAATTTTTTTTTTTATTTTCTTACAGGCTGTAGAAGGCCTTCGTGGAGGAATATCAGGTTAAGGTAATTGCAATTAACACTGTCTGCCTCCAGTATTTCCTGTCTATAACATTCTTATGCATTAGTGAGAGTAGAATTTTTTTTTTGTTTTTTAATTTTTGCGTTGAGTTTGTACATGAAAATTTTGTTGGCAGTTTGGCTCCTTTTCGTTTAATATGTACATTGGTTTAGTCCGTGGAGCGAATTTATAAGGCGACGGGGGTGAATATAAGACATAGCAATAAATGATTTTCCTATTATAACGTCATGAAGTTCTAGATTTAATTCTTTCTCCTTCACTCTCCTGGAGCCCTCCTCCGTGACTGTAGTTGACTAGGTCCGCTCCTCCGATTATTTCCGGTCATCTATAGGGATACTGAAAAATAACTTACTGCCCTCAGTGTCACATGGGTGGATGGGGCACAGCAGTGAAGGCAGACCATCTACGACTTCAAGTAAGCAAAGGTAAGTGATGTAAGAGTCCCTTCAGGAACGGATCTGGTGCTTGTGGTTTGTTTGTACAAGCACGAATTTTTTTTTTGTATTATCGTTCGTGATCGACGGCAGGTCTTGGTTAATTCCATATAACTCTCACGCACTAGTCGAGGTACTATCGTGCCACCCTGTGCTATCGCTGATCACGGGAGTGAGCTGTCAGCTCATGCTGACAAGATGGACTTCACGTCCAAGCAGTGTTGGGCGTAATCAACTACATTTGTAATCAGATTAATAATCATGATTAAATTAATCATGATTACATCAATCATGATTACATATCAATCATGATTACATCAATCATGATTACCCATCAATCATTAATCATGATTACATCGAGTAATCTTAGGAAAATGTAACCGTAATCATGATTACATGATTACATTTATTTTGATTACAAATGAAACTTATCAAGAGATTTCTAAGAAAACAAACAATCTGTGATCGTAAGTAAGAATTTTTATTGTAGAAAACTCCAAGGCACTATTGAATTATGATTAATTGGAGTCAGTATAAAGAATGTAAGTGGTTCGATTGACACGCACATATCTGATCATCAACTTAAATTCAAAGATCTTGATGGGAAAAAAGGTAGCGAAAAAGATTAGATTTCTGGGTCGTATTAGAGAGTTGTTGAGCACGGAAAATGCAATAATGCCTTTTAACGCTTTGATTTTGCCACACTTTTCATATTGCTCCAAATTGTTATATTCGAGTTCGAATGAATCCAAGAGCAGATTGCAACTGTTGTAGAATAAGACAAAATGAGTTATTCTGAAGTGCAGCATATATACACCAGTTAGAAGCATGCTCGAAGCGCTGCAATGGGTAAATATTACTGGCATGACAGCAAGAGTGAGGATGAAAGATTACATCTACTAACTACTACCTAACAAAACGATACAGTATTGTTTTCGATATCAGAAGATTCTAACTCTACCTCCCTTTCTTAATTACTAATAAACGCAATCCACAGATATCAGATATTCCATTACCATCCCACTACAGATATATGCTTACAAACATTAGTTTATGTGCCAACCGATTTTGGAATAGAAATACAACAATATTTGTTTTCTTTTAACTACAATTTTAAAACTCTTGCAAATTTGTAATCAAACAATGTAACCATGTAATCATGATTACGGTTACGATTGATCAATCATTAATGGCCAAAAATGATTACTTTTCTGATTAATATTATCAATCTGTAATCATGATTACAGATTGTAATCGTAATCATTAATCATCAATCATATTGCATTTTGCCCAACACTGCGTCCAAGTATACTCAGTCCAAGCTATGTACCATAACCATAACAAGCGTAAAGCTTCCATTTTAGGATTAGTATTTGAAACACGAATTAAATGCTGTGAATATGTCATCACTATTCTTAGAATGCTCTATGCTAGATTTCGCACACTCTGATTGTCTGCTGGCATTCTGGATACTGAAATTGGCTTTAAGGTAATTCGCAGTCGACTATTACCTTGTTGTATAATTATTTCCTCATTAAGCGAAGATTGATTTCAAAACGCTTTTCTAAATGTTTTCATGTTATAAATTAACTCATATGTAAGTTTCTTTGCAATCGTAACAATTGCAAAGATAAATAAAATAAAAGCATTTTACGTGCACTGATCAATGCCCGGTCAGCATAAATAAAAAATAACCTAGTGACTGATCAGAATTTATTGCAGTGACTTACCTTCGCAATAATGACCTACTTCGCAGGTAAACAAATCGAAGTAGGAAATAAAAATAATCTTGTTTGGAAACATCAAAAAATTCTGGCACAGAAATTACGCGTAGTCGATTCTGCATTTTTTTAAATGAACTTATTAATTTCGAGTGCAGAATAAGTTTAGTTTTTTCTTGAGTCTGGTCAGCGTCGCGGTAGTTTTTTGAGAGAAAAGTCCAATCAGGTCGGGTTGCTGAGTTTTAAAGTAAATTGAAGACCAGAAAACTAAATAAAATATAAGTGCCTTAGTTATAAAGTGAATTGCGACAGGATAAATAAATAAGTTATAAATTTTTGAGAATTAAAGTGAATTGCTCAAGATAGATAAAATAATAAGTTAAACGGATTTATTACAGAAAACAAGTTAAATAAATAAATTATAGCGTGAATTGTTGTTATTTTGAATAAATAAATTCAAAAGTGAATTTTCAATCATAGTTAAAGCCCACACATCTCTTTTTCTCGCGGTGTACAAAACCAAACACCACATTTGGCGCAGCCGGTAGGATTCGGAAAAATTAGATAGCGTTGTATCATTTAATAATACTGAGAAAAGCTATATCCGAATCCAAACCTACTTGAAAGCGAGAACGAGGCTCACTAGGATCACAGTGTAAAAAAGAAATAGAGCAGCCAGTAGCCTATAAAAAGATAGAAATTGAGGAAGAACTTAAGAAGTGAAAGTTGTCCACGAATAGAGCATCAAGCAGCCAATTGAAACGCAAAAAACCGAAGAAGAATTCAAAGTTGTCAACAAATAGAGCATCCAGCAGCCTATTAAAATTCAGTTAGCACTATATCGTATCTTGTATTTATTCTTATTTATACCATATTTATTATTATTTTCGGAGATTCGTAACATAAAAAGTATTTTCGTGCATATACACAATAGTAGCTTATGAGTTACGGAATCAGTGATTTTTTTTTTAGCTCCAATTTATATATACATATATTAGAAGTTAAATTTTCTTAAACTTTCCTTGTTAACTGTGTGTGAAGGTACTCTGCGGTAATTCATTTGATTAAATTTTGAGCTTCTGAATGCCATTTCATGAGTTAAATTATAAACTTCTTTAATTTTATCGAACAACGCATGGTGCCTGTATAGCGCATGTCCAGATTAGAAGGTAGAGGTGCAGATGCCTCTAAACCCAAAAATAGGGAAGTAAGTTTTCTTCGAAACCTCCTACTCCCACTACGAGTTCTGCCGAAACCTTCATAAATTCAGCCCATTCAACTACGGCTACTGATCTACTGCTTAAAACCGCCGAAGAAGCGGACAACCAGATTAGGGCGTTCTGTGAAAAAATTGCGAAAGGAACCACCTTAGTTAAGCAGTTGGCTCAGAAAAATCAAGATCTTTTCACTGACTTAGAGCACTTTCAAGTAACTTCTCCACCTTCCGAAATAACACAAACTCCAACTCTTTCTGGAACAATGTCTAACCCCAATAACAGCACCAGTCTTAGCAAGACTTTTCACTGCGAAGCAACATCCACCATAATAGATACCATAAACAAAATAGTGAAAATATTTTCCGGTGAGCCATCTTCAACAGCAGAATCCGATTTACATGTGTTTTTGAATATTTCACAGGCGTATTGCAATTCTTTGTATGAAGAAGAGAAAGCAATTTTCTTTTCTTTTCTCCCCAAACTAAAATTGCGTAAAATTCCTTATGAGATTTGCAAGAATACCAATTTTAAAACGTGGGAGGAATTGCAGGAGACCTTAACGGCCTACTACTTTCCCATGACATGCAAAGCTGTAGACAACTCAATGGAGAAACTGTGAGACAGTTTGGTCAACGAGTAAAACAACGTCTAGAAGAATGCGTGCTGAACATGAGACAAAAATGCAAAACAGATCCAGAACCAATGATAAAAGAATATCAAAATATGGCCACACAAGTTTTTAGGAGAGGACTTTTAAGTATGACACTAGCAATATGCCTGCATGTCAGATAGTTCAAACTTTACAGGTTTAATAAAAAAGGTTTGCTTTATGGAAGACACGGAAAATCAAATTTACGGTGGTGTAAGCTCCAATAACTTCTCTTTTGGTAGTGTAAACTCCAATAACTTCTCTTTTGGTGGTGTAAACTCCAATAACTTCTCTGTTGGTGGTGTAAATAACCTCCTTGGCCAAAGTGAAATAAATAGGAATGGGCTAAATAGCCGTAGACCTTTTTCAAACTTTTCAGAACGTCCAAATGTACCCATATATCCACAGAATTATCAATACCAAGAACAAAATTACCCAGTATTCCAGTATCCTAGACGTACCGCATATGGTGCTCGTCCATGAAACTCAACCCCCATTACCTGCTTTAAGTGTGGACAACCAAATCATTTGAGTAGAGACTGCAGAGCCTCCGATAACTCGATCTATTGTCAAAGGTATAAGACTTCAGGTCACGATGCAAGAAGCTGTAGGCGAGTAAGTGATCGACCCTCGGAAGTAAGACAGGTATCCGTCACTTGCGATTTCTGCGAAAGGCATGGCTATACAGTATTTAATTGCGCTTCGAAAAGACGATGGGAGGGAAAACAAGAAAACTCGGGAAATTTGACGGCGCCGATCGGATCCTACCCCGATCGGCAGTAACTATCTCAGACATAAACAAGAGCCTTAACGAAGTACGAAATTTTGAATCGCAAACTCCTCATGACTCTGTAGTTAAGTTGCCGTTAGATGTAAGTAAAAAGCGTGAAACAAAATAAATTTTTTATAGATACTGGCTCCCAGGTAACTCTTATTAAGGAAAACGTACTGAAGACGGGAACCAAAGTAAATAAGAATGAACAAATTCGATTAAATTCAGTACATGACAAAGAAAATACTTTAGGGACTTGTACAGGAACTTTTGTGTTGAAATCGGAGTTACCCTGTAAATTAAATGTAGTAAGTACGGGCACTAACATTCCGGAAGATGGATTGTTAGGAAATGACTTTCTCCAAGAAAATTGCAATGTTGAAGGTCCTAGAAAACGACTACTTTTTCCTCGCACGGAAATCAATAAAGTAGAATTCGAAGTGCCATTTGAAGAAACTGCTACGCATTCAGAAGAAAGTTCAAGTGCCAAGGCTAGTCCAAAGTTGGATTGTGGGAAGGAGACTCAGAGAGTAACCCGCAATCTCGGCACGCCAAGCCATGCTGAACAAAAGTCTGCTCGCATTATGCTAGTTGATGAAATAAAAGACTCGCAACAAGAGAGAAGCCCTGAACAATTTACTAATGTTCAGTGCCATCAGGAAAATGAATTGACTTCGAAAGTTCATATTCCTGCTCGATCAGAAGTTTTGGTCAAGACAGTTTGTTCAAATGAAGGAGATTTGATTTGTTTAGCCGAAGAGCTAAGCCCTGGAGTGTTCATTTCAAATTGTATAGTGCATCCAAAGGACCAACACATTGTGATAAGTATAGTAAACATCAACGAAATGGCGGTCATACTGAAAATATTAATCCCAAGATTGAGAGACTGGAAGATTATGATATAGTAAGACTTAGTGAAGGAAAAGTTGAGAAACTAAAGAAGAAAATGGTGAATGAAAGTAAGGAAATAAACGCAGTGGAGACAGCATCTGTAGTAAAGAAGAATAGTACTTGCCAAAGAATTTATCGCGACATTAACCGATTGCAAAAGCTACATGAAGAAATAAGCCTAGATGAAGAATTAAACCCTGAGGAGAGGGGTAGAATATGGGAAATTTGTGAAAATTATGAGGATATATTTCATTTGAAAGATGATCTTTTGACGTACACTCCAGTACTAAAACATAAAATACAGGTAAAAGAAAACCAGGCACCAATTAACCAGAAGAACTACAGAACACAGAGTCAAAAGGAGATAATAAACGAACAAGTTCAGGAAATGCTCAGAAATGATATCATAACTCCCAGTAAAAGCCCATGGAACTCCCAATTACTGGTAGTACCAAAAAAGCCTGGCTCGGATGGTACCAAACGATGGAGAATTGTCGTCGACTTCGGCAAGTTAAATGAAGTTACTGTCAAGGACGCTTTCCCGTTACCGAGAATAGAAGACATCTTAGATCAGTTGGGTCACGCAAGATACTTCACAACTTTAGATTTGGCAAGTGGTTATCATCAAATACAAGTAGATAAACGAGATAGAGAAAAAACTGCCTTCAGCACCGTTTCAACGCATAATGAAACATATCTTGACGGGTTTGCAGGGATTTAAATGTTTCGTTTATTTAGATGACATTGTCATCTATGGAAAAAGTCTGAATGATCACAACGCCAAACTGTTGGAAGTATTCCAGAGGCTAAGGAAAAATAACCTAAAATTACAACCGGAAAAGTGTCAGTTCTTACGTCGTGAAGTTGTCTATTTAGGCCACAAATGTGGAGAGGAAGGTGCCTTGCCAGACCCTGCGAAAACTTTAAGTGTCCAAAATTTTCCAACTCCCAAAACAGTTAAACAAATGCAATCTTTCTTGGGATTGGCAAATTATTACAGGAAGTTCATTCGCGATTTTTCCAAAATAGCAACCCCAATAAACAAACTACTAAGGAAAAATGTAAAATTTAAATGGTCCGAGGAATGCCAAAATTCTTTTTGTGCGCTACAAAATGCTTTAGTTACACATCCGTTTTTGTTATACCCTGATTTCTCTAAGCCGTTCATCCTAACTACCGACGCCAGTAATGATGCTTTGGGAGCTGTGCTCTCTCAGGGAGAAGTAGGTAAAGATCAACCCATAGCATACGCAAGCCGAAGCCTGAACCAGGCAGAAAAAAATTATAGTACAACAGAAAAAGAGCTCCTGGCCATTGTGTGGGCGGTCAAAAACTTTCGATGCTACTTGTTGGGAAAAATTTACGGTTTATACGGATCATAAGCCTTTAAAAGGAATATTCAAGGTCTAGCTCGGTTTCATGTGAAATTGTCAGACTATGATTTCGATATTGAATATAAGCCCGGCAAATATAATACAAATGCAGATGCGCTATCCAGAATTTCACCTCTTAGCGCAGAATTAGCAAGTTCCGCGACCACGAAAACAGCAAAAGCAACTGCTTCGTGGTTACACGAACTCAAGCCAAACAGGGCCCATATAACTTGCCTTTACATCAGAGGAGCCTCAGTGTATACAGGACATACCATTGAATCACACAACCACGGTGCCTTCTACTATGGAAGTACACATACAGGAGACTCCTCTCAGTTCAGACGAAGAAGCTGATGATACAACAAAAGAGGAAGAGATTAGCACAAAAGGCAAAATCCGAATCTTGAAATATAGGAACGAAATTGAGACTATCCTACATAACTTCCACGATGCACCTCTGGGCGGTCACCAAGCCGTGTGGAAAACATTTTATAAAATCCACAGAGAATTTAAATGGAAAGGTATGTTATCGGATATAAATAAATACATAAAAAACTGTATTAAATGTCAACGTTATAAATTTTGCCGTAAAAATAAAATGCCCATGGTAATAACAGACACCGCTCGCGAACCTTTCGAGAAAGTTTATTTGGACCTTGTAGGCCCTTTAGAAGAAACGAGTGAAGGTAATAAATATATCTTAACTTTAGAGGATGATTTGACGAGGTTCATGGACTGTGTCGCTATACCAGACGCAGAAGCGTCAACAGTAGCGAAGGCATTTTTTAATGAAATAATAACGCGCTATAGAATCCCCAAAGTACTGGTTACAGATCAAGGGACAAACTTTACTAGCGATTTGTTCCAAAGAGTATGTAAAATGCTTAAGGTCAAGAAAATACAGACTACCGCGTACCATCCGCAAAGCAATGGAGCTTTGGAGCGCTCTCATAGGCCTTTGGTCGAGTATCTGGAAATCTTCGTTGAGGCTAACCCCCGTACATGGGATGAACATCTTAGGGCAGCAATGTTCGTACGAAATACCAGAGGAAATAACATAGAGGAACTAAGCTAACGCCTATGGACTGTTTGTGCGGTTTCACTGCGGAGATTCCTAACAATTTGCAACGAGATCCTGAACCAGTATACAACTTTGAAGACTATTACTTTAAATTAAGAAGTAATGTACAACAAGCATATGCAATTGCGCGTAATAATTTACTACAAAGTAAAGAGTACTCCAAAACCCAATATGACAAAACGGCTCGGCCTTTAATTTTCGATATTGGCGACCAAGTGCTGCTAAAGAACCCGGTTAAAAAAGGAAAGTTTTCTCCTGAATGGTTAGGACCGTACAATGTAATTGAAGTACTTTCGGAAGTAAATACGGTGATACGAATTAAAAACGGTAAAACGGCGTGTACATAATAATAGATTAAAACTTTGGAAATAAGTAAAACAAACAAATATTTTTTTTCCTCTTATTCTGTTTTTTTTTCTCTTCGTTTTCTTTATCTCTAGTTAAATAAAATAGTTAAATATCTACAGTCGCCTCGACGCGTTAGAAAACCAAGAAGATCAATCCATTCATCTTCTGGAAAAACAACTCACTTTAATGAAGTCAAATTTTGAATCGCTATCGTCGCCAATACTAGACTTTACAAAAAATCAGGACCATTTAATACAGGTGGTCAATAGTTTTCTTCTAGAAGTTAATGGCACTATGAGCTAGTTTGACGTGGAAATTCATAGAAATAGAATACAAGCTGAACTGAACGAGATTATTCTGACAATTTTATCTCAGTTACAGCATGTACAAAACACTCTTTCGAAAATTTTCACAATTATAAATGCCTTGCAACAACACCGATTACACCCACTTCTTTTACGTTCAGAGAACTTGGAAAATTTATATAACAACAAAACCCTGTATTCCCAGATTAACCATTTATTTCGAGATACTTCCATTATTAATGAGGTAATATCGGTACAAAGCCTCTACCTGCCCGATTATATACTTATTAAAATTGTTATACCCGTAGGTACCTCGCCAGATTTTTACATCAGCAAAATTCACCCCCTTCCGTTCCAAAAAACGATGGAGTCTACGCTTTGTTAGATATTGACGCTGATTATCTTTTTAAAAATAATATTACTCAGCAGACCGTCGTTATGTTTCAAAGTGTGCTCAATACTTTATGTCGTCTTCTATCTACATATCGAGAAACTGAACTTATCTCTGCAGGCAGAGTAAGCCCCATTCTATTGACCACCAATTACAGGAATCATGTGTTAACAGCCTTTATAAAAGCCAAAATGAAAATGTCATATACTTATTAAAATTGTTATACCCGTAGGTACCTCACCAGATTTTTACATCAACAAAATTCACCCCTTCCGTTCCAAAAAACCGATGGAGTCTACGCTTTGTTAGATATTGACGCTGATTATCTTTTCAAAAATAATATTACTCAGCAGACCGTCGTTATGTTTCAAAGTGTGCTCAATACTTTACGTCGTCTTCTATCTACATATCGAGAAACTGAACTCTATCTCTGCAGACAGAGTAAGCACCATTCTATTGACCACCAATTACAGGAATCATGTGTTGACAGCCTTTATAAAAGCCAAAATGAAAATGTCCTCACATGTCCAGTAAAATTATTACCTCAGCCTCCCAATGTTGTGACGGAATTAACCGCCCCCAACCACTGGCTGTTTGTATTCCACGAAGACAAAATTCTACAAGCTCAATGTCCAAACAGAGTTTTCCAAAAGACTCTCTCCGGGCCTGGCATCTTACATCTTAATGCATCTTGCAAATTTACCCTAGGACACTGGGAGCTCCCCGCAAGAGGTAACTCAATTAATGTACCAAATACGTATGTGTATGCAAACCTTTCCCTTCCCAAATTAAATTTCGAGGACTCCTCCCTCAGGCTATCTATCTTTAACGCAACCAAACTAAGAAATCTAACCATAACTTGATCACACCCCAACTTTCAAGAAGTACTTAAAAATGCTGCTCTAAATTTCAAAGAATTAGACAATGAAATAAGGCATGCAAAATACGAAAAGGTACAGTCTGCTCATAAAATTTTTACATATACTAACACCGGGCTTCTATCGTTAGTAACTGCCTTTCTAATAGTCGTAGGAATTTATTTATATCGGAAAGGAAAAGCATCCTCAAAAATATCAAAACCACGTTCTACGATAAATATATCCTCTCCAACAATAACATCATCCACCCTCACTGCTATCCCACACGAGGTTGCCACCATTTCTTCAATGAAAACACCCAGAACGCATCCAACAATGGAAAGAGTTTATGAATTGCCTATAGAGCTTGCACCAGCACCACCAACTTTTAAAAATAAATATCGGAAATCATTCCGTATTCCCTCACACACAGTCTTAAATTATTAGATTACATTATCATAAAAAAATAAATAAGTAACAAGTGAAAAAGCTAGAATTGGTCTAAGACCAATTCTTATGATACCCTAGATGAATGCACGTATGAAATTTCGTATGGTCACCCATTTGAGCAATTTTGATTTTTTGCATCGGTTTCTCGCATATATTTCTAGAACGGCTCGTCGGACAGAAAAAATGATTATAACCAATTTTATAGGATTTCTTATTCTGAAGAAGTTTTTAGTACAATCAAAATGTCTCGGACTGATCGTTTTCAAAGTATATGTAAAAAACCAAAATTATTATATGGCAACACCAAGGGGTTGCCCGATTTAGCCCATTTTTGAAATTTTATTTGCTATTAGTATGAAAACACAGTGTACCAAATTTCAGCTTTCTATGTTGACGTGTTCTCAGGTAGTGTCCAAATATATCGTGGAAAACGAAATTTTTGTATGGCAACCCCACGAAGGAGTTGCCCGATTTGTCTCATTTTCGAACTAAATTTTACTTTTTTTTTTAAAGTCAGTGTACAAAATTTCAGCTCTCTAGGTAAACGCGTTCTCGAGTTATCGTGCGCACAGACAGACGGACGGACGGACGGACATGCAAAAATCAAAATAACTTTTAATATTATGCGTGGGTGTCCAATTCATTTTGCTCTACAATCATTATTTCGAGGTGTTACAAACGGAATGACAAACTTAGTATACCCCTATAGATTTCATCTAGGGTATAAAAAGAATCTCTATAGGAACTAGATTTAGCATTTAAAAATGAAAAAATTACTTTTGTTGCACAAAAAAAAATTTGTAACAATTAGTTTTAATTATTATTAGGAATTTTTCTTTTTTTTATTATTATTCCGCTGAATATGTATAATTAGGTTCATTAATTAATATAAAATATATAGTTATTTGTTTAATAACTCAGATGATCAAGCTACTCGTAAACTTCTGTGCCAGCAGCATTACATTTTTTTTCTTTTTTTCTTATGTTCCATTACTACTAGTTTAATTCCTTCTCTCGACGAAAAATGATACTAATTCTGGAATCATTTTTCTTTATATAATTTATATAATTATTTACTCATTTAGCAAAGATTAATTCCAAAACGCTTTTCTAAATGTTTTCATGTTATAAATTAACTCATATGTAAGTTTCTTTGCAATCGTAGCAATTGCAAAGATAAATAAAATAAAAGCATTTTACGTGCACTGATCAATGCCCGGTCAGCATAAATAAAAAATGACCTAGTGGCTGATCAGAATTTATTGCAGTGACTTACCTTCGCAATAATGACCTACTTCGCAGGTAAACAAAGCGAAGTAGGAAATAAAAATAATCTTTTTTGGAAACATCACAAAATTCTGCCACAGAAATTACGCGTAGTCGATTCTGCATTTTTTTAAATGAACTTATTAATTTCGAGTGCAGAATAAGTTTAGTTTTTTCTTGAGTCTGGTCAGCGTCGCGGTAGTTTTTTGAGAGAAAAGTCCAATCAGGTCGGGTTGCTGAGTTTTAAGGTAAATTGAAGACCAGAAAACTAAATAAAATATAAGTGCCTTAGTTATAAAGTGAATTGCGACAGGATAAATAAATAAGTTATAAATTTTTGAGTATTAAAGTGAATTGCTCAAGAGAGATAAAATAATAAGTTAAACGGATTTATTACAGAAAACAAGATAAATAAATAAATTATAACGTGAATTGTTGTTATTTTGAATAAATAAATTCAAACGTGAATTTTCAATCGTAGTTAAAGCCCACACATCTCTTTTCTCGCGGTGTACAAAACCAAACATCACAGCCTCATTTTACATATGGCAGGATAATTTTCCCAAGTTGGATAGTAACGGTTTAAGAAGGTTAGAGATTTCATTTAATTACTGCATCCGATTTGTCTATAAATTAAGAAGATTTGATCATGTTTCACCTATAAACACACAATGGTTGTTCACTTGTTGCTTCATCTTCTTTTAAATTTGTCTGCTTTCTCTTAATATCATTACCTAATTCTCTTTGGTCTTTATATCTTTTATATTTTCATAAATTTATTTTTTTAATCAGTATTTAGATATATTTATAATTTATTTGCTAGATTTGTTTCCACCCCCCGTTAATTTATAGTACTTAAATTATTTGTAATCTTGAGTGCGGATACTGGAAATAAACCATTTTATTGTATTGTAAATGTTAAGTCGATTACCGGTAAAGTTAATTAATCAAAGTAAAACAGAAGAATTTATTGTTCCCTTTAAAATATCAAAAATTAAGAGAAGTCCAGAGATATTACGTCTAGTTTTCACCGTCTGTAAGGATATCAAACGGTCCACTTAGGAAGGCAAAATTATAGGATTACTTCACTGTACTGCACGTCGGAGAGAGAAGTCGTAATTTATTGTTGAAAATTATATTAAAAATTCTTAAATTTCCGATCGTTGAATGAATTTAAAATTTATTTATTTTTATCTCTTTATGCTAAAACAACACTCGTATTGTATTAAATAATCGTGAAATCGAATAAAAATTAAATCGTATAAAACTATAAACTGAACAGTAATTGTTTTTGTGGTGAATGCAACAAGTCGGCAAGAACAATGGACACTGTATTGTGCTAAGGCGGTTGCGGTAGTTTATTTCATACAAAATGTTTGGGATTAGGGGATTAGGATGTTAACGTTCTGGCGACAAAAAAAAATATGTGGCAAATTAAATTGAAAACGTTAGATCATACTTATAAAGAAAAGTGTAAACGAGATTAAAAGAAATTTGTACGAGTTCGGTGAAATAATTGACAAAGTGAAAAATGAAGTGATTAGTGAAATAAGAAATTTGTCTATGCATGGCATAATCTACCTACATTCCAACAATAAGAATGGTAAGCATTTCTCACGCAAGAAAATCAATAAGTTAGGTAAAATTATTTTGTAATATATGTAATAATTATTGGCAATAAAGAAACCAGATTTTTGTTAGCATTAAACGTAGACGTTTGTATTTTTTATCAAGGTAGAGTCTTCACTGGTGTAGCGGTACAAAAACCGTCTATCGCCATCACCCAAAATCCAGGTACAAGAACCTGTGGTTAATCACTAATTTTAATTAACAACTTGTTACTGGTGTTGCGGTACACGAACCGTTTTCGCCCACTTCAAGATCAAGGTACAAGAACCTTTGATCAATCAATAAAGTCAGGACAAAAGAGTTCTGATTCAACATTGGTGACCCCGACGTGATTTATTCACGTGTACAGAAGATAATTCATTATTGATAATTGGAAAACCCAGAAATCAACATGAGCAATTTAGATGAATTAACTGATCGACAGCAAACCACTGGCGAAGAAATAGACCGGATGGCAACAAATTATAGTAAGGATACATCCTCCCGGAAGACGTTAGAATACCTAACCAGCAGGTTGCGTACGTTAACTGAATTAGGGAACGATTTTAAGGCAACAGACAAGGAAATCCGGAAGAAATATGGAGCAGAAGCTAACCACGCTTACTTCACCAAGAATTACTACAATAAAATTAAATCAATCTTGGAGGCGACTATACAAGATATTACGTTTCGCATTGGCGTCTTCAAGAACTAGCAAGCAGACACTCCGTCGACAGATTCAGACAGCAAGAACAATTCAGAGGCTGCGGAAGATGCAATTAAAAATTCAGAGGACAGCAATACTAGTGAAAGCCCAATGGCTACTGGAACCTCACCCAACGACAATGTAATTGGAAGAATTCGTAAGCAACAGTCCCTTATGACTGGCTTACAACGCACTCTAACAGCCTTGCACACACATGATCAGCTTCAATCAAAGGAATTTTATCAAATTAAAATAAAAACAATTGAACGCTACTGGGATGAAATACAATGCCTCCATCATCAGATCTGGGAGCAAACAGATGCACCAAGTGCACTAGGTTATGATGTGGAAGATTACTTCAACTTAGAAGAAGAAACTCAAAAAGCACTCATACGACTGCATGAAGCATTCAATAATCATGCTACAAATCCGCAAATGAGCATGCAAACAACCACCAGTGCAGGTACAAATCTTGGTACTGTGATGAAACTTCCTAAGATAGCCCTACCAAGGTTCGATGGCGACTATCTGAAGTGGCGACAATTTCGTGACCTGTTTACCGAATTAGTGCACCAACAACCTATTGCTGATTGCCAGAAGATGTGGTATTTGAAATCCAGCCTATCAGGGGAAGCAGAAAGACTTATAAGACATTTTACTACAGCCGACGCAAATTATGTCGCTGCATGGAAAATCATAAACGAACGTTATGAGAACACACGGTTACTGGTCACAGCGTTGCTAAACAAGCTATTATCGCAACCAGCAGCTACAAGTGAAAGCGCCTTTTCTATAAAGGCAATCCATGATACCACCCAGGAGTGTCTGCTCGCTCTGGAAAACTTAGAAGTTGCAACAAGCCAATGGGACCCCCTGCTGCTCCACATACTAGTCAAGAGACTAGATAAAACCACACACACATTGTGGGAATAATCTTTAAAACAACCCAGAATACTGCAATGAAAGATTTTCTTGAATTTTTAGAAACTCGCTTTCAGTCCTTGGAAGCAATTGGACATAAAGGCAAATCAATGGAGGAAGTTCAAAGAAGATTTCACACCATACGCTCACTTACATCAGGAATCGCTACAGGATTCAATTGCCCTGCATGTAAGGGCAATCATCAACTCTTCTTTTGTCCAAAATTCCTCCAGTTAACGCCAGCCAAAAGATTAACGCTAGTCAGAGGAATAAACGGGTGTGTAAACTGCTTGAAGGTCGGACACAAACCAGATACTTGTCCAGCCAGAGGTTGTACGAGCAAGGAAAACTTCTGCCATTACCTCTCCATCTCAAGCCCAAGGAAGTGCATCAAAAACCATTACAAGAGCTCAGTCATCAAGTAATACATCGTCATGAGAAGTCAATAAACCAGCTGACCATACATCTCTCTAACAACCCTGCATAACAGGGGATATGTAATGCTGAGTATCGTCATGGTTAAGTTAACAAATGGTAATGGGAAATCTACAGTATGCAGAGCGTTACTAGATTCAGGCTCCCAACTAAACTTTATAACAGACCAGACAGTAAAGAAATTAGAGCTACCAGAGACATCGGAACATGTGTGCATCGAAGGAATTGGCCAACGCAAGCACCAGACTCAGCACAGAGTAATTATCATATTGGAATCGCTTGTCAGCGATGTTACCACAAGATTAGAGGTCCATGTATTACCCCGAATAATATCTCCGCAGCCCGCACAAATAATAGATACAAGATCATGGCCTATGCCACACAACATTCCACTTGCAGATCCAAGATTCAATAACCCTGGATCCATAGATCTCCTTATCGGGGCAGAAATCTACTACTCCATTTTGTCCGTGGGACAAATCAAGCTGGGAGACGCATTACCGACTTTGCAGAATACGGTATTCGGTTGGACAGTAGCCGGCAAAACGACTCAAGCAGCTCAAACTCATTCTACGAGCGGAGTATGCAGTGAAGATGAAGAATTGGGTAAGCAACTCGAAAGATTTTGGAAGATAGAGGACACAGAAGGAACAAATAAGAATTTTACATCTTCAGAAAGAAAATGCGAAATATACTTCAATCAAACGAGCAAAAGAGAAGCAAACGGCCGTTTTATCGTTAAACTCCCATTCCAAGACGATCCAAAAAAGCTGGGTGAATCCAAAGACATCGCCTTTCAAAGATTTATAGCCTTAGAACGCAAATTAGCCAAACAAAATGAGTTAAGAGAACAATACACTCAGTTCATGGAAGAATATCTCAAGCCTGGACATATGGAGGAAGTCAATTTCAGCACAGTGCAAAGGCCATATTATTTGCTGCCCCATCATTGTGTCACGAAGCCGGATAGTAGCACCACAAAATATCGAGTAGTGTTTGATGCTTCGGCTAAAACATCTTCTAATATATCATTGAATGACATTCTATCAACTGGGCCGACCATTCAGGACGACGTTTTCTCCATCCTATTGAGATTTCGCATGCCTAGATTTGTCTTCACCGCCGATATAGAGAAGATGTACCCGCAAGTACAACTAGATGATAGAAGGTACCATCTCATATGGTGGAGGTCTGAACCAAACCAGAATCTAAAATGCTTCAAATTACGAACTGTGACATATGGGACGACATGTGCTCCGTACCTGGCCACAAAGTGTTTGCAGACACTAGCAGAAGAACGCGCTAACTCTCACCCACTGGGCTCCGAGGCTCTCAAACGAGATTTTCATCTAGATGCCGTTCTTACAGGGTCGAACAGCCTAAGCACAACACTTGAAATACAATCCCAACTGGTATCGATTCTAAAGTCAGCAGGGTTCAAATTAAGAAAATGGTGCGCAAATATGCTTACTACAAAGCATACAACAGCAAGACCATGAGATACGATTGGATTTTGGTAACACAGTTGAGGATCATATCAAAACTATTGGTTTGGTATGGCAACCTAAAACGGACGAATTTTGTATAAAAACATCATGGAATAAAACGAACAAGGTCACAAAGCGAATTGCCTATTGATATATCGCTCATCTTTTCGATCCTCTTGGTATCATGGCTCCGGTAGTAGTTACAGCGAAAATATTTCTCCAGAAACTTTGGGCACTTAAACTAGACTGGGATGCAGCACTCAAGAACTACATTTCTCCTGGTTAAAATATCGCGATGGACTGCAGGCTTTAAATGACATCAAGTTCTACAGACATATATTTTCACACAGAGTTCCAAAAATCATACAATACCACATTTTTGCCGATGCTTCAGAAAAAGCATATGGAGCTGCCGCCTACATCAGAGCAATGGACGAGAATAAATATTATAACAGTTCGCTTATTGTGCGCGAAATCAAGAGTTGCTCCAGCCAAGCTTGCGGCCGAATTAGCTCATCGAATCAAACAGGACATGGCAATCAAGAGTGAAACCATACATTTCTGGACAGACTCTGAAATAGTTCTTGCTTGGATAAACTCGTCTTCATCCTCATTCCACACTTTCGTAGCAAATCGAGTATCCGCAATCCAACAACTGACCATACCTCAACAGTGGCGACATGTTGGCTCCAAGGAGAATCCCGTTGACATCCTATCGAGAGAGATTGCTCCAGAAAAAATGAGTGCATCCACTCTTTGGATTTATGGACCATTATTTCTGCACGGCACAGAAACAAATTGGCCTCCGTCATACACAAAGAAGACAATTGAAAACGATACTGAGAAAAGACGGAATGTGGTGACCACTTCAGTAGTGGAAAGATCAGCAGACCTCATCACCACTATGGACCACAAAAACTCCTTCAGAAAGCTTCAGCGCATTGTGGTCTATATATTGCGATTGATAGCTAATACCAGGCGTCTCAATCAGTGGCTAACAAACAACATTTCCCCCAGCACACAAGAGTTGGATGAAGCCCAAACAATTATTGTCAAATCCATGCAATACCAGGAATTCGCAGAAGACATCGCACATTTAAAATGCTTTGGAGAAGTACCTAAAAATAGCCCACTCAGCAGCCTCACGCCCTTTATTGGTCCAAGAGGAATTCTAAGAGTTGGAGGACGTCTGCAGGCAGCTAACCTATCCTATAATGCGAAACATCCGATGCTGCTACCGTACTCTCATCCGCTTACAAAACTTTTGCTAAATGACTTGCATAAGGAGAATCTTCACGTAGGTCCGCAAACTCTATTATCGATAGCAAGACAGACATTTTGGCCTATGAGAGGTAAAACACTTGCCCGTTCTGTAGTTCAGCATTGTGTTCAGTGTGTTAGAGCCAAACCGAAATTCCTATCACAACTGATGGGAAATTTACCAGTAGATAGGGTACAACCGGCACGTCCTTTTGTAAACAGTGGTGTTGACTTCTGCGGACCAGTTTGGACTCACTTCAAGATCAGGGGAAAGAAACCCCAAAAAACTTACATAGCAGTATTCTGTTGCTTCGCAACCAAGGCTACACACTTAGAGTTAGTCAGCGATCTCACCGCCCAAGGATTTATTGGAGCGCTCCGACGTTTTATGGCACGTAGAGGGCATTGTGAAAATATATATTGTGACAATGCCACAAATTTCGTTGGCACCAAAAATCAACTGCAAGAGATGAAGGAAATATTCAATACCAATGAAACACGAGAAAGAATCATCACCGTATGTAGTGGTAGCGGCATAGACTTTCATATGATTCCACCCCGTGCTCCACATTTCGGCGGTCTCTGGGAAGCTGCAGTCAAGTCAGCTAAACACCTACTACAACGCACGCTATCTTCAGCATCATTAACGTATGAAGAATTGGAAACCGCTGTAGTCGAAGCAGAGGCAATTTTAAACTCTAGACCAATTACTCCGATGTCTTCGGACCCAAACGATCTCACAGCATTGACTCCTGGCCACTTCCTAATAGGAGAACCTATCACAAGTCCGATAGATCCTACGGCGAACCCAGTAAAGGCCAGTCTTCTCACTCGTTGGAGGCTTGTATTACATCTCAAGAACGAATTTTGGCGGCGTTGGACTACCGAATATTTGAATCATCTGCAGCACAGATACAAATGGAAGCAACGTTGTCAAAATCTTCAACTAGGCACCATGGTCATTCTCAAGGACGACAATCTGCCTGTAATAAAATGGCCCCTGGGGCGAATCATCAACACCATTAAGGGAAACGATGGCTTAATACGAGTAGCAGACGTTCGAACTTCAACTGGCGTACTGCGCCGTGCCATCCACAAACTCGCACCACTTCCAATAGAAGAAGAGGTAACTACCAATACCGGTACAGAGCAAAATATGTTACCCTCTAAAAGGAGTCAAGAAAATATAACTCAGCCCGAAACTGTAGCAACAAACAGCTTGAACCCAAAAGAATCATCAAGCAAGTCAGATAGAGCCTGTAGCAATATAAGAAAGAAACAAAGACATTCTCTGGGCTCAGCCGTAGTAATATTACTAATTGCTTGTCTTGTTCTTCCGATAGTCAGAGGTTCCCCAATCAAAATCACCCCATTCAGCTCTCAACCAGGCATACATTTCGAAAACCTGGGAGCTGCCAACATCATCTCTAGCAAATGGAAGCTCATAGCTTATTACGAGATGGCACCCTACTGGAAGGAATTTACAACTTTCACTAACAGCACTCAAAATCTACACAAGGTATGCAGCTTAATCGAACCACATGATTCATGTTCACATATTCTGGAGCAATTTCGACATCTCCATGAACAATGAGTTATTACTAGAGCTAAGAAAGGAGCCTTAAACTTTGTTGGTAACGTGGCAAATGCTTTGTTCGGAGTGTTGGATGAGGAATACGCTAAAGAAATGCCTCAAACCATCAATGGTATTCAACAAAATGAAATCCATCTCGTAGACTTGATCAAAAATCAAACATCTATCATAGACGCAACTATAAACGTAATGAAGAAGGACCAAAAAGCAATTGATAAACAATTCCGCGACCTTAAGAAGCATGTAGACCACCTAATCAACCAAATAACTACCATTAGAGAAGAGCTCCATCAAGAAAAGTTATCACAATTATTCACATATCTAGCTATACAAACAACTCTCTGAGCTTACAACTTTCACAGAGTTCAAAATTCCATCTTAGATGTGATTATTAATACTCATCATGGAAAAATCAGTCCACAATTGATTTCGCCAGCTCGGCTCAAGCAAGAACTCATCAAAATTAAGAGTCATCTTCCACCATCATTGAGATTACCAGCATCGCAGGATGACATACTAAAATACTACGGTCTCATGACTATTGAAGGAAGAGCTACATTAGAGCATGTCATATTCCAGCTCAATCTTCCATTATTGGCCTTAGAAGACTTCGAGTTGTTTAAGATCACACCAGCGCCAGTCTTAATAAACGACAGCTTTGTGGCAATTAGACCCACATTTCCGTTTTTGGTTATTAATTTGCATCGGGACCAGTATTACCCATTACCAGAACAAGAACTACTTTCCTGCACATCAATTACTCGAGACCAACATCTATGCAATCAGAAACACCCAATATATCGTATCAGCTATCAGCGCATGTGAAGTAAACTTCATCAACCATTTGACTCAATCGTCTACGTGCGAATTAATGAAAATAGACGATGGACCCCATTGGATTCAAATGCATAACCCAAATCAATGGATATATGCTTTAAAGGAAAAAACCACAATAAACGTCGTCTGCAACAACGATGTCTCCCAATTTGTAATTGAAGGATCTGGAATTTTAACGATCCAAAGCATCTGTGTCATCAAGCAACGACTAATTACAATTCAAGGACATAATATATATCCATCCAGCTCCAAGATGTCCTATACACCATCTGGCAACCTGACGGACTACCTGACACCAAAACATTTGGCACCTGCATTCCATTATACTTCGGACTACCAACCTCACCTGAAAGAATTGGAGGCAATCAAGAAACGGCTACTAGACCTTCATAGTGATCTACCAGCCAAAATTCAGCCGCATGATTATCATCAATTCACAATTGGGTACACCTGTTTGCTGCTAGTAATAGTGGTGATCATCTACCTCATCTGGAAATACCGGCCAACTTGGCTATCGACTAAGCAACACCAGAACAAGACACCTCCCAACACTGACCAAGAAGCTGCATCCGAATTTGGCGTGAACTTCGATATTGCAAATTCTTGAATTATCATTCAAGGCGGTGGAGGATGTCTATGCATGGCATAATCTACCTACATTCCAACAATAAGAATGGTAAGCATTTCTCACGCAAGAAAATCATATGCAAAGCCATCACTTCATACAAGTAAATTCCCACAAATAAAAATATTTTCTTTCTTTCTGAGCTAGACGATATTTGACACGTCTAATATTTCTCGTCAGAGCTTTGCATGAGAAATTATATTTTGCTCGAATATTTTAATCGTGAGAAATGCTTACTAGGTAATTTTTGCTGGCTGATAAATAAGTTAGGAAAAATTATTTTGTAATATATATAATAATTATTGGCAATAAAGAAACCAGTTTTTTGTTAGCGTTAAACGTAGACGCTTGTATTTTTTATCAAGGTGTAGCGGTACAAGAACCGTCTATCACCATCACCAAAATCTAGGTACAAGAACCTGTGGTTAATCACTAATTTTAATTAACAACTTGTTACTGGTGTTGCGGTACACGAACCGTTTTCCCCCACTTCAAGATCAAGGTACAAGAACCTTTGATAAATCAATAAAGTCAGGACAAAAGAGTTCTGATTCAACAAAAGGTTACTGATTCTTCAGTTAAAGATTCCTATGCAAATGTGGTAAAAACAGTGTCATCGGTAGTAATAAGACCTAAGCTTAATCAAAGTGCAATAAAACTAAATCTGAAATAAAATCAAAAGTTAGTCCCAGAGTTGCAGAATACAGGTATCGAGGCGATAATAACAGTTCAGTTGAAAAAGTGAAAGCTGAGGCAGAGGTAAAACTTGGCATCAATTATAGTGTTGACATTGTTAAGAGAAGAAAGCTAAAGAAAAAGATAATTAATACTCATAAGAATATAGGTAGAACTGCATTAATTAGTAGCATAACAATTCAAAACGAGTGCTTGGAAGATAGTGAAATGGAAGTAAAAGCAATGTGGGGAAATAAAAAGAAAACAAATTGGAAAGTATTGTGCAGTGGTAGAAATGATGTTGATAGCTACAATGTTATAATGAAAATAAGTAAAATTAGTTTATGATGAGATAAGTGCATTGTAATGGATGGGACCTATGTGAGAAGATGTTATAAGTGCCTTGGCTTTAACCATAAAAGTGAAAAATGTGATCTGAGATAAAAGATAGTTTGTTTTAAATGTGATGGTGATCATAAGCATAGATTGCACAGTCCTTACACATCAATGCGTAAATTGTGAGAAGATAAATAATGACCCAAAACTTAATTTGGATTGGATTTGAATCATCATGCATTTGAAAATATCAATTGTTAAGTATTTAAAAGAATGCTTCAATAGCAAAGAAAAAGATTTCATAGCAACCAAGCAGGGAGAAAGTACGTACATGCGTATTAGTTTATTATTTAAATATCCAGGGTTTGACAAGAAATATTGGCGAGTTAGAGATACTTGCGAAAAAGTATAATGCGGAATTGTTGGTGTTAGAAGAGAATCATGTAACGGATTCTATTGAAGAAAGTGAAATCGAGCTTACTGGATATGAGCATATATGCTGCAGATCGAGTTCTAGACATACAGGGGGAGTTGTAATCTACATTAAGAAACGATTGCAATATAAAACTATTTGTTTAGCAAAATCACAGGGAGTTTGAAGTGTAACTATATGGATAAGTAAAAAAAAAATGGTCGGTTGCTGCAGTATATCAGTCTCTAAATACACTGATTGTAGAATTTAAAAACTTTTATACAGGCTGGTATAATAGTGTTACGCGCATCAAAATGGCACAAGCGACATCTGTTGGAAATGGAAACAACTTTAGGTGAGTGAGAATAGAATTTACGGGAAGGTTCTAGTTTGTAGAGTATAAATACGGCACTCTCATATCCAGGAGGCGAGACTACAGACAAGAACACAGCATGACGTCGCGCAACAGGCTGTAATAATTTCGACATCGTGTAACCTTAAGTTAATAATTATTCGAACAATTAAAGTATAAAGTGAATCAAATACAAAAGTGAAATCTAGGGCAAAATTAAAGCCTGTACGTAAACATTTTCAAATATCCCGGGATATCGGTTCGGTTTATAATTTCGCCATAATTCGTTTTATTTCGTTAATCGCGTGTGAAGAACTCTTGACTTGACTTGACTTGACTCCAGGAGGCGAGTCTTAATTCAGACAGTGAAGTGAACAAGGTAAACTATTTGGATTGCGATAATTAGAAGTACAGTACTAGCGATAACTAAAGAGTTGATTTGATAATTGTTTATAAATGTTATAAAAGTAAACAGTGAAGTTAAATAAAAGAAGAACTTGTTAATGATATCTGAAATATTGTGTTTTAAATAACGAACTAAGGCCAGGCTCGTAACAACTGATGTCAGAAGTAAAATACATTCGCGAAATAAAGTGGTGGCATTTGACTTTGAAATTCAAAGACTGATTAATTTTGTGAAATCGTGTGAAACTTTTGTTCTTTAAGTGAAAATTCCGAAAGATAATTTTATATTAAACTGTGAGTGAATTACTAAAATAATGGGACGCAAACCAGAGGAATTGAAAGTGGAGTTGGGGAAGCGGTCATTGCAAACGACAGATCTAAAGAATGTTCTAGTCGAGCGACTTAGACAAGCTTTGATAGAGGAAGAAAAGAATCCTGAGACATTTGTTTTCGAAGAAGAACCTGAAGCTGAAGAAGGGCCTGCGATGAGCCTAGAACAGCTTTTAGGTACTTTAATGACCAAAATGGAGCTTTCAACCCTGCAGGTGAAGAATGCTCTTGAGGAACAAAATAATTCTCTGGAATCCTGTTTAGATGAGCAGAAGAAAGCTAATTTATTTATTTATTTTGTAAGTTAAAAAGATAGTAAACAGAAATTTCCAATAATATACTACCTTACAATTAGAAGAGTAACGAATTTTAATAAATTTAAAGAAGAAGATAAAATAATAATAATGTTTAGAAGTAAATAAAAAATAATAGACTAATAACTAAAGAAATAAAACTAAAAACATAATGTGAAAAAAAGAGAGGAAGAGAAATAGAAAAGAAAAAATACAAAAAATAATTAAGCTAAATCTAAAGAGCGTGAATGAAAAAACTAGAAAATAAGAAAAAGCAAATAGAGAAAGTAAGACTAAAATACAGTTAGAAAGCGGAAGCCAACAAATGCTAAGGAGTTAGGAAATTAGTAAAGCGAAGCAGGAAAAGAGAGTAATGCAAAACAGAAAAGATGTTAATAACCGATCTCGCGGAGAATAAATTTTTTAAATGTCAGGGGACTATTGTTAAATATATCTATATTGTCAAATCTTAAATTGAACGATTTAGTAACTCTGTAGATAGGTGATTTCTCCTTAATGTTAGTTCTGCAAGTAGGTAGTCTGAAGAGGGTCTGGAATCTCGAGTTGCGCGGGGGGACGTTCAAATCAATACTAGAGACTCGACTTTACTCGACCATTTAAGATATTATATAGAAATGTACTATCCAAGTAGATTCTGCGACTTTCTAGTGTGATTAAGTTGTATTTTGCTAATCTTTCATGATACTCTAGATTGGTATTCTCTAATTTATATAATAAAACTCTGGTGAATTTACGCTGGACAGCCTCAATTTGAGCACTAAAGGAGGAGTAAAATGGACTCCAAACCTGACTAGCATACTCGAGAGTACTCCTTACTAAAGAATAATAGAGACTGATATAAGAGGATGCCGACCTAAACGATTTACAGGTGCGAAAGAAATGAAATGCATTTACATTTGCTTACGTTGATTTCAATACAGTTCTCGTAGCACCATTTTTCTAGTCGTAGTATATCCTTTTGAAGATGGACACAATCCGTCACGTTATTAATTTTTCTAAAAATCTTGGGATCATCAGCGTATAATAAACAATCAGACATAAAACAAGAAGGCATGTCGTTGATGTATATGAGAAAGATCAATGGTCCAAGTATTGTACCTTGGGGCACTCCGAAGATTTGCTTAAATGGGGGGGATTGTAGCCCATTAAATACAACGGTAATATCCCTGCTAGTTAGATAGGAGTGGAACCAAGATATGGTGTCTGTTTTAAATCCCATTAGTGCCATTTTCGATAGGCAGTGCTTGTGATTAATCTTGTCAAAAGCTTTAGCAAAGTCAGTGTGGATAGAATCTATTTGTGTATTTTCATCGAGAGCACACGCAATTTTGTCTGTGAATAAAGATAAGTTGGTGATCGTAGACCGCCCCGGTAAAAAACCGTGCTGTTCTTCAGAGATAAATGGTTTTATCTGGAATAGGAGTTGATGGTAAACGACTTTTTCAAAAATAAGTGCAAGAGCGTTAGAGATAGAAATAGGCCTATAGTTTATAACGAGTTTAGGGCCACCAGATTTATAAATCGGCATAACGAAACAATTTTTAAGAGATACTGGGTAGATTTTATTAGTGATTGAAAGATTAAATAAACTACTAAGCGGTTCCTCTAGACTTTGTGCGCATCTCTTAAAAAGAATATTAGGAATCCCGTCAGGTCCCGGGTTTTTGTCACAATCAAGATTACTCAATACATTAAGAACAGATTCTGAAGAAATAAAGCTCAACATAATGTTCATATTGGAACTGTCCGGAGAGAGGGAAAGGATAATGCCGGGGTCTTTTTTCAGAGTATACGGATGTGAAGTACGTGGAAAACATCTCAATATAAGAGGAGGAGATGACGATGTATCATCATTAAATATTAATTCTTTAGGATACGTGTTCGATCTATTTAGGTTTTTACTGAAAGCCCAAAATGCCTTGGGGTTGCGTTTTAGCGAATGTTCAGTGCTATCGACGTACTTTTGATAACATTGAGTAATCAAGGATTTAGATAGCTTCCTCAAATAAGAAAAAGTTTTATAAATTTCAGAGTGGGGACTTTTTTTTGTACAGACGCCTATATTTATCTTTTGCCTTCAGGACTTTAATCAGTTGGGAGCTATACCATTTCGGAAAATGATTCTGATTGCGTTTATTTATTTCAGGGATAAACAGGCCTATTCCAGTATTAAGTGCTTCATAGAATTTATTAAATGATTGGTCAACATCAAGTAAAAAGATGGGAGAGAAATCAAAATTTTCTATAAATTCAGAGTCCAGTGTAATTCCCTCCTTGAAAATTTCTTTTTTTAGTAAACTCATTACGGGCATTTCTTGAATGTGCCAAATCTAATATAATATCGAGCGGAGGATGATGGGAGTCTATCTTAGATAGTGGATATCAGGATGAAATAATACTAATTTTGGAATGAGAAATGTTTGTCCAAACTAAATCGAGAAGTCTATTGTTTATATTAAATTTATTATTAAATTGCTTTAGATTACATAATTCCATATTATTAAGAAGGGAATGTGAGGAAAGACTATAGGGTGCTGAGGGACGCACGCAATTGTCAGGCGTCTCATAAGCCCAATTGAGATGCGGTAAGTTGAAATCACCTAAGAAGACTACTATTGTGTTAGCAGGAAGCTGTAATATTGTATCAGTAACACTGGAAAAAAGGGAATTACATGATTCGTAAGATTCTTGGGGAGGGACATAAACACAACATAAATAGAGAGTAAAGTTATTTTCTTTTATTACCACCCATAGCACCTCATGGTCCGTTTCAAAAGACTCGACTCGAAATGAATTGTAAATACCCTTAACTGCGATTAGACATCCACCGCCATTCTCACGCCCAGATATTCTCAAATTTCTATCTCTTCGATAAACCATATACCTGTCATCCAAGACTTCTGAACTATGAACACCCGATTGCAGAAATGTTTCTATAAAGCAGATTACATCATAATGGTTAGATATTATATTTAATCGAACGTGTTCCGTTTTGGTATGTAATCCTCTGACATTTTGGTAATACATATATAGTGACATTAATTAAGTTATTATGTGGGACTAGCTTGAATACTGATCCTAAAGAGATCGAAACTTTTTTCGTTTGAGATAACAAAGGGGGAAGAGTTGTCATCCTTTTTTAAATAAATTTTCGAGTTTTTTACCCAAGCGAACTTAAACTTATTTTCTTTCTTAAACTGCTTCCCTTTATGTAAAAGAATTTTCATATCTTTCGATAGGAATTCATTAAAATAAATAATATTCTTTTCCCTACATCCAAGCATATCGGCTGTCACACCTCCGGTAACCTTACTAGCTATTAACACACGATCCCTGACCAACTGATTAGAGTACTTAACAATTAATGAATTAAAAGAATTTTTATTACTCGCTCTACTCTTACTACGATAAACCTTCAATACATCAGTGTCTTGTAAAGATAACTTTAGGAGATCATGAAGTTTTTTGGCAGTATCATGTGGTAGTTCGTCCGAGCGAAGAGGAATATTTTTAATCTCAATAAAATTAGTTAGGGATCTTTCCTCTAATATTTTTTTACGCTCTCCCATGGCTTCCATGTCTTTACTCATACGCGAGTTTTCCGCTTCCAGAGTTATAATTCTCTTCTTGTTATCCTCAACTGTGGTCACAAGTTTTTTAATCTTGTCAAATCCATGCAACAAAACATTAATTGAGTTATTGAACTCTGCTTGTCTCGATTTAATGACATCAATTTCTTTAGACATGCTCTGGACGGCTGCTAAGATATCAGATGTTTCACTTTCATCGCTATCAGAAACGGCACATCGAAAGGCAACAGTGACGCTCATGATACTCGATGTAATTTCATTGGATAGCTTACAACAAGTGGCGTGGAAGTCGTTCCGACAGTCAACGCATTTGAATCCAGTTTTCTGTTTATTTAGGTAGGCAGAACAGAGCATACACTTAGGCGCCATAATATATAGCTTTGATTGTTTAATCGAAGTAGGTAGTTAATACACCAATCAAGCGCTTTTAGCAGAAGGTAGTTGTTGATTTGCCCGAAATTCGGAATAGAATGTAAAGCTGGATTGGAATTGGTTGAGGTCCGTAGATTATTTGCCTTATAGGTTATGTTAATTTTAGCAGTTAATTATAGCAGGAAGTTCATAAGACCAGAAATGCAGTAAAAATTCAAATATTGTCTTGGAAAGCTAGAAATTTGCAAATATATTATAAAAGAGATTAATACCCTCTGCGAGTTGGCTTCGATATACACTTCTAAAACGAAAAAAAAACAAATCCACGGCTCCTGGGAAATAGATGGTTGAGTGAATGAATAATAATCCAACTTCCATATATGAATCCTAGTTGTCAATTTCAGCAGGATGCACTCTGCGTGAGGTGAAGGGAAGCACTTGTAGAATATCTTGTTGATGTTTTAATGATTGGATGTATGAGATCCAGTCCAAGAATGTTGGTCGATAGTAAAACTACTGCAAGACTAAATCACCAGTGGAATCCCCAATGTACAGCCGATAAAATTGTATAAAAGTTTAAATTTCAACTAATTAAATGTTTACTTCTTACTAAAAACAAGAGAAATTAAGATTTATACATAGTAACTTGATTTTGACAACTGAGAAACTTCTTCTTCTTCTTCTGAGGAACAAAAGAATTCTCTGCAAGCATGTTTGGAAGAACAAAAGAATTCTATGGAAACCCGTTTGGACAAACAAAAGAATTCTCTGGAACCCTGTTTATATAAGCAGAAGAAATCTCTGGAGAAACAAAAGAAATCTTTTGACTCCCGTTAAGATGAGAAAAGGAATTCTCTCGAATCCCGTTGGGAAAAACAAAAGAGTTCTTTACAGAATTGTCTAGAAAGACTGTTTGTATTTCGCAAATAGAATAATCATTCCAAAAGCGATTCAAAATATAATACTAGCATAACTTCACGAAACGCATGTAAGTATTGTAAAGATGAAAACGATAGCACATTCTTATATGCGGTGGCCATTTATGTCTTGCATGTCAGCAAACGAGGAATGCGAACAAAGAATTAATATTAAATTCTTGGCCCTCCACTAGAAGCCTTTCCAGCTATACATTTAGATTTTTTTTATTGGCAAAATAAAGATTATTTGATTTTAGTGGATTCATTTAGTAAATTTTGTAACATAGTACTGATGAAATCAACCACAGCCACTATGCTGATAAAAGCATTTTCAATCTGGAATAAAGTGTACTAAAACTCCTCTTACCACCTCTCATCGAACGGTCAAGCAGAACGTTTCGTTAAAACACTCAAAATGAAATTGAAGAAAATTAGCATAAATAGAGAGTCCAATCAAGTACCGGAAGACGAAATTAATAAAATTATATTTAATCTCATATTTGGCGCAATGACAGCTAAGAGCACACCAGCTGAGATGATTTTTTTTTAAGCCTAATAATGTTTTAGATTCAATTTTCATAAATAAAGATGATGTACAAATAAATAGACATAATCCTAAGTATGTTGAAAAGCAAACCTTTAAGAAATTAGTTAGGAATAAATTAACACACAAAAAAATGGAACTGTAGAATTAAAAAATTTATTTTAACAGTTGGAAAAAGTAATGTATAAGAATCATTTATAAAAGTCAGCCAGCCAGAATTATAAAATGAATTAGCCTTAAAACTTATCTTATTAATGTCAATAACGTAAGATATGTACATGAAGGTCAGGTAAGAAGATCAACTTTAGAGAATGTTTATCATCCACCCATGAAATTGTCTCAATTTGAAGAGGATGAAGTAGGAAAAACAAAAGAAAATGTATTAAATAATAATTACAGTAAAACTCAGAATATGAAGTCCACAAATTCAGCAAAACAAATAATAAACGAAAAGAAGTACATTCGAGGGGTAAATTTAAGAAGCTTGAATAAGAAGTAAATACGAATTGTATTCTTGTAATTCTGTAATTCCTTTAAGAGGAGGAAAGTGTTGTGTATGTGACATAAAGTAGAGCTAACCATTGCTGAATTGCTGAGTTGCACATTAACATACATGGCAGTTCTCTTCCTCTCAGGCAGTCGTTGCTGATCACTTGATGGATAATCTCCAATTTATATCTAGGTTAAGCTAGTGAATAAAGTTCATTGAAATAAGAATGACTGTCTATTTATGAAATAATTAAGTGAGACAAAAATACAAAACAGTGAAGTTAAATAAAAAAAGAACTTTTTAATGATATCTGAAATATTGTATTTTAAATAACAAACAAACGCCACGCTCGTAACACTATCTTTCAAGCCGGAGCAAACCAAATATATTCACTAAATTTCATTGAAATCGGCCCGGCGGTTTCGGAGATTAGCGTGTACAAACACAGTGACACGGGTTTTTATGTATTAAGATACAGTATATATGTATATACATTTGTATATAATAATACAGGCTGTTCCGAATTAGGATGGCATATGAAAGGAGGTGATAGATCTCGGTAAGAAATGAAAATAATTTATGGGAGCGGGGGGCCTATCTTCACCCCCTGGGAGCGACGAGGGGTTGAAATTTGTTTCCAGTGCTTCAACACATTTCCCAATATCTCCTAGGTTTTTTAAGATATTGGAATGAATATTTTTCTAGTCGATGGCTAATCAAATGCATGTTAGGTAGATGTTAAATGCTTTTTCGTGAGTTATAGGCCTTAAAAGCCCAAATTTTGAGTCCAAAAATTATTTTTTTCGAATTCAAACGCAATTATCGTGATATATTACCCTATCATTTTTTTATTTTTTTCGACCTAAAAGAAAGTCCAATCGGTGCTCCACAAGTCAGTCTTCACTGCGCTCAAAAATACTTGACCGCTCGCATATCATAACGTAAAATGTACAGGCCTTACCTGAACAAAGAAGATCCTCCATAAAACGCAGTGTTATAGTAGGCCTGCAAAATAAAACCGCAGTGCAGGCCGAGGGAAGGAAACCATCCCGGAGTCTTAAAATCTGGACATAACCAGATTTAGCTTAAGGTAAGGAAATTATTAGTTCTGTTAGGTTGATCTGTACAATTCCTTTTAATCTTCTAGCTTTAAAGTCGGGGCGCAAGTCTAGCAGCGAAGGCTCACCTATGACGCACGCCTTGTCAAAGGAGAAGTCGACAAGAGGGGGTTGTGAATCCGTGCCTCCAGTTGGAGGCATATGTCGGCAAGGAAAAAGGAAAACTTTATCAAATTTCAAGGGAAGAAAGAAAAACCAAAAAAAGGGGAAAACTCAAAAAGGAAGAGGAACCAACCCCTTATATTGTTGAATCGAGGCCGTGCGCACTTACTGGGGCCTTTCAACTGTAGATCGGAACTCAACTGACAACTATAAAAAAATAAAGAAAACAAAAGGAAAAAAACACAAGATTTAGCACTAGGGATCATCCCATTGAACCACAGAAGTGGTAGACAATTAGACAGAGCTTATTAGTTATTAGACTAAGGTTAAGTAGAATTACCTTTGAACAAAAATTGTGATTCCAGCCAAACCAGCAGCAGCCGCGTCATCAACAAATGCGCCGGTGAGTAATTGTTCTTTTATATATATTTATATTTTTTCGTAAAAGAACCTCGAAATATTCAACCAACCCATTGAAGAAAATTTTTTTAATTTAGTTAAAGATACCAAAAGGACCTGACCTACTCAGACATAACCCAACTAGGTTCCGTTAGCTAGTCGCAGTGAGTGACTTGGTAACTATTGTCAGGTTTGTCATAACCAATTCTCCGTATCAAGGTCGAATCCACAAAATCAGTATAAGAATAGGGTTAGTATGAAGTAACCACGGTACTTGAATGGTGCGCGTGACTTGAAGTGCCAGGAATGTAATTCGGCCGGAGTTTTAAGAAGATTAATATTGCAAGTGTTCAACATAAGTTAATTGGAAGGAAATTTGAAATTACGATTAAATCTACGCATATAGCATAGTACCCCGAATTAAGCAGGGGTAACGATTTAACATTTATAGTCAAGGAGTCAACACAGATGTATCCGTATAGTAGGGAGGCTGCATGATTACCTTCGCTAGGGACGATTAGGTTAGAGATGCTAACACTTATCATTATGTACTTAGGCATAAGTCTCTAGTCGCTGAAATTTATTGAGTCACCTAATTGAGTAGAATGGATTATGTTGAATTACAGTGGTGACTTTATTATAGAATTAAGGAGAATTAGTGAGATTAGATGTAGGTGTAGAGAATAAGCAAGGTTGAGTGCCAGAACTGCTGTAGACGTGGATTGAAATAAAATACCATCAAGTAAAATATCTCTTGCGTGTTTATTCCTCTCCTCGCGGAGAATATTGTAACTTTTCGGTCATTCGAACTTCATGATTGTTCCTACTTCTTGCTGCCATTCAGGACAATTTCCCATAGGCTTCCGTAGGCGGTCGCATTAGCAGCAGGATTCGTTGAAGGTTTGTCATGCCATGTCATTCCGTTATTAATTAAATGGAGTAAGCAGTGTGGAAGACGTCCTGTCGTTTGTCCTGCTAGGGTAGTGCTACTCATGGCTGTGCATGGGTACGAGTAGGTGGATGGTGATGTGAGAGGCGTGCCCTGGTAGAGGGCATGCGCTGATGGATGGTCGAGTCGCAAGAGAATGTAGTAACCAATGAGACTAGTAGTTAATTCCCTTTGCCGCGTGGACCCTACTTTCCCTTCCCACCCCGTCCGACGAGCTTGGCTGGCATCCTCAAGGAGGTCGCGGGAAAAGTGGATACACGCAATGCTCTGAGTAATTGGTCCCTATAGGTGAGTTGTTGCTGATGAGGTGGTCCGGTGACAGATTGCAACCAGGAGGCGGCATGAAGGCATCCTGGCTACTTGGTGACCACAGTAAGGGGGCGGCTCATAACAATTGTAGAGAGCTGTCTCCAGGGAACCTGGGCCCACTATGTCTTAGGACCCCGTCCTCGTTCAAATTCCTTCAAGTAATTCAAGTATAGCCTCGACCTTCGAGATATGTAAAGGCGGATCTCGGATGTCTTCGAACAACTTCGGTAGAACTTGCGCGAAATCAATATTACGGAGGAAGTACGGTTTATGTAGGCAAGTTAGAGGCGCGCATTTCGAAAAAAACTTTAAAATTTGGTTAATTTTTTAGTTTAATAGCTTTTGAGATATATATGGTTATTAGTTTAAGTGCTTAATACAGAAGTTAGTTTAAGTTCAAGATCAGTAATAATACGTGTAAGTAACTAAATATCTTTTTTGTTTTCTTCACATCTGAAAGGATGTGCAGTTACCTTTCTGTGCTGTTATCAGGTATACAAATCCGCTTTGACGATCCCAGACAAAACTACGCAAAGGTAGGTATATTAAAATGACTTGTTTTCAGTTGCTAAGGCAAGAAAATCATGCTTTTAGGCGGTGAATAGGTGCGAGATTAAGCTCTAATAACTCCTTAACCGTCACAGATAGAACATAAGTGTAATAGGTTAAATTAAAGAGGAGACTCTGGAAATTTTGTAAAAAAAATTGTATGTTAGTGGGGTATTTAAAAAAAAACGGAAAAATTAAGAGAAAAAAAACCGAAATTTTGAATTTGTAGCGTCATAATTCTGGAGTGGGGAAGGGTACGGGGGTGGTTGAGCAGTCGTTGGAAAGGCCATGAAGTTCTGCATATACAATGCCGTCTTAAAATAGACCGTACAGGGTGTACTTTTGATGATATAGGATATTTTACTGATCACCCTGTAACTCGACAGGTTGACATTTTGACCCCCGCCCCCTGCCATACAATTTTTTACTTGTCTGGATGAGAGGAATCATTTGGCAAAATATTGACCTATTAGTCTGGGGTACCCTGTACAGTATATGTATATGTATATATATATATATATATATATATATATATATATATATATATATATATATATATTATTTATTTATTTATTTTGTATTGAAATAGTTATTAAGTAATTAGAAAACAATCAGTACCATTTGAGATTGCAATAGTGTCATGAACACACAATAAAGATGATGTAAGGCGGAATATGAGCGGCCAGAGCCGCATCCCGCGGAGCACCAGCAAGAGGAATAAAGACCCAAATAGCTGCTAATTATCTGACGCATTGCAGCAACCACATCAAAAATCTTGCTGAAGTCAAGAAGCACATGCTTCTTATCTATTCGAATCTATATTTGACAAATGCTGATTTGCTAATGAAAACAGGATACAGGAAACATTATATGTATAACTTAAAAGTCAATATTTTTTTTTGTTTTTGTTTTTTTTTATGATAAAGCCAAAGCTCAGGGGATACCCTCTGGTGCCGTAGCCACAGCCTTGGCAGGAAAGGCATAAGTGGTAAGGAATTGAGGATTATTGGGTTGAGTCAAGTAGGTGACGGTGCGCATTACGCTTGAATGTTTATGGCTCATAGTTAAGGGGGGGGGGGGGGGGGGAGGTGATGGCAAACTGTTCCACATTCGTAGTGTTCTGTTTATGAATGATTTACGCAATTTCACGGTACGGCCCAATTATGTAGACTTCAAGGGTGTGAGGATGAGCTCGCGTTACAGCTCGTGTGGTGCGCATGGGAAGAATTCTACAAGGGATCAGGCTAGAAATTTCGTCAGAGCAATGACCATAGAAGTAGCGATAAAGGAGAGACAGACATCCGAAATTACGTCGGTGCTCTAGGGAATCAATAGTTGATATTGATATGTCATCGCTAATAAGCCGGAAGGCCTTCTTTTGGACTTTGTCTAACGCGGGCAATGCAGTGCGTCCAGCCCCTGCTCAAATATGGGAATTATATTCTAATCTAGGCCTGATATGAGACTTGTAGATTTGCGCCAGGTCTTATGGAGTAAAATATTTCTTGCATCTTTGCAAGAAGCCCAGGCATTTCATCGCGTTTTTGGCAATACCAAAAATGTGATCGGACCAACAATTGTTGGATATTTCAATGCCTAAGATGTTAAGAGATGGTGAGTTCGAGATATCTTCTCCATCGACGGAAATGGGTTGAGCGGGTGTTGGAGTACGTTTAAATGATAACAGACAACATTATGTTTCGGAAACATTAAACAAGACCCAATTCACTCTGCCCTGAGCGAATATTTTTGTGACGTCATAGTTTAGTGAACCGAACATGTGGCTAGTTAGTCAGCTATAACATTCGCATGGGAATCAGCTATAGAGTCGAACGAGTACACGAAATCAAAGGTGCTGTCGCCTGCAAAACTATGAATAGAATTGAAAGTAAGAGCTACCAGATCATTAATAAAAATGAGGAAGAGAGTAGGAGAGAGCACAGAACCTTGCGGTACACTAGCATGGATTATAAAACGATCAGAAGTAACTCCGTCCAATATAACTTGAATTGAACGGCGAGAAAGAAAGCTTTCAATCCATTTTAAGTATAGAGCGTCTAGAGTACACGAAATCAAAGGTGCTGTTGCCTGCAAAACTATGAATAGGATTGAAAGTAAGAGCTAGCAGATCATTAATAAAAATGAGGAAGAGAGTAGGAGAGAGCACAGAACCTTGCGGTACACCAGCATGGATTATAAAACGGTCAGAAGTAACTCCATCCAACATAACTTAAATTGAACGGCGAGAAAGAAAGCTTTCAATCCATTTTAAGAACAGAGCGTCTAGACCTAATGCCTGAAGTTTGGCTAAGAGCAGACGCTATCGAAGGCCTTCGAAATATCTAATGCGATGATCTCAGATTCGCCAAAATTATGGAGACATTGATTCCAACGCTCGGCAAGGAATTTTAGTAAATCTCCAGTAGAGCGGCCAGCACGAAGGCCTTATTGGCGATCGTTAATAAGGTGATTAGTTTCTAGATATTTCATCAGAATCTCCTTTTTAAGGGTATTGGCTAAACATGTGCAAATTTCCATGCCGAAGGAAAGACTCCTATCGAATAGGACAGGTGAAAAAGTTTGCGTAGGGGTTTAGCTAAAGAAAAGGCGCAGCACTTGAGTACCAGGGGCGAAATACCATCAGGCCCAACAGCCTTAAACACATTGAGATCTGCGAGCACCTTGAAACAGTCAATTTTTATTTGTTCGAGTATTGAACTAGACCATCGATATCTTGAATGTCAGCAGCAGCTTATATTAGGGCAGTACAATCGCCTAAGATATTTTAGATTTTAAAGATTATTTGTCATTGATCAACAATAAAAATCTCTAACACTTTACTGGTAGTTTTTAATGGTCAACAAAAATGTGAACAGATCACAGATGCGTGATAATAGGTACAATTAAGGAAATTAGTTTATACAATTTTACTAGTACATGACTTGATCTGATTAAAGGCGTTTATTATATTACTAAGATTGACAACTTTAGGGATGGAAGGATTATGAGAGTCATTAAGTACCAGATCATTTGTATTCAGGTCAGTGTAAGATCGCGATAGTACAGAATGCATAGTGACATGATATCAAACATTATACTAAATACTTATTACGCAGGGGAGCACACTTCTCCCTTCTCAACGTAAATTTTCCATAAAATAAAATTTATTGCTGGAACCAACCATTAGCGTTGGTAATAGCGTAGCAGTTTAACGATCAAGTAGTACTTACCTATTGTAACTCCATAACGCTACAGATGTTGCCAAGAACGGAATAATCATATATAACGAGAACTGATGTGGTCTCGAAAAACTATCCCGATACAATTCAATTAAATTAAAACAGATAATTGATGCTGCAATTATAATTGATTGCCCAACTTCTAGTCCATTTATACCAGCTAAAATATTAATTGCATTCGTGCAAAAAACTGCTAGCATGCTCATATAAACGTAATAAAGAGTACCTAATTAAAAAAAAACTGTTTAGTTACTTTGCAACAAAATTTATATAGGAATATACCTATATCCAACGATATTCCAACCAAGGGGCGAATGAATTTGGGCATTATTATAGTTGTTGAATTAAAATTGACGTAATAAACCATAAGAAGTGGTAATGTGGCAATTGTAGGAAGTAATAATTTGTGTCTCCATCGAAGATTTAGAACGTCATCTGCAAATCCAAGCAGGAGCATGCAACAAATTGATAATAGGGCAACAATTAGTTCTACGAACTGTAAAAAGTAATAAATTATAGGATTGATAGTATTATAGTATTATGTATTAAATTAGCAATATGTACCTCTCCATGTGGAAAATCCTTTTCGTTGTAAATTTTATCGTAACTGAAAGGAACTGGTATAAAGATAAACATTGCAACAAGAAAAACGCATCCCGTAAGAACACCTATAGATTCAGGTCTGAAGAAAAATATCAACTAAGAAATATTACAAATATGTTGAATTTTCTTACATTTTAGTCTGTGTTTTCTTGCATAAGTCCTTTCCAAAGAGATTAGCTTGAATAAACATTTTCTCCATTCCGGGTATAATATGTTTTGCCATGAAGTAAGCACCACATGAAATTATTATGTTAACCACCAGAGGAATATTCATTATGAATATTTTCGCCTTAGTATATTCATATGAAACAAATCAAATTAAGAAATATAAATTCAAAAAAACACTTTAATGAAGCTACATATGGGTGGGATATGTGTACTTGCATACTTTGACAACTCTACTCTTGCCAGATTTCGATGGGACTTCAGGGACGCGTTCATAAAGTCGGCTGCAGCCACAGCCGCAGCCACAGCTGCAGCCAGTCATAGCTATCTCGCAGCCAGGCATAGCTACGTGTAGCTGCTCCTGACTTTATGAACGAATTTAGCCATTGTCAGCGCCAGAAATGTCATCATTGGAGTATGAGTTACATTTCATGTAAATATACAAAAAAAAACAATTTATTACCTGCTTCGTCTATTAAGTCAATAAATGGCTCCCCACGCACATTCATATAAATGGTTACATTTGCCATTATTACAATAATATTTGTTTTCTTTTCTGTAACTTTAAAATAACAACAAACCAAAATGTCAAACGTAATGCGTTTGTGTTAGTTAGCTATGCTGGGTAGCATTCTCAAGTCGGTACCGGCTGCAGTCGACTACGAGGCCGGCTACTATGATTTTCTGAACGCCAGGGCAAAGTTACCTAACTCAATTTACGTGCATCAATTACATTTAAAAGAAAAAGGCATTCCCTAGCCGGGATGATTCTGTGATATTAAAATCCCCGCTAGGCTAACATTTATACTCGTTACACATGCATTTAGCACGAGTCCGGTCTAATACACATTAAAATGAACTTATTATTTTTAAGCTTAACATTATTTTCTAACACTCTTTTTATTCCTCTATTTTTTAGGAATTATCTATGTACATCAATTAACACCACTAAATTAAAGCTATGAATAAAAGTTTATTATTTATTGTATGTTATGATTTTATACACATGTTTTGAAGATTTGTTAAGTACTTAGAATAAGATTTCTTAAATGTTATTGCTTAGCAAATTCGCTGGTATATTATTATTATGTTTACTGTTAAAAATGTAAACTGCGGCCGTTGCGATCTATACAAGATATTTTGTTATATTCCGCTTGCCGTTCTCAGGAAAATCTTGATCTCTTTATGGTCATGCCTGATGGTTTTTTAAAGAATCCACAGCCCAGACTTCGTGGATCAACCTCTACAAAATCTTTTGTTCTATCTACAATGGCATTGATTTATTGAGACAAATTAACATATATACATGACCTCTTGCGGGTCAGCTTACGTCTTTGAAGCCTGGTAAGCAAGTCTTGCACATTCTCAAATCAACACGCTCAACAGATTCATCTTTATTACAGAAATTGGGGCAGTCATTATCTGTGGCATTAACCATTTTGTCTTGTGTGTATAATTGAAGTCATTCTGTAAGTATATAGCTAGATCTGATCTTGACAGCCTTTTTGATATAAGGTCCATTCTCCTTATAAAGAGAATGTTATTGTTTATGCTATAATGTATAATCAGTTCTTTATTGCTAACCAATCAGACAAAAAGAGAACTATTTGCAATCATACTTACTTCCGTGGCAACTATATCATTTAAGTCTAGAGTATTAAAGCCCTCTTTTAAGATTTTCTATCAGCTCTTTTATTACCATCCGCCAAAAGAATTCCAATGAACCCATTCAGGTGAGCAGCTATTTGAGTTCTGATGGTAAATTATTCGCGTGTCAGTTCCCGACTTTTTAAGCATAGCCCCTGTTTCTACGCGAATGTGGTAGAGTCAATGACTCTCTTTTATAATGCACTTTTTATTCAGACAAACATTATCAAAGGTCCTTGCGGTATCAAGGAAAGTACAACAATTAATTCCCCTTGTGAAAACTTTTGCATTCCATGATGCTTCTAATCCTTGTTTCGGATTTTTTTATCTTTTTGTTATTACAATTATTTGTTAATTATTTCAAAAAGTGTTTTATCTCTGTTTTGTAACTGGTTGAATGGAGCATAATGGGAGCATTGAAGGAGGATTGCTCTTTCCGTTTCAAATCTTAACTTTAAAATTTTATCTCTAAAACAATAAATTGGTGCGTAACACATATTTTACTTTTTTTTTTAAATGCCCTACCAACTAAAAACGTTCTGAAAAGTTTGAAATTTTTTGTCAGGGTTTAAAAGAAAGAAAATTAATAAAATTCGTTTCTAATTGTTGATCTACTAATAAGTAAAAATAAATATGTGCCTAATGCTAGTTATCCTCTTGTGTTTTATAAAGAGGTTGGTACACGATCTTGTACGAGTGCACAGAAAAACTGGGCAAGGTCCCGAATATTGCTTAGTTATTCTCAAGAAAGTTGCAAAAAAATTTCTTAATTAGTACCTAGACATGATTCGAATAATCGGATTATTGGAAAACTAAAATAAGTTTTAATTTTAATTTCGCATACCTGCTTGCAACACATTAAACAATAAACACACGAAATTTGGTAATGTTACACCAGCAAAATGTTGTTAAGAAAAGCACTGAGAAAAAAAAGCGATTGTTTTAATAAAAATAAAATTTTTTAATAATATTTTTGGTTACTTTTAAAATTGAAAAAGCCCCTGAATCATCATTAAAATTTATTTTAGATATAGAACATAGTGGCAACGTTTTCTAAGCCATCTACATCTACAAAATTCAATTATTTATAATGTTGGAAGACTCGGAGATCTTATAAAGCTCACTATTCATTTTTCGCCAAAAATCGGGACCCCCTATCATGGATATGAAGTGAAGAGCTCCACTCGCATTCACCCGACTTTCGAATGCAATTGTTAGGACCCACGTCTAAGAGCGAAATGTAATAACTGGGATTGTAATTTCTCAACAGATATGCGATCCAATCCAGATCAATACTAGGCATGGAGCAAGACAAAATCTTACGGTAAATTATTAACTTCACTATTGACTAAGGAAGATGGATAACAGATTGTTGTCGAGGTCGGCCATCTGCGATGTTATTAGTTTTGACCACACATCAATGTTCGAGCACGGAAAAACTTCTCTCAGTAACTTGCAAACTTTACGTGACATTACAGATGTGGAGCGGGAACTCAAAGCACGTTGTGCACCGTGATTTGAAATTCCAAAAAAAAATTTTAGCACGAGTAAATAGGGCCAGGAAGTGAGGCAAAAATATGCAATCATTAAGGTAATCAAGTGGAAAATGCAATCTTTTAACATGTTTACTTGTAGTATCACGTGATTCGGCAATGGCGCTTGTCCCCAAGGTTGGTCCACTTTAATTGTGCGCTTGGAAGACGCCCAAAAAACCTCCAGCACCAATCCTAACAAAGTCCGCCAATAAAACACCAACTAAAGGAAGATGTCCGGTCGGTGTCCATTCTCACTGGGCACTCCTCTCTCAGGAGTCACCTTTACAGGATGAGACTAATTGACGATCTTACATGCAGGGGGTTCGGAGAGGAGTCCGAAACAGTGACCCACTTTCTTTGTCACTGCTCGGCACTCAGGTATACGTTACAGATTCCTTGGCTCACACATCCTGGACGAGTTACACGATGTCGGCAAGGTGGGCTGGGGGCCAATACTGAAATTTGTAGGAGCGTCCGGCTGGGCCCTAGGAGCGTAGCTCATGGGTCTGGAAGGTGAACAATGGGCCTTTATTTAGCCTACGTTTCGGGAGATCCCTCGGGATCGCAAACCTGTATTTCAATCAATCAATCAAGACGCTCGACCGAAAAGCGCAGATAAAGTCCTCTTCGGACAATGCTAGAGAAAAGTGATTCAACAGCAACACAAATTTTGTTAAAAAAACCGAAAATGCAACAAACTCGGCTTTTTATTTTATTCAATTAATTTTTCCTCTTCATTTTCAATCAGTTCAGTACAATTCTCGTCTACTGGCCAACCTTGACACCATTTCACTTTTTTTTTCCATTTTTCACCCAATCTATCTGCAATGTTCAGCTAAAATAGTCCTTTTCGCAGATCTTTCCAAAGATTTGTTTGAATTTACCAAATTTTTCCTTAAACGGAAGTTATGGGCAAAAGACCATGTCTGGAATAAAACAAATCTAAATGTAAATTAACCATGTAACATAGAATAGAAAAGTATTAGGGTTAGGTAGTAAAAGATAGTTGGAGATTACAGCTGTTTATCAAACTAACAAAGGAGAAGGAACGGAAATGTTAAATAACATAAAATGTAAGATACAAAAGTAAATATTACAATACATTCTGACATTATTAACAAAAATGCTAAGGAACTAATTTGCAGAATTACTAAGAAAGTGGGTAAGCCCAAGGAACATAGTATATATCTAGGTAAAGATATGAACGTAAAACAAACAAATGGATAAAACACGATAGCGCAGAGTGCCACCGCATTATAAGACAATGTGCAGGGTATGATGAGCTTCGTCCATTTGACATATGTCCGTAATAATTTTTTTCTCATACTTCCCTTAACTTCAATGCCTTGAGTAAGGGTCAATAAGGTCAAGCAAAGCTAGCTCATTGAACAGCTTGTTAGAAGCAATTTTCCTTATGGATTCCGGAAGGGAGTTCCAGAGGTAACATTCTAATATGTCTCCCACTATTCGTGTCTTTTCACGGCTACTCAAATAAATAAATAAATGTTAAATCAAACCGCATACAGGAAACCATCTAATTGACTAAAACATGTAGCAACAAAGCGTCTATTATGACCTTATATATTCACATTTAACTAAAATAATACATAATTTTAAATATATTTCGTTTACATAGCCTTCTTCCCAAAAATTGCACAACAAATAATTTACTAAGCTTTGGAAGACTCATTCTATGTTGAAAAATTGACATTCAAAACAGCAGGACCTTTCATCTCCACCGCATTCACTAAATACATATTGATAATTAATTATTATAATACATTTTATGAAAAAAATAGGAAAAACTTACAAAAGGCAAACGCATGCTGTGCAAAGAAATGTGCCACATCCTATACATGTGTAGCCGCAAAATTCACATACAGCTAAGCTACAATTTGAACAATCACTCTTAATTAAATTTATATATCGTCAATTGCATACGAAATAAATATTTACCTGTGCTCCTTCTGCTTCTGGATATTGAACAGTTCCATTTGCAAATAACTTAACATTTTTGTGGTTAACAGGGAGCGCGGATAATTTCCCATTATATAAATTTCTAGCACCTTTTAATAGTAATTGAATAGTTCTATCTAAAGTTTAATAGTCGTCTATTAAATAATATTAGTATTAAATTTATGTTTTTACCATGAGTTTCTCTCATTTTATCGTCATTACGAGAGTCAATAAGGTGTTGATTGACAAAAGTTTTCTCTTGAAAAAATGGATTTGAAAAAATGGTAAATTGAACTTTTCAGTATTTTGGATATTGGAAGTACTATTAGAAGAAATTAAGAATATGTACTTAATGTACCAGATATTTTGTAATTTAATTTGTATATTAATTGCGAACCGTCTTTCTTGTTCCTTATATAGTGGGTTCTTTTAGTTATATCTCGTGTTACTTTTCGGTAACTGTAACAGTTTCTCTAGTGGAGTTCAATATAGCAGTTCCATATTGTACTCGAACTTTAGTATTTTTAATATATTACAAAGGTTCTAATAGATTATTTATTTAATGTGATTATCTTACTCCTTTCAGATAAGTCGTGTGCCGTGAAGGCCCCTAATTGGCTGTGCAAGAACGTTTTCACTCCGGCCAAGAAGCTCATCAGTTGCTTCCTCATTCCTACAATGTGGTTAATTATCTATTTGGTGTATATTAATACACAAAGGTAAAAATCTACCTCTGGAACCGGAGCATATACTTGAAAATGTGCCCACGGCGGCACCAAGAAGACCTAACTTCAATATAACTCCCACTCCCAATAAAAGAACTGCAGGAAGTTACACAAAATTATAATTAGAAAACTACAGACCAACCCAAATAATTAATTCATTGATGGCAGAATAACATCAATTTGAAACCTTAGTACATTCAGTAGGACCTTCCTCTGTAAACAAAACAGTCAGCAATAAGAAAAAAAAAAACGAAAAATAAAGAAATACAACCAAGTATGCTATCGCATATAAAAAATTTATTAAAGAAAAATGGGTTAGTATTACATTATCTTATCCTAAAGTTACTACACACACAAATTATAAAAAAAAATTTAAAAAAAGAGGCAGATTAAAGAAAGTCATCCGCCCGGAAACGCCTCGTATTCTCCCTGACGCTGGAGCTAGGCAAGGAAAGACTCCCCGATGAGTACAAAAACGCCGCCTAGACTGTTTTCCTTGTAGTTTGAGATCACTTCCGTTGCCAACTGATCCAACTAAAATTTGTTGTCCAAGCACTAAAGACTATTACACCAGCCAGCAGGACATACATATATGAAAAATTAAAATATATTATTATTTATTTAAATATTTATTTTAAAATGAACGGGATCTTCCAGACTACCCATGAGGTGTCCCGCTAGGTCCGTTACCTTTGTTTTTTACATGGTAGGTTCCCCAGGAGGCCTATAAACCATGATGTCAGATTCAACATATCATATCTTTTATATTGAGGTTCTTTTTTCTCACAGTCTATAACAATAGATAGATACATGAAGGGATTTGCGAGCAGTCTTGCCCAAGATTTCTTCCAGAAAACTCGTACGATTACGTGACGTGTGCTAAAAAGCTCTTCGTTCGCAACACGTGAACATTTTTCATGTGCCATCTAGAGTGGCGTGTTGTCCTCTTGAAAATTTCAACGTTGCTCGCACGCGAATCCCATCGTGTATGGCTAGCTAACGTCCCTCTAGACATAACTAAAATTTTATACTTTTTGTGGTGTTTGCGTAATTACACCTTTTATTTTTGTAATTTTCTATAAATTAAGAATCTATCGATGTAAATCTTGTAATATCGAGATACCCAACGTTCTAGGACGTGGCCTTGTGGCCGGTGGTGACATGTTATAACTTCGCATCGAAAGCGATCATCGAAGCGAAGATTTCGATCTGGCGGTATGTTATAAGATTTTCGTTCGACAGGCGATTTTGCTTGTTTCGAAATTATTTCCGAATTTTTTTCCCTAGCACAAATGACATTTATAGATTCTTTTTCTAGTTGTTGATAAATTTTAATAATAATAAAATTGGAATTTATGAAATTTTCAGGCGCAGTGGCTTTATTTGTGGAGGATAACAAAAATGACAAAGAAATTATTAATTACCGGGACAAAAGAAAATTTTTAAGGCAGCGGTATTATGTTATGGATATGCCTAACAAAATGTATTGCCTTATTAATTTTTGGATTCAAGAAATATTCTTGCAAGTTTTATAGCTTCAGTTTGAAGAATCTATATAATTAATATATGTATAAAATCATTTATATTGAATAAATAAAAAAAAAAATTAACATTTAAATCTAATTTCTTTAATTTTACATACATTTTTTAATCTTCGCTTGTACTATCACTCTCAGCAAAACTTAGTGATATTCTATCGCATTTATCGCCTGTCGAAAGTGTTACAACATACCGACTATCGATAAATTGTCGAACGTCGAACGTCAAATCTTTCGAAGTTATAACATCTTGCCACTGGGTTGAAAATAAATGAGTTTTCTATTCTATTCTATTCTATTCAACATCATTATCTGATGTCGTTTTTATCAGATTTTTAACATCTTCAGTGGCATTATCGAAATACCCTTTTAGCTCGCTTCTCTCCATATCTCGCTGATTTCTTTACCAACTCCTATCATTCTTTGATTTATTTGGTAAAGAAGAGATTAGGCAATAGGCTATGCACCGATGAAACTAGTTTGAGCCCACTTTGTTTCTTTTCTTGTGGTTGATAGGATGCATTGTTGTTAAAACTCTGTCTAAATATAATTCTGTTAGTAAAACTACTCAGGACATAGCTAGCTCCAGATCCTACATAGACGCCCGACGAATAAACTTTCTCAGTTATAGTTACTAATGAAACACGCTCTTACAAGTGTTGCACGGACAACATTTTATTTCTCCCTCCATATTGCTTTAGTGAATTATTAAAAAATTTCAAAATGAAATATATCCGTACCCTAATGAAGAACCTTAGTAAGAACACTGTAGGGAAATCTTCACAGATTTTACTACATTCTATTTTTCGAAGAATAGAATAAAGTTCCTCTTCTATACCTACGCGTGTTACGAGCTTATTAAAATTTTCTACTAAAATATTCTCAAGCTGTTTTATATATTCCACAAACTCTGGCTTTGGAACTATTAACTTGCAAGTCTCATATTGCTTGTTTACAATGAATTGCCCGAATTCATTTGGTTCCCCAGAAATTTCACAGATTTCACAGGAATGCCTTGCTCTGCATTTTTTTAACAAATAACCTGCGAAGTAGTAAAGAGCGTTCTCTTGCCCGAAATCCAAGTGCCGGTAATCTACACTGTTAGCAAGAACCTCATCCTCTATACTCTCTGGGACTTGTGGAATTATTACTTCTTTATAGTTTATTAAAAATTCGACGGATAAATCTTCTTCACTTTCGCAATTGCCAGTTTTGATCAGTTCCATTAACTCAATACTATAACTTTTTTTGAAAGCGTGACTAAATTGATATGGAGTTAGGTTTTTTGAATTTCCACCTCGGTTTCGAAGTGTGCCAAAATGGTGTTCCAAAGCATCTTGGTTAAGCCTGCGAGTGAATATATATTTAAAATTCTCGTCTTTTAAAATTTTCCATGCTTTGAGAAGAGAGGAAATTGCTATAAGCCAGCCGTTAAGGCACTTTATATTTGAAGTATGATCCTTCCCACTTTTATCTATTACATGAATAGATTCTATAAATGACTGCAACTGTTCTAGGATTTCTAGTTGTTCGTCTGTGGCACTAAATGGCTTTTTGTGTCTTTTCACATCATTGTATTTAGAAGAATTAAATACGTCAAATGCCATATCCCAACGTTTTATAAACTCCGCAGTTTCTAATGCTGCTGCAGGTAATATTTTGCCCTTCGCTAGAGTATCGATTCCAGCTGCGACAGTTGAACTCATTACTTGCGCAGCCATTTTAACTTTCATTTTCTGAAAATTATTTGGAGAAATGTGGGCAGCTGTCAGTTTTGGAGCTAACCTTACATTTGAGCTGAGTCCATGCTCGTAGAGTTTTTGAACATATGCAAAAGTAGCTTTGTTCCCATCACCAAAGCAAAAGTCATACTTCATAAACATATTTCGTATGCTTTTTATTAAGTGTGGTACATCATAAGAAAAGCATACATCTGTTCCATCTACAGTAAATGAAGATTTAGAGGGACTAACCTGAAGAAGATTAACAAGCTGCTGAAAATTCGTACCCTGATCAGTTATAAGCAACCGAGGCTTAAAACGCACTTCTCGCAATTTCCGAATAATTAAAAAAATCATATGTTTAACCTTGGTGGCATCGCATGAAGAATTGGTGAAAACATAGCCTAGCATATGTTTCCAGTTTTCAGATTTACCACGAACCATAACCGCTAAAGCATATCTGGCTGGCAAATTCTCGCGAGTATTGCCATCATCTTGAATACCGATTATTCTTTTATGTTTCTTGTCATAAAACATATTTACTTTTAGAGACATTTCATCGATGCATATGACACAATTCTTTGCCATGCTATCTAACCGAATGCCCTTCAATTTAAGAGTTTCGAAATAAACATCATGAAACCCTGGACCTACTGGCCAATCTTTTGTCATTTCTTGTAAAGTTGACTTTGATGGCAAGATGAAAACCTTTCTCAGGAAGTTATAGGCCACTGGAGCAATGAAATAAACAGTTAAAGCAAACTGCTTTATTTCTCTTGAATATCTAACTCCCAACTTTTTCCTAGAACAGTTATTTGCCTCATTTTCTATAAAGGGGACAACTTGTGATGGAATATATTTCTTAGCCGAGTTTAAAAAACTGCTCTTGCCCTTCAATGCAGGTTTTTTAAAAGCTTTGACTATTTTCCTTAAGTCTCTGGATTGAGCCATTGCTTTCGCATACTTCTTTTTTAGCAGCAAATATTTCCTCTTGTATGGACAATTTGTACATTTTCCATAAATAGTCCTCTTTTTTTGGGTGGTCTTAGTCCTATTAGAAACGTCTTTATTAGCCTCCAAGCGATCACCTACGTATGGAGTAGATGCTTTCTTAGGCAAACAGTTCTCAAAACATTTAAGAGCACCCTCCCCACTAGAATACATCTCTTCTAAAATACCTGAGGTATTTCCTAATCCCTCCCCACTAGAATATATCTCTTCTAAAATACCTGAGGTATTTCCTAATCCCTCCCCACTAGAATATATCTCTTCTAAAATACCTGGGGTATTTCCTAATCCCTCCCCACTAGAATACATCTCTTCTAAAATACCTGAGGTATTTCCTAATCCCTCCCCACTAGGATATATCTCTTCTAAAATACCTGAGGTATTTCCTAATCCCTCCCCACTAGAATATATCTCTTCTAAAATACCTGAGGTATTTCTTAATCCCTCCCCACTAGAATATATCTCTTCTAAAATACCTGAGATATTTCCTAATCCCTCCCCACTAGAATATATCTCTTCTAAAATACCTGAGGTATTTCCTAATCCCTCAACCATGTCGACGTCTTCCGTTTTGCTATCCACGCTCGTTGTATTCCCATTTAAATCAAAATTTTCTTATGCAGGACCAACATTAAAAAAAAATTAAATAATAAATAAAGCAGGAAATGAAGGTAGGAATAGAATTAAAAATAGATAAAAATACATATAGGTATAGGAAGAAAAAAGAAAAGGAAGAATAAATAGAATTAAGAATTTTATATAAAATAAAAATTTGAAAATATAGAAATATAATACTTTATCTTCTCCAACTAAAATTGATGAAATCGGCTCCGTCGCAATGAATGGTATTGCATTTTTGGAGAGTACCTGCAATCCACCTAACAGCATTGATTGCTTAAAATGATTCGCGCATACCCTTAGTTTCTTAGCTTTGGAAGTATCACCTAATATGTCTGATCTTCCTAAAGCATTCAGCCAATCTATTACCCTAAAATAGGAAAGAATTGAATTCATAAAGTATGCTGCTTTTAAAATATTTTATGAATAAAATGGCAAGGTAAATATTTTTTTTTGTAATGTCATCGATTGTACATTCAACATAGCGCGCATGTACGAATATGTTGCCAATTGATTCAAAGAAACGAAGAAAGTATCAAGACTTGCTATGTAAATGGCAAAAACTTCAACAAAATGTTTTGCGGAAGTTCCCCGCATCCGTAATACTGCCTCCTTTATGTGATAGAACCATGATTGTTTCTTTTAGACAGGAAAAATACTAGTAACTACTGAAGATCTTATCCGGGTGCCTTGATGGTTTCATTTAAATTAACTATGTCAGAACTACTTAGTTGCTTAATTAATACCACAATGTTATCAATTTTATTTTTCAAACTACGTCCAAAACTAATAATTCTAACTTACGATTTTTATTTCGTCCAAAATTCATTCGAATATGCCACTAATCCACTAATTTTGAACACTGGGTTTTTTAAATCCTCTTTTGTTTTTTCCACCGTTTGCTTTTTCTTTAGTTTTACTATGACTGCCGCCTGTTTTGATTTATCAATGAAAAGCATTTGCATTGTAGCCCTTTTTTGTCTACGTTCAACCTGGCTGAAATTTTGAGTAATGCTCGCTGTCCAAATATTGCAAGCGCAGCAATAATGAACCGATCAATGTCCGAATCGATTTTTTTTTAACTGAATAAGTAAAAATGAGTGAGGTAAGCACTATATCAAGTGTAAATATAGAACGAATTCAATGAATAAATCAGAGTTAATTTTAAACTCCACAGAGGTGTTTCATTTACAATGAACCAAACCGAGAGCTCCCTGAGCTCCTACATGTCTACACCTATAGGTAACCTATAGGTAATTAGAAAACCTAAATCCAAGTGCTCATTCAGGTTCTCGAATTTTTAAATATGCCCTAGTCGCACGATGCTATCCATGCAAGGAATAACTGGAACGGGTCCAAAACTATTGGACCTGTCGTTCACTAGTTTCTATGTTTAAACCAATTTATGCAAAAAAACTTACTGATCTGAGCACATTATACTTCGCCTTTTCTGATTGCATATTTGAATATTTTGTAGAAACTTGTTTAATTTTACTCGTGCACCTATTAGATCATGTAAGAAGCATAGGAAAGCGAATATCCAAAACCCTCGAGAAATACTTCCCATGAACCAGAAATCCAGTCCAGTCGAATTCTCTAAAATGTTTTAAATATTGATTCTTATGAAAAACTGACTAGACTTGTCGGCTGAACCTAGCCACCCTTAATTGCAATACCAACAGCATCTCGGCAATTGTGTCATAAATGCTTTCAATTTACTGGTTAGTGCAAACTCGCTGCCTCATTTTCTATTATACAAAAATTTCAACGTTTGTTCTTTTTCTCAAGGAAAACTCCATGCGAGAATAGGTAGAGTCCAGGTACCAGCAAGAAGGAAGAATAATTTGGACGGAAAAAAACGAATTCAATGTTCGTTTGAGATTTACCTATGTCGGATGGTTCATATAATTGTTAAATCAAAGTGTATACAATTGATTGTATATATTGACCAAGGAACTAGATTTAGAAATCTTCAATCGAACTAAGAACACTTACGGACAAAGAAATCATTAAAAACGAAATAATTACTAACGTACCCATTGAATTTAATGAAACAGCAACAATGTCTTCGAAAGTTATGAATTTATCAAACAAAAATTTTCAAGCCCTTTTAGGTCGAAATATCCTTAAACCCCTTAGTGCAAAAGTAGATTTACTTAACGATCAGGTCGAAATAAATAACCAAATAATAAAATTTAAGAATTCTTGTCCATATAATCAAATTTATCAGCTCGAAATTATTAACTTACACATGCAGATTTATTTGAAAGATTAAGGACAGACCATATGAACAACGAAGAGGCTAACCAATTAAAACAAATCCTATATAAAAACCAAGACCTATTTTTCAAAGAAGGCGACAAAGTCAGAGAAGTTAAACACCAAATTATCACGAAAGATTCTCGTCCAATCTATAGTAAAATTTATAGATTCCCTAAAGTCCATGAAGAAGAAGTCATCAAATCCACGTGGATGAAAAAGACAGGCCAAAAACAGCATTCTCTACACCACGTGGCCACTTCGAGTATTGGGCTTAAAAACGCCCCTGCCACCTTTCAGAGGATGGTCAACTATGTGTTGAGAGATTTTATAAATAAAACCTGTGTTGTATATCTCAACGATATTTTGATTTTCTTCACCTCTCTCCAAGAGCATGTAAATTCCATCAACGAAATATTTATTGAACTCAGAAAACATAACTTAAAAATACAAGTCGACAACTGCAACTTTTTCGCTAAGCAGACCGAGTATCTTGGCCATATTCTTACTAGCGAAGGAATAAAACCAAACGAGAAAAAAGTTGAAAATATTCAAAACTTGAAATTACCCACTACGCGAAAGCAAATCAAAAGCTTTCTAGGGATAACAGGTTATTATAGGAAATTTATCCGAGGCTATGCCAAAGTAGCTCAACCGATGACGGAATTCCCGAAGAAAGATAGTAGGATAAATGTAAATGATCAATCTTATAAAGACTCTTTCGAAAAGTTGAAAAATCAAATAACTAATTACCCTACTCTTAAATACCAGACCAGAAAAAATTTGTCGTAACTACGGATGCATCCAACTTCGCAATCGGCGTTGTACTTTCGCAGGATAACCATCCTGTAAGTTTCACAAGCCGAACACTAAACGACCAGGAAACAAAAACTCGGCTATTGAGAAAGAACTCTTAGCCATCATTTGGGCTACGAAATATTTTAGGCCATATCTATATGGTAAGACGAAGCATTTAAATTAATTGAAGAAATTCATAAAGCAACGAACCACAGAAATACACATTTTTATCCTAAACTAAAAGAATTGTGATGTTTGCAATTTATCCAAATATGACAGAAAACCTGTCCAACATAAATTTGAAATAAGTGAATTCCTAAAATTCAAGAAAATATAATGTTCGCAAAGTACAATATAATGAGCAGGTCTATACTCACAGCGGAAGAAATAAAAACTCACGATATAAATATTTCTAAATTTAAAGAGATAAAATGTTCCTTGTTGCTGTCATTTGCAACAAGGAACTCATACTCGTCGTTTCAATCCCAAACCAAACCCAGAATCCCACTACTAAATACAAATTAATCCCAGACCCCAACAAAATTAAAGAAGGAATAGTAATTTCAATCGAAGACGTCATAGTATTCAATGATCAAGTGTATATAGATAATAATGTAACACATGTGAAAAAATTAACAGAAGCTGATAATTGTACAAAAAGCTTAATGAACAAAAATTATGAGTATTGAACAAAAACAAAAGTTAGTGACTACAAAGTCATAGAAATAATACCAAATATGTTGCTCATAAATAATCCCATAAGAGTAAACTTAACCGATTGCAATAACGTTAGTCATATTTTAGATAACAACTATATTATCAGATATTCAAATTGCTCATTAAATATAAATAATGTAAAATTTTCCAATAGAGAAATTGTCATAAACAACGATGTAACTATTCCAAATTATTCAAAACCAGATAATGTAAAATTTTTAGTAAGCTTAGACGATATTCACCTGAAACAAATTAAAAATACAAAGGAGATAAAGGAAGTTGGAATAAGCTTAAAGTCGAATTCTATTTTTTCATATTCAACAATAGTAATTTTAATCAGCATCCTTGTAATTATTTTCTACCTAATTTAAATGCAGACTTAGAAAGCGTTAAGAAATGGTTAAAGATGAATAAATTTAAGTTAAATCTTGCAAAGACTTAATGTATGAAATTTAATTGTGTTGATAACATTTCGGTACGTATGGAATTAATGTTGAATGTGTGGATAATCTTAAATATTTTGGTATTATATTAAATAGTAAACTGAAATGTAAAGAACATGTAGACTATATATGTGGCAAAATCGCAAAAAATCGGGTTTTACGAAGGATAAGAAGTATGTTAAGTGTGAGAAATGCAATTATGTTGAATAATGCCATTGATTGTTTTCTTTAAGTTTAGTTTAACATGTTAATACTAACACCGACTAAGTGATGAAAAGCATGTAAACGTGTCACTATAGCGAGCTTGTGTTAAGATGTTTCAGATAGTTACAATAATCCTTCAGAGGACACGAACCCGATTTGGGTCCAACGACGTCTTTGGACAGGGAGTTTGTCTCTGGAACACACTTCCCGATGCGGTTAGGAAGATCTGCTCCTGCAAGCAGTTCAAGAAACTCGCTTTGCTTCACCTTATGAACACCAATGCACGCTAAAGTATACTTCGTCGGCACATTAGCACTCATTTCCGAGGCACTCTGCGCTTTGGTGGTTGATTTCAGTTCCTAGCTTGTGGTTTCTAATTATAAATTCTAAATTTCAATTTTTATCCAATTTTTAATCCTTATTTTAAGTTAAGGCTTATTTTAATATCTAGTATTTAATATTTCATATTTGTACTTTGAATTTCTTACTCCACACTTTCCTATGTGATGATTCACATTGTAACAATTTACCGCTGTATATTCATTACTCTCACTACTGATCTTGTATCTGATATTGTATGCTATTTCCTTTTTAGCTTTGAATAACGCTTTCATGATTTTATTACTGTCATTATTATTATTGTTTATAGTATATAGTTTATAGTATAGTGTAATATGACGTATGAGCTCTCTATTGCTTGAAGTTATTAACTTAATGTCTAATACTAATACTAGTTTCTACTGCAATGAGTTGATTCGTTGCTCCTTTGTTAGTTTTCTTATAAAATTTGACTCTATTGCTTGTACCAACTATCTATTACTTACTCGATGTACCTAACGTTGTAACGTAGCATAAGCTGAGGTTCTTCAATAAATACTTTTCTATTCTATTCTAATAATATGTTTATGTTTATGGTAACCAACAAACTATAAGCACACTATAAGGGCCGTATTCATCAAGCCATTTAATTGAAATTTAATTTAATTGCTGTTTTAGTACTCTCGTTAGAGATGGTTAGGGCTCAGTTGAATTAAAATTAAAGTTATATATGCGTTATTATAACATAAAATAACCCAAATTAAATTTTAATTTAATTTTAAGTGTGCTCTAACCCTCTCTTACAGGAGTACTAAAACAGAAATTAAATTAAATTGCTTGGTGAATACGGCCCTAAGTACCTGTCCGAGTCGTCTGGGAATCTAAAAAATTTGATTGCTGATCCCTTCACTTTTTTGCTGCCACAATCCTTCGCGCAGCATTTATAAAAAAAGCGTCTATTTGCCATATTTTCCTTCTTTCTGAAATTGGATATATCGAACGTTATTCATTACTAAATACACTTAATTTAAAAAAATATATGTTTTTAAACTAAATAGATACTTCACCTGTTTGAATATATATAAGTTAATCAATCGCTTTATTTTGACAGTAGAGAATGTCTTTAAATTCGATTTGTCATTTTTTATCTGACAGTTGAAATTGTTGAAAATACTAAGAAAGGAGCAGTTGGGTTTTGACCTTAGATTATATGAGTCTACGGTTTTGACATTAGCAGTTAGCATTTTTGACAGTAGCAGTTGGCATTTTGACATTAGCAGTTGGCACACATATCTGGTTGTGCTCTTCATTCTCTTTCATTTTATTATGGTCACGCACCCAGCTCTTCTTACTGAATAGTGGTACCAGAAGAAGGGTTTTTAAAACCATGACCGGGTAATTTTCAGAAGCTGGATATCTGTATATATCTAATCTGTGCCAAAGTGTTTTCTTCGCCGCACTGGCACAGAACTGGTTCAGAACGTATGTTCTTTTCACAGCGGTTCCTGTTCGGTTTCTGCTCCGGTTTTGAACTTTCTTGTTCCATGAAATCTGTGGTTACGGTTCCGAACTAAACGTCAAATCAAAATTATTTGTTATCAGTACGTGCAAACATTTGGAAGTGAAATTATTTTGTCAAAGTGTTTTATTTTTTTATTAAAATTATAAACGAAGAACATTTAAAAGGCATTAAAAGTATAGATGTGCGGAATTATTTTATTAAGTGATTTATTTTTTTTGTTGAAATTATAATAAAACAGGTTCCAAGTCTCTACCTGTTCTTTTCACCACAAAACCGGCCTGGTTCAGGTATTTTACTTTCTTGCATTCTTTTCACCTTGTCCCCACTCAGGACAGGGCTAAGTTCGGTGTAGATCTGACAGGTTCTGGTTCAGATCAGTTCCTGCTCGGTTTTGGTGAAAAGAATTCACCATATGTGTCATCACCTCAACTGCAACAGGAAATATTTCAAAATACGCGCCTCCCCAACATATCGTGTCTGGCTTCGGGGTAGCGCCAGCTCATCCAGGTCACAGTGTCACTGTGTCCAGGTGGCCGGCAATACAGATAATTCTAACACTGCATCTACACATGGCATATCTGTTGCCATCGCCATCGCCATAATTTATGGTATGAACTGTCAAATATTATTGGGATGGGCAAGTCATGGCGAATATTTTTATTTGAAGAAATGGCATCGAAGAGAGTAAAGCTATGTATTCGTGCAATAAAGTGCTTAGAAGATTTAGAGAAATTAGAGGAAATACAAGATGAAAGTGAAACTCATGAGAGGAAAATGTGGTTAATCCGTTTTTAATAAAACGAGATAACTATAATCAAAAGCTTGTAATAAAAATAATCAAAATTGCTTAATTTTTCCCTTGACGTTAACTTTACTGTGATCATGTCAAATATATGGCCATCGCGATGGCCAGCGTGATGGCCTACCATAATTGCTTTCCATGGAGTTTGCATTGAGTTTTGCCATAAGAAATGACATGGCTAAAGCGTCTAAACTGTCCACGCCATATTGAAATGGCAATGGCCATGGCATGTGTAGACGCTGTGTAAGGTTGGCCTGCACGGTGATTCTGATATTTTGTCGTACTTTAATGTCAAAATATACGCCTAAATGAAATGAACTTTTCTACTGATTTTTTCGTGTATTTATTCAGTTCAGCAAGCCTTGCATTGCGTAGAATGAACTGAAACTGACACTTCGAATAACAAATTCAAAAATATTTGTCGATTTTACGCACTTGCATTGTTTTAAGTTGGTGTAGAAAATCCATTCATAGTATCCAATTTTTGTCACATCCTCGGGAGCAGTTGACTAATTGGTCGTACTTTTAAGCGTGTTTTCTGACATTAATTCTTTCAAATTCATTTTAGTTTATTTGTGGTTGATGAAACGGATAAATCAAAACTAATATGGTGAATATAAAAGTACGACAAATTTGAGGTGAAATGTAAAAATATGTTACTAAAATATACGCCTCAGTTACGACAAAGACATCAGAATCACCACCGGAGGGTGATTCTGATCTTTTGTCGTACTTTAATGTCAAAATATACGCCTAAACGAAATGAACTTTTCTAATGACTTTTTCGTGTTTTTATTCAGTTCAGCAAGCTCTGCATTACATAGAATGAACTCGAAATGACACTTCACATTACAAATTCAAAATATTATTTCGAATTTAAGCACTTGTATTGCTCTAATTAGGTGTAGAATATACATTTACCAAAGTATAACATTTTTATCACAACCTCGGAAGCAGTTCACTAATTTGTCGTACTTTTAAGGCACCCTCACATCAAAAACAAGAACAGAAAAATGTAAACCGAAAAACTTAATTTATTCCACTTTAATACAAGATTTTTGTTCCAATGATTAATAAAATCCAGAGAAATGGGATAAACTAAGAATTTTACTGAGAAAATAGTTATATTTATTTCAGATTTTGAAGAAAAATACAACTTTTATGTTTTATCGGCCGAAAAACTTTTTCGGCGGAAAAATTCGTCCGATAAATCATAAAAGTTGTGTTTTCTTAAAAATTCTAAAATAAATATACTATTTTATTAGTAAAATTATTCGTTTATCCTATTTCTTATGATTTTATTAATCATTGGAGCAAAAATCTTGTTTTAAAGTGGAATAAATTGGGTTTTTCGGTTTACATTTTTCGATTCTTGTGTGTGATGTGAAAGTGCCTTTAGGCGTGTATTCTGACATTAATTCATTGTAGTTTATTTTGTGGTTGATGAAACAGATAAATTAAAATTAATATGGTGAATATAAAAGTACGACAAATTTGAGGTGAAATGTCAAAATATGTGACTAAAATATACGCCTAACCCGGGGGTTACACCTGCAAGTATAGCTTGAAAGCAATCTGCACTGCCATACTTCTTGCACATGTAACCTCTACTGCCATGCTGGCAGCGCAGCTTTCAGCGAGAAAAGAAATGCTTGAGAGAATTTAACAAATTTATTCTGGGAAAATGAGATTTTCTGGAATCATTTGCATTACATCATTTACCAACACCTTTCTCTTAATTTTTTCTTGGGTTTTTATCATTCTGCTACGTCCTTTATTGCTATAATTTTCCAATATACGCAAGACTTTACGTGCATGCAAGCTGATAAGACATCAACCGAGCTGCCTTCTGCTGTCAAGTTTAAAATCGCGTTGGAAGGGAGGCTTGCATGCAAGCTGTACATGCAGGTGTAACCCCCGCTAAGCTGATCTTTTTTTCGTACTTTAATGCCAAAATATACGCCTAAATGAAATAAACTTTTCTACTGATTTTTTCGTGTTTTTATCCAGCTCAGCAAGCCTTGCATGACATAGAATGAACTGAAAATGACACTTCGCATTACAAATTCAAAATATTATTTCGTATTTAAGCACTTGTATTGCTCTTATTAGATGTAGAATATAAATTTACCACAATATAAAATTTTTGTCACATGCTCGGAAGCAGCTGACTAATTTGTCGTACTTTTAGGCGTGTGTTCTGACATTAATTCATTGCAAATTCATTTTAGTTTATTTTGTGGTTGATGAAAGGGATAAATCAAAATGAATATGGTGAATAAAAAAGTACGACAAATTTGAGGTGAAGCTTAGAATATAGAGCAAACAGGATGGCGTAACCCCCGCAAGATACAAGCCATGAACAAAGTCGAAAAAAGAGAGCAGCGGGCCGGTCAGCAGGCGACATCCACAGTCTTCTTGCCTTGTCTTACTGAAGGAAATTTTCATATAAAAGTGGCTTGTATTTTGTTCAAACGCTATAATTTCCGCAAATTTGTTCTACATACTATATTTTTTTAAACTATTAGAAATAAAACATATTTGGCTGCAATTTGTTTTAACTTCATTTTGCTGTGAGAGCGACAGATTTCGGCTTTAGGACCGGTTGAAGATGAAATTTTAGTTTTTCCTCCATGACGAGTATACAAAAAGCCGTGAGAGTGAGCTCCTACTGCATGCTGTACCCGGCACGTTAAGGCCTTTATTGTGTCGGTGCCTTCGGAGACTTCATGGCTTGTATTATATTCCGGGGGTTACGGGAATGTTCTTTTTCTACTTTATTTTGAAACAATTCACATAATTTATTTATATGAATTTCTGCGTCTATTAACAAAAAAGATAATTTAGATAGTGCAGTTGCCTCAAACAGGATTTCCCTAGTTTATAATCCAATTTATATTTGCAAGCACTGACCGAGCACTTCATTTTTGTTTTTTTAATTGATATGAAGATTTTAACAGGCACTAGTGGCACTATAACACTTTGCACTGAATAAAGTTCAAAGATAAATAGTTTTGAAAAGAATTGATTCGGTACTTTTGTTAAATTTCACAAAAGAATTTTAAGTTGACTAAATCTGCTCACAAAACGAAATCACATTTGACAATTCTGCACCCAGCTATGACAAATCTTTCTTGCAGCATCTCACTTACTTACTCCTAAGTATAGTCTCCTGCTCTTGACAAATTACGCTCATGTACACGAATTTTACACGATTCAACCATTCCTGTTTGCTATATATTCTAAGAGGTAAGTGTCACATATTTTGACACATTTGACATATTGTGAATCGGTGTTTAAACGTCAACATTTTAGCTTTACGATGTCAATGTTATATAAGCTCGTTTGAGCCGTATTTATACACCCGATAAAATGTTCCGAAGGCAAGTCATCGAAGAGCTACATAAACCAGCTCGTAAAAACTTTAAACGGCAACGTGCATCAAAGGTTTTGATGATTTGTGGCAGGCAGACTTGGTTGATATGAGTTCTTATTCATCTGAGAACCAAGGTTCCCGTTTTTTAATCACTGTAATCGACACCTTTTCAAAATATGCTTGGACTGCCCCGATTAAAAGTAAAAATGCAGCGGAGGTTGTTAAAGCTATGCAGTCCCTTTTCAATTTAGGGCGCATTCTAAAAAACTTGCAAACCGATGATGGAAAAGAGGTTTTTAATAAATCATTTCAAAAACTGATGAGAACATTTGATATTAACCACTATTCCACGTACAGCTCTTTAAAGGCCTCAATAGTTGAAAGATTTAACAGAACGCTAAAAAATATTATGTGGAAAGAATTTAGTATGAACGGAAATCATCGTTGGATTAGTATGTTAGATAGGTTAACAGAAAATTATAATGCTATGAAACATCGAACTATTAAAATGCGTTCTGTAGATGTTGGTCTACATAATGAAAAACGTTTATTATCAACTATTTATAAATTTCCTAAAATAAAAACAAAACCAAAGTACAAAGTCGGTGACTTTGTTCGTATAAGCAAACACAAACATGTTTTTGAGAAAGGTTATACGCCCAATTGGTCAACTGAAATATTTGAAATAAAAAAAGTTAACGCGGTTTACCCAACAACCTATATTCTTAAGGATTATCAGGGAAATAAAATACGAGGTAAATTTTATGAACTGGAACTAGCTCCAGCTAAGCATCCCGATCTCTATTTAGTCGAGAAAATTTTAAAGAGACATGGAAATAAAGTATTGGTCATTTGGCTTGGGTTTTCATCAGAGCATAACAGCTGGATTAATATAAAAGAAGTTTTATAAGTAATTTAAAGGCAGTCATAATGTTATTTTTAAAGAGAGAGTACGATAGATTAAAAACATTTCGTAATCTTTATTTAGATGATAGAAAATGCCGCAAACTTGCAAGAAGTGGATTCTTTTACACCAATTTGAAAGACATAGTGAAATGTTACTTTTGTTCCCTGGAAATGTGTGCTTTAAATTGCTCAGAGGACGTTGAAGTAGAACATATTCACCTTTCTCCAAACTGTATGTATGCCAATGGTAAAGATGTATGTGGACCATTTAATAAACCCGGAACATCAAAACCATTGATTTATGCTTTCAACACGTTAAAATATTTAACAGGCGTGCTAATAGTTCTTGGACTCTTCTGTGAAATTTATTACTCTTATGAACTTTTTACGCAGCCAAGTAAAATTTAACAATAATTATCAAATCAGATACATGATAACATAGACTTTTGCATACCGCAAGATCCGAGCATTAGATGTCCTTAGATTTAAAACAGGAATGCAATCTTAGATCTAACTTTAGATAAAAGTCACAGAAAAACAATTTATGTAGAAAGATTTTAAATAAAACATATTTTAAGGAAGAAAGTGATTTTTATTCAACTAAACAAGTTGTCATGTAATTACATATTTCTCTTAATCACATCAAAGTTTATCTGCATTAATCAAATACTGTTTACGTTTAAAAACTTGATTCTATTAGCCTTAAACTTATCGCATAATATCACACTAAAGCTAGATATCAATACAATTCAACCGGCTTCAATCAGTCTGCAAATGTTTTCATTCACTAACAGTGCATGATGCAATTTCACAATAATTAAATAAAACAATAAATCAACTACTTCCAGTTTTATTTGTTTATTTCCTCCCCGTTATTTCAGCTCGTTTAACAGTACTCAAAGTCAGCAGCCCCGTCGTTTACTTTACCATTCCCAAATGAAAAATTGTTTCCATGGCACGCGCATTCTTAAGCTTGTGACAAAAAGCACTACTCACCGGTAAACTTAATTGCTTTCAAGCCGGCGCCTCATTTGCATATTGCACAAGATCTCTGATTATTTTCAGCCCACCGCTTACCTCTAGCATCGCTGCGTGACGTCACTGAACCCAGCTACCAGGTGTGCACCTGACTCAAATAATTACCTATCAATAAATCATCTAACAACTTACAATTAACTACTCATTTCTCAACATTTGCATATTTAATGACTACTAACAATCACCCGTCATCAATTACATACAATTAACTACTCATTACACGCCTTTTGCATATTTAATGAACTCACACCAAAACCGGTTTTGGTTCCCAGGCCCAAGCGACCCAATAACTACTGTCAACTTTTAATATTTCTTCGAATTATTCAAGAAGATTTCACTGTAAACGAAGTACGACAAATTATGGCAGAAACACATCCAGGCCTCGAGGCTTCCTCAAGGTGTTGTCAAAACTTCCAACACGGGTTTTTAAATGATGCAACACAAAACCAACCCAGCAGAGAATATACTGTGCTCAAGGCTTAGCCGCAAAGCGCCGTTTGTTCAATGTTGAATATTTTTCTCTCTCAGGCCTACTTCTGTCAACAGATTTCTTTTTTTCTTTAATTTTACTTTGTCAAACGAGATATTTGCCATAATTGGCCAGTTTCACAGTCTGAGTTTAAACCAAATATTTAGTTTAAACTCGACGAATGAGTTTCACAGTTTGGCTTAAGCCCCGGTTTAAACTAGAGTTTAAACCGTGCCCTTCCTCGGTTTAAACTCAAGATAATTATATTTTGACAGTAGCATTGCTTTTTTTGTATCAAGTAAATAATTTCATCATGGATTTAGATTTAGACATTTCTAGCGATGATGAAGATTTTTTTGAGTTAAATTTACAACTCTGGCGACGACTGAGAGTAATTAGAAATCGGCCAAATCATTTTAATTAGTGGGACGACGTTGATTTTTATGCTAGGTTCAGTTTAAGTGAAGCACTTTGTCACTTTGTCTTCGAATCTATTCTTGTCTGTCTTCTTGCGCTCTATTATATATCTCTTTTTTACGCATTAGTGAAGGCAATAGCTCAACTTCACTTATGCTAAAATTTTCATCCTTTTTTAATGTTGGCATATTTAAAATTAGAAAATATAACTACATATTTTTTATTTTTTTTTTCTGATCTGTTTACCTTTTCCGATTGACAGATTGATTCATTGCAAAATTGCTTCACAATGGTGGCGATAACTAATTTAATTCACAATATAATCAGTACTACCAACGTTACTAAAAGAATGCACTGTGAAACCCGATTTGGTTTAAGCTATGTTTAAACTTGGAGGGTGGTTTAAACTAAACCTTGGTTTAAACTAGACTGTGAAACTGGCCATTAAGGATCACTTGAAATTTATAATCAACATTTTTGAAAACCGATAATAAATTATTTCTGCTCAGAATGTAAAAGAATTGTCGCAACCACCATCAAAATTACAATGACAGTACCGAGCTCGGTGGTGTCATTTTGTTTTCATTTCTCTGAGGCAAGCCTTCAGGCGAGCTGCGAGGAAGCCTGAGAGAGGCCAGGCCTGAGGCACCCTGAGGCTTGCTTGGATGTGTTTCTGCCTTTAACTGCTTCCGAGGTTGTGACAAAAATTTTATATTGTGGTAAATTTATATTCTACACCTAATTAGAGCAATACAAGTGCTTCAATTCGAATTAATATTTTGAATTTGTACTGCGAAGTGTCATTTTCAGTTCATTGTATGTAATGCAAGGCTTGCTAAGGTGGATAAAAACACGAAAACATCAGTAGAAAAGTTCATTTCATTTAGGCGTATATTTTGACATTAAAGTACGACAAAAGATCAGAATAACCCTCCAGGTGTCGTCTTTTCATGTTTTATGTTGGCGGCACTGACTTATAACAATGGACTGAGCGTATTGGTATTTTCCAATAGGAAAGCATGGCACAAGTTTTATAGCACTCTCTTTCGCCCTATGGCAGAGTTGGAGCTACCAACACGAAATATAGCATTCTGGAACGTTTGCTTATACCATTTGATGTTTTATGTTGGCTGCAGATGCAATCACCTCAGAAGGAATAAGGTAAAGATAGTGTTTACCATGCTCCGTCTCTCTTGCCCATAAGCAGGATTCAGTTAAGAATAACTTTTGAAAATTAAATTCGGAATGAGTTTAATTCCTTATAAGCGATTAAAATACCAGTTGGGCACAAGAAAATATATTTTTTAAATTAAATTCGATTTACGGGTGTAAAATTTCATCTGATTGATTGAGTTTTACATGTTTTTTATGGAATCGTTTTAAAGGGTGCTCTAACGGTGATATACAGAAACACAATATTTTTTGTGCCACATGAAATAGCAAATCGCTCAGTCCATTGTTATAAGTCTGTGGTTGGCGGATAGTCGTACTTTTCGCCAGTTGAGCAGAAGAAGAAGAAGGCCATCCCTTTTTGGGTGTGTTTTCCTTTTCAAATTTTTCATTATTGGAAAAAATCGTCTGGCGATGTTAAGACGACATCGCCGTTACAACTCTAACTGGAAATTTACTACAAAATTACCAAAAATTAAGTTAAAAGTGATATGCAGAGGCACGGCTTCCGTACCGGTACCAAATTAATGTTGTGGACACTTTTTGTTATACAACTTTTTCTAATCGGAATTTTCTGGGTAATGCAGGGAATTAGTGAACAAAGTGTTATAACCAGCGGGGAATTTACAGTGAATTTTATACAATCTAAAAGCAGACAAAATATAGCGAGCACAGAAATTGTAAATAAATTTATTAAAAATGATAAAGTTGAGGTTAAGCTTATTAGCAACTTTTCCATGGACTTTCTTACATTTCCCGAGTCTGGTGATGACTTCTCAGAAAACTTGACATGTTTCCGACAAGGAATTGTAGAAAACTTTTTCAATACAGGTAATAAACATATGAAAAAATGCAAATGTGGAATGGAATGGCACGGCAAAGACTGTGGACAGCCCGAAGTTATATGGCGAGCATTTATGACATCAAAAATTCATCTAATAGTATCATCTGCTCGTGCGGAACCAAACAAGGTTGTTTTTATGATTACAGGAAATTTTTACAATTTAGAACTATTAGAAATCCAAGTAATGGAGCTTAAAGATAGTGTAGATTTTATTATAATCTGTAACAAGAAAATGAAAAAGTTGAAAATGAATTTCGCAAATTCATTTCGAGATAGAATTCTGATTGTTGAAAGTAAAAGCAGCTTAAAAAAAAATTATAATTGCAAACCGAAATTAGCTTACAAAGAATTTAAAATAGCTCTAGATAAAAAATCTCTTAGCTCTGATGACATTTTTGTATTTAGTCAGGATGATGAAATATTAAATCATCGTGCTATTAAATATTTTAAATATTATAGTTTCCCAGGTGTAATGCGGTTTCGTCTGAAGTATAATGTCTACGGATTTTATTGGCAGCATCCGGAAAGTACACGTCTAGGTAGTGTGGCCAGTACAATTGGGCAGCTTGAGAGAAATTTCAAATCTGATCCCGATCGCTTGTTAGCAGTACGGAAGCCCAATATAATAATAGGAGATTTAAATCACATCGGTGGTTGGTATTGCCAATTCTGTTATCAGCCGAGTGAAATAATAGACCGCTTGCAAGTGGACTCTCATCAGATATTTCCTCGCGCAGTAAAAAATCGGCAAATTGATGTAAGGTATATACAAAACCTTATCGATAGTGGACTATACGTAGACGGCAAGTTGGGTCTAAACAAATTGCACAGATTCTCAGATAAATATTATGTTCCGAGCTATGTAGAGCAAAACGGATGGAAATTTAATAATATTCTTGTTAATTTATTTTTGTCATTTGAGGACGACTACGAAAGTTAGTTTTTTATACTGAAATTGCATTTTGTAAATATAAAAGAACATTTAAGCTGTGGTACTGTTTTTGTTGCAAAAAATCAAGTTTCAATGTCAATTGTTTGCTAAAAGCGTGATAAAAAGTTGTTAAATTTGCAAAGCTTCGGCTAAATTTTTTTTGTACAGGTTCATTACTTTAAATTTAGAATAGAATAGTGTAGGAAATAATTTAAAGATATTCCAAATTTAATGCAAAGATTTCGATTTCATAAACATACCAGAGATTAATTTAGAGCATTGTGAAGTATCTGAATACAAGACTAGTCTATTAAATTTCATTTGGGTTCAGTATGTAGTGACATTTCGTTATATAAATAGGAAAAAATGAAGTAGCCTTTCTTGGGTTAAAACAATATAGCATATTATTTAAAAGACTAAAATAGACACACCTATAATACCGTCTGAAGTCACGTTTAATATAGGGTACGGAAATACCAGCAACGACTAATAGTCTTAAAATAAATAACATATTCAATGTCACAAATAATATAAAAAAATGCTAGTTCTTGATGTAATAGAGGTTATTTTTTTGTTATCATGAAAGCATTGCAGCTACTGGTCTAAAAAGGGTTTGCTTGTTAAGGCGTTTAGAAAACTCCAAGGGCTTAGTATTCTGAAGTGTTTGAAAATCGCCAAAAGTTTAACATTCTGAAGTGTTAAAATGTAAACACATCGCGAATCTCCAACAAGCCTAAAGGAGATGCAATATTGTGTGAAATCCCTGTACGTAAGCGTGGCAGAAAGACTCCTTCTGCTCTTGCAAACTTAGCTATTCCCCTAAATCATTCCATTTTCTGGATTTGCTTCCAAGTGACACACCAAAGATTTTTTTGGGTCCAAAAGTTAATTGAAGTAGATTTAAAACTCATTGAACCCGTTTAGAACGTGCCATTTAGAACTAGTTTTACATAAATCGACTTGGGTGAAACTAATATGAAGTGGTGTAAACACGCCGCATTACGAAAAACCCGTTCTACTTCAATCTGGCATTTGATGCTGTATTGACCTACAAAATTAGTATTAAATGTAGACATAAACCTCAGATTAGGAATTGTTTACAAACTTGAATGCGTTATATCAAAACCCTCGAGAATACTTCCCAAGCCATGAAACAAATCTATATATATGCGTTGTGAGTCAGTTTTCTAAAATGTTCTATATTGATTCTTATGGAAAAGGGCCAAACATTGACTTTATATATGCTATAGAGCCTAAGCTACCATCCATACAGGAAAATAGTTTTCTAGTAATTTAAAGCTTGGTTCCTTACCTTCACAAAGGCTACACTTCCTATATACCTACCTTATCAAAATAATAAAATAGTTTTGATTATAAAGTAACCTTATCATTTTAAGCTCAATACCTCTCAGCTGAGTGATAATTGCCTGTGTATGTGCAGCCGGAGTCCGAATCTGTAGGCAGCTACATTCGATACCATCAGCCGTAACCCCCGGAATATAATACAAGCCATGATGTCGCCGAAGGCGCCGACACATTAAAAGGCCTTGACGTGCCGGGTACAGAATGCAGTAAGAGCTCACTCCACTGACATATAATAAGAATGGACTGAACGTTCTTGCTTCAAAAATGGCACAAATATTGAACAGGCTGTGAAAACACTTTATTTCGTACAATTGCACACCGATTTATAATTTATTATCAGGTATTTGTAGATTGGAAACACTAAAGATGTTATAAAATAGTATTGCATTAATTAAAATTATTTAGGAAGTTAAACTTGTTTTAATTAACCCAAAAATTAATTTTTAATATTACTGAAAACTGTGCTTCTCTGCAGATTTGTTGTCAAATTTCATTGAGCTTGTAAGAGATAGACGTACAAAAACAATATATTTGTCTCAATTTTTATGTCAATTCCAATGCATTACAATTAATACAGCCGTACTGTTTCCAAAATTGGTTCAGTTCAGTGCACATTTTGAGTTTCAAAGATACATATAGATTTTAACCAAAATTTATGCCATTTTTGAGGAATTAGATAGGATGGCTCAGTCCATTCTTATTATATGTCAGTGGCTCACTCTCTCTGCTTTTTGTATACCGTCATGGAGGAAAAACTAAAATTTCATCTTGAACAGGTCCTAAAGGCCAAAACTGTCGCTCCCACAACAAAATAAAGTTAAGACAAATTGCAGCCAAATATGTTTTCTTTCTAATAGTTTAAACACAGCGACATTACAATGATTACTCAGCTTAGAATTTTTGTTTGAGGAATCGTAGTCATTTGGTTAAGATAAATTTTTAAAAATAATTTTGTTAAGAAATGAATGATAATTTTATTACGGTTCGGAAGACAAGGAAGGAAGCTTAAGATTATCAGAACACCACTTTTCTGTATGAATAGTAGTTTAGAGCGAAGGAGCTATTCAAATCAAACTTTTGTCAGTTTTACATAAGAGCACTGCAAATATCTTAGAATTTAAGGAGTCCGTTGGGCCTCGCATGTGGTAGGGAGGCAGTCTGTTTCATGCCATGTGAAGTATTCTCGAGGGTTTTGGTTATATTTATTTTCATTCATAGAGAGAATTGTCATTTCGTTTTAATGAAAATGAGTGGAAATAAGAAGGAAAAAAGTGCGACTGGTTAGAAAGAGGGACAAATTTCTTTATGGACTTTTGACTTATTGAAGAAAGTATTCCTGTTGAATGTTTAAGAAAATTATTTGAACAAATTACCAGGGAAACGCGGTATATAATATAATGGATGCTTTAGGATTAATATTTTGATAATCTTGCTGAGCTACAATTCAGTGAAAGCTATTATATATTTGTCTTATAAAAGAAAAACGAAAGACATCTATTCAATTCAGTGGTTTTATTAGAAAAAAAAATTATGACATGAGAAAATGACACAAAGTGGTGTCGTTGTCGCTATAAAAAAACAATCTAGTGTTGACAATATATAAACATGTTTGATACTAAATTAATTTTACTTATATTGCTTTAATATCTAACACCCCTTCTCAATATAAAGATAAATTAATTAATAATACCAAATTATTATTTTTTTTAATTAAATTTTAAATTTCAATTAGATTTATTGCTCTTACATGTTTAGCTAACTTGAGTCCATCTAACGGTTTAGTCAACATATCTGCTATCACTATCATATTTTCAGTAGGACAATAACCAGCTGATACCTCTTTTGAATTTATTATGTTCATGTATAAATTTGTATTTTGTTATTCAACTATGTTAGAGTGATTTGACTTGGAGGTGAAGTCCCGACTGCCAGCATGAGCTGACAGATCACTCGGTGGACAGCGTTGACTGCAGGGCGGCATGCTAGCTCGCCTCGGCTATTGGCGGAGAGTGTAGGGAGGTTCCACGAAAACCTGCCGCTGCCACCAGCCATACACAAAAAGAATTCGTGCCTACTTACAAAAACGCCGGAACACATTCGGTCCTGAAGGGACCCTTACATCACTTACCTACATACATCCAGTGGGAAGTCATAGCTGTTCGGCCTTCCATCGCCATTGCCCCAACCACCCTGTGATATTGCGGGCGATATTCTACAGTATCCCTGTTAGACCTGAAAAGAGAGAGGGTAGCCCAGACAACCTTCATGTTAGAGGGCTCCAGGAAAGTGATAGGAGATATAAAAGTATTTACCAATTCAAACTTCGTTATAAACTGTATTTATTCAAGCAATGTGTACTATTATGAAACGAGTACGGCAGTTAAAGTAGATGATAGTAAGCTTCACTAACGCTTATCGGTCTACATATCTTGGGCGAAAATGCTATAGTTCTCTATCTCCATATCGAGTACATACGATGAACATTTTAAGTTCATCTGTTCAGGTAATGTGATCTTAACATCTGACTACGTAAATTCAAAGGTATAATAGTCCGCTAATTTATTGCCTATCAGTATAATTGTAATGCGAAAGAAAAAGATACGATCAGCTATATCGAGTATGTATTACTAAGATTTTAAATTCATTAGTTCAGTCATTGCAATGATGAAGTCTGATTATATACGTCTACTTTGTATGACAGGAAGCTTAGCTATCGCTCATCAAAATAAAAATAATAAGAGCAAAAATGTGTGATCAAAACTATATCTAATATGTATTATTAAAGTTTTAACTTCATTTGCGTAGACCATACAATAATAAGATCTGAGTAGGTACATGTATATTGGATAATAAGAGGCTTAATTATTGCATATCAACATAAATATAATAAGGAGGAGAAAAATATTTGATCAAAATTATATCTAATATGTATTGTTAAAGTTTAAATTCACTTATTTAGACCGCGCAATACTAAAATTTGATTATGTACATGTAGATTGTATAATGAGACGCGTAACTCTTGCATATCAACATACGTATAAGAAAAATATATGACCAGAACTATATATATGTTATGTATTATTAAAGTTTTGAATTCATTGGTTTAGTCAAGGCAGTAATAATTTTTTTGACTATGTACATGTATACGCCATGATAGGAGGCTTAGTTCTTGCCTATCAACATAAATATAAGACGAAATAAATATGACCAAACCATATCCAGTATATAAGATATATTATATTAAGATTTTAAATTCATTCTTTTAATCAACGCAATAATAAAATTTGGTGGTGTAAAATGATTAGGTGACGACAACTTACAGCTCTTCCTGTTGATGATGCTCCCTCGCTGAGGCGCCCCAAGAGGTTTCACCATGTCACTGGACTCAATCTTTTTCGTGTACTCATCGAGGCTAACGCAAAAGAAAAGAAATTTAAATTCATGCAAGGTATTATACTCTATCTACATGTCACATTTACATACATTTGTACAGTGTTACCTAATGATACCGAACTACAGCACATTGTGTGTAACGTACTATGCATAAAACAATACAATTGACTGGATGAGTTGATTAGTTGATTTCGTCTGCCTGCATTGCCTCAGCGAGCCTTTGCACAATTTATGAGGGGTTTCTTCATTCCGAGTTGCTACGTATCTCTTTCAATACCTTAGGTGGTTCAGCGTGTTATCTGGACCATAGATGCCTTGAGGTTATTGCTTGTCCTATTATTAGGGTGCTACGTGACAAGCATGTATATATATAGATAAGGCTAGAACTTAGCCGACAGTGCTACTGGCCTCGTATACCGCCAAACGACCTGAAATTAGCAGTCTCGGCACATTCCTTTTAGGTGGGCGGAAGGAATGTCGGGAACCAATTGATGGCTGCATTACTGCCTTTTCAGACCCGAGTAGGTTCTTCTCGATTGATGGAACCTTCTTTAGCGACTTCCACATGCGTTTTTCTCCTTTTGATTTTCGGAGCGGATCTAATGGATAAATGTTCCTTCTTCAATCACAAGATTTGCGCTTACCAACTCCGTACTCAAATATGAACTTTTTTCTTGATTTGTTTGTCGCGATACTTTTCGATTTTACTTCCCGACTTTTTCTCCACCGCACTTTTTACTTTTCTTCTTCTGACAACCTCCTCTTTCTTCTTCTTCTCCGCCTCAAAGTCATTCTGAAAAAATGCCTTCCTGTCGATTTGGGTGCGTTCGAGTTCACCGAGATTCCGTCCGTTTGACAGAAGGCCGGCATACACGTGGCATGGTGCTTCAGTGTAGCATACTGCTATAGGCAGTACGCTAGGACCATAACAGGGCAGAGTGGTTCAGACAACGATGAAAAATGGTCGACTGAGCTAGCCGGTCTCAAAACATAGGCCTCATCGCTGCGGGCGCCCAATGTGTGGCTCGACCCACGACCCAATGCAAGCATTCCTCATTACTCGGTCTCGGCGGGCATTACGAATCGACTAAGACAGTTGGACTTGCTCGACAGATGACGCATCGAGGACACATCCTTGAAGCCCCCTCAGTTTTTGATCAGACCTCGATATTCCTCTCCGTGTTGGAAACCCAAAAATCCAGCCGGTCAATGCCTCTCTGCCTTCCTTCACCGAGATGCTGAGAAAACCCAGCGATCAGCAACCTAACAAACTGATCGCCAAGCTTTCTCGGTCCAACGTCTTACTCTGATCTCCGACCGACGGTTGCTCAAGGGTGTGCTCCCAAGGCGTCGTCGAGATAGTGACACGCTGCTCCTCTTCCTAAAATTTTCAGGCATTTAAACAAAAGGAATTCCTACGGCAGACTATCTGCCGTAGGGTTAACTTATAGGAGGGGTTCTGAAACACTATCAGGCTAGGGATTGGGAAAAAGAATCTTTATTGTCCAAAAAGGTATGTCGACCGCTAGGCTGGGGTGTCATAAGCGGCACATTGGCATCCTGTAGTTTGCCAGTGAAGCTGGCTGGATGCCTTATTAGGGCTACCAGATAAATGACGTTTCGTGAATTGGTATCACTGCCTGATGTCCTTGGCGTGATGACTCCTAACGGTTTCCACTGCAGATCTTCAAGCTCGTAGTATGCGTTCCCTTTCTTGGCTTTAACCCGACAATTTACGAATTTTCGTCCCAGTTTAGGACTAGTGTGCTACTGGAAGTTGCTTTGGGCAAAATTCCGTCTGAATAGTTCTTGACCCACTCTGAAAGATGGAATAGCAGCTGGCATGCTCAATCATTTGCTGACCGAAAAGTGTTCGGTAGGGAGAGAAACCAGTTGCTTGGTGGAAAGAGCTCCTGAGGGAACTAGCTATCTGGATCAGCTTCTCATCCCACTTCGTATGTTCCTTCCGGACAGTAGTATAGCTATGGGAGTTCTGGCTCACTTTTTTATGCCTCCAGGATTTCGCCACAGATGGCGCCACCGTCGTTAGGTGGTTTGAGCCCGTGCTAAATGTAGGGCTGTGTCTTGGTTGTATTGGTTTGTGTCTTGGATACGTCATTGCGCCTTGGATGCACCATGTGTTGCGCCTAAATGTATGCTTTTGGTTTCATTGAGTCTCAACTGCGCCCTAGCGGAATTAATCGGTACTAGCGAGAGTATCATTTGATCTTGACTGCACCCTAGCGGCATGAGCCAGTACTAACAGCATGCTCCTGTACTACGGTTTTCTTAAGTAGATATGTGTTGCGCCTAAATGTAGGCTTTTGGTTTCATTGAGTCCCGACTGCGCCCTAGCGGGATTAATCGGTACTATCGGGATGTGTCATTTGGTCTTGACTGCGCCCTAGCGGCATTACCAGGTACTACCAGCATGCTCCCGTACTACGGTTTCCTTAAATACATACATAGGTGCGCCTAGATGTAGGCTTTTGGCTTTGAACTAATATTAGTAATAATTAAAGTTGACGCTAGGAAATTTTTGTTCATGCCAATGGATTCTAGATGGTTGGGGCGGGGGTGTTAGGGGGGATGAAATTTTCATCAGAAATCCTCTACGGGCTCTGGTTTTCGAGATATTAGCAATTTTACCTTTTCTTTTATAGTTAATATTATTAATAATTCAAGCTACCTAGGATAGTTTTGTTCATGCCAATAGATTCTAGAAGGTGTTAGAGGGGCGAGGGTTAGAGGGGGAACGAAATTTTCATCAGAAATCCTCTACGGGATTTGGTTTTCGAGATATTAGCGATTTTACCTATTTAGATATAGTTAATATTAGTAATAATTCAAGTTTTTTTCGCTCATGGGGGTGCTGCGTCTAAATGTAGGCTTTGTTCAGCATCATTCGAATTTCACAATATGACATCATCATGAACAGATTCTAGAAGATGTCAGTGAGCCGATACTACCAGCATGCTCCGGTACTACGGCTTTGGATGTGTGGTACGATTCTTTTGGAAGTTTTTGCTTCACTTTTGGCCCACACGTGGCAGCATGCTACGGTTTTGGGAAGTTTTTTGCTACACTTTTGCCCACACGTGGCAGCATGCTACGGTTTTGGGAAGTTTTTTGCTTCGCCTTTTTGGATGTGTGGTGCGCCTAAATGTAGGCTTTTGTTGTTTTCAAGTGTTGCGCCTGGTTTTGAATTAATATTAGTAATAATTGATTTTTCTTGAGCTCCTAAATGTAGGCGTTTGGTTTTGAACTAATAATTAAAGTTAATAGTAGGAAATTTTTGTTCATGCCAATGGATTCTAGAGGGGTGGTATGTGGGGGGGGGGGTAATAAAGAGAAGGAGGGGGTAATCAAATTAATTTGAGTGATTTTCTTATCGTGAAATTCGATATCTCAGCCTGTAAGCAAATTCGTTGGAATTCATCCTGTGCAATGATTATTGTAGCAGCAGGATCATTCATGTTTACAAACCGTTGCTATAAAAGCGCAAGCAAACTCTTGGGGAGTACCAGTCAATCGAAGTGATTCACAGTGTTAGTGTTGAATAAAAAATATTAAAAATGTCTATCAGAGTAATAAATGAAAGTTTTTCATTAATTAATAAATTGCGAGAAGATGTTTTGAAGTGTTTAAGTGATGCAAATTTTGTGAATAAAAACAATATTATTAAAGAGTGCAACAGAAACATTCGTAAATATCAAGCAGCATTTCGGAAGTGTAATAAGAATGCTAGAAAACAACATTTGCACAGCTGTATTGCTCAAATTAAATCGTTGAGAGTGTTAATCAAAGCTCCCCATCGAGGTGGAGGAATTAATCAACGAGTAATAAGAAGTGATTTTGTTAAGTGGGAAGAAATAAAAACAGCATTCGTAGGTAGAATTAGGGCAGGTGTTATCGTGAATATAAGCCACCTAGATCCTAAGCTGTTTATGCAAGATGCTTCCAAATTACTTGCTCGCCGCATTAAGAATACATTAAAACAACAATATCATATTAAAGTTGCTACAACGTTTTGCGGTGAGTTTATTAAAGAAACTGGTGATAATGAAGTTATTAAAGACATTAAGTACTTCCAAGCAAGAATTGCCCCAATCAGTGTGGAGGATAATTTGAATGAGTGTTTAAATTAAATATATACGACCCAATACTTACTTAACTGGAAGAGTTTCAAGAGAAAGACAGTGGTTGGGCTCTGCATTCTATAATACATTTAGCGGTGCATATCAACAAGTTTGAGCCGATTCGGGGATCATTTTATATACCTCTGCCGAAGGAGATTGTATCAAAGAAAGCATGTATAAATGTGAAAAACAATGACGAAGCATGCTTCGCGTGGGCCGTAATCTCAGCGCTATATCCTGCAACTGCCAACTCCGATAGGACCTCATCATATCCACATTATTCTACTGCGCTAAATTTAACTGGAATAACATTTCCCATGACGCTTAAGCAAATTACACAATTTGAAGACCAGAACGATTTATCAATAAACGTGTTCATCCTAGAGAAAGAGAGTTTCTTCACCACAGTTCCAGTAAGACTTACGAAACACAGGATGGAGCGGCATGTAAATCTCTTAATGTTGCAACATGACTATGACCAGGCTGATGATGATGATGAAGATCATATTGATGATGATGACGATGATGATGATGATGCCAGCAGATATCATTTCTGCCGGATTAAAGATCTTTCCCGACTCATATCAACACAAACTTCGAAGCGTAATGGTAGACGGTATATATGCGACAGATGTTTGCTCTACTTTTACTCTGAAGAAAAATTAACATCACACACTCCTGAATGCGAGAAACAAAACGACTGTAGGATTATGTTTCCCTCAGAGGAAAAGAAATGGTTGGAATATAAGAATTATAACCATAAGAATCCAGTCCCGTTTTGTGTATATGCTGATCTTGAATCAATATTGAAGCCGATTCAGGGAAACGATCAAAATACACAGCGAATCCAGGAACATGAAGTTCATAGCATAGGATTCTATTTCCACTGCAAACATGATGCTAAGCTCTCATATTACAGAGCATATCGAGGCAAGGACTGTCAAAAATGGTTTGCATTAGAATTGCAAATGATTGCATCCATAGCTGTACAGGAGAAGCTGAACATCAGGCCAATGCAACCCCTGACTAAAGAGGAACGGCGATCGCATATGGAAAATACTTGCTGCCATATATGTGAAAAAACGTTTGCAACCGATGAGGAACGAGTCCGGGACCATTGCCACTTAACAGGTAAATATTGAGAATCATAATTCAATTCATTTTTTTTTCATAAATTCTTTTAACAGGAAAATACCGAGGTCCAGCGCACAATGTATGCAATCTGATGTATCAAGATTGCTCCATAGTTCCAGTCATTTTTCACAATTTATCTGGATATGATGCTCACTTCATTATTAAGGATATAGCTACATCTTTACCAGGAAATGTTGATCTCTTGCCAATAAACAAGGAAAGATATATCTCGTTCACCAAGCACATGGACGGCAGCTACATAAAATTCAGATTCATCGATTCCTTCCGTTTTATGGCTGAATCTTTAGATAAGCTATCATCATTGCTGCCGATGGATAAATTAAATACTACAAGATCAGTATGGCAGGGATTGGATGATGGCACTATCAAACTTCTTACACGCAAGGGTGTCTTCCCATATGATTTTATTGATGACTGGGATAAATTGGATTTCCGGAACTGGCCAACACAGGAAGCGTTCTACAATAAACTGACTGACAGTGCTATATCTCCTGAGGACTACAATCGTGCCGAAGAGGTCTGGCAAAAATTTGAAATACAAACCCTTGGTGAATATTCAGATCTATACCTTAAGACTGATGTTCTCCTATTGGTCGATGTGTTTGAGAACTTTCGAGAAGTGTGCATGAAGACATACAATTTAGATCCAGCACATTATTACACCATGCCAGGCCTAACATGGGATGCTATGCTAAAATATACTAATGTGAAATTAGAGCTGTTAACCGACGTAGATATACTGCTATTCATAGAAAGAGGCATTCGAGGTGGTATAAGTCAATGTTCGAACAGATATAGTAAAACCAATAACAAATATATGGATGATTTTAAGCCTGAGGAGAAAGAGAAATACTTGATGTATTATGATGTGAATAACCTTTATGGATGGGTCATGTCACAGCATTTACCAACCGGAGGATTCAAATGGGTTGATGTTCCCAATATTGTCGTTTCCGAAATTCCTGATGATTCTCCAACTGGATACATATTCGAAGTCGACTTGGATTATCCTCAACATCTGCATGATAAGCATAAGGACTTACCGTTTTGCTCTGAGCATGCAGCACCACCTGGAGCAAAATTAGAAAAGCTTCTGACAACATTACATCCAAAAACTAAATATGTTATACACTACCGAAATTTGAAGCAATGCTTATCACATGGACTCATCCTGAAAAAAGTGCACCGGTTACTCAATTCGACCAATCAGCTTGGCTTAAGCCATATATTGACTTAAATACCACCAAACGGATGCAGGCTACAAGCGATCATGAGAAGGACAGCTATAAGAAGATGAATAATGCAGCTTTTGGTAAGACCATGGAAAATGTACGCAAGTATAGCGATATCAAGCTTTGCATGAAGTGGGAAGGTCGCTATGGTGCAAAAGCTCGGATTGCGGCACCCAACTTCCACAGTGCAACGATATTTGATGAGAATTTAGTTGCTGTGGAATTAAGGCGACTAAAAATATTATTCAATAAGCCGCTCTATATAGGAATGGCAGTTATGGAAATTTCAAAAATATGCCTCTACGATTTTCACTACAGTTTTATGCAGCGTGAGTATGGGGATAAATGTAACGTCATGTATACTGATACAGATTCTCTAATATATGAACTTGAAGAGAAAAATGCATATGAGTTCATGGCCGAAAATATAAACAAATTTGATACAAGTGATTACCCAGAAGATAATGAATTCAATTTACCGCTCATGAATAAAAAGATTCCTGGGCTAATGAAGGATGAGCTGAATGGGAAAATCATGAGCGAATTTGTAGGCTTGCGCTCGAAAATGTACAGCCTGCGTATAAACGCTGGTAAAACTGTAAAAAAAGCGAAAGGAGTAAAGGCTAATGTAGTCCAGAAGCATATCAATTTCGAAGACTATGTCGAATGCTTGAATAACGAGCGAATATTAACTGCCAATCAGAGCTCCATACGATCCCATAACCATAGCGTGTACACTGTCAGTCAAAAGAAGATCGCATTGAGTCCTTATGATAATAAGCGACATATTATGAGCGGAACGACGGATACTCTACCATGGGGGCATTACTCCATTTCATCAGATCAACAAGTGGCAACCGCAGACAGTATCTAAGTCTAGTGTAAATAATAAATGTATTATAGTTTTAGTTTTATTTATTAAAGTAATTTGCATTATAACTACATGTATAAAGTATTATAATTATTTTAAATTGTTAAATGTTTCTTCAAGATATTATAAAACATCTTTGTTATTAATCCAAGAATTGTGTTTTGGTGAAAATCCGAGCTATTTAACGTAAGCATTATCTCCACTCTTCTTTATGATTTTCTCTATGAGATATAGGTTTGGGTGTTTAACTTTCAGCAGCTCCAATTCATAAAAGCCTCCTGTGATTGGATTTCCTTGATAATCTTCCAGCCGATATGTGATGGGGTTTGTGTTTTGAACTTTAATAATTTTAAATATCAGAGCTATTTTAAAAGCTGTTAAGCTGTTATCAGGGCTGTTTGAAAAGCTGTTAAGCTGTTATCAGAGCTGTTTGAAAAGCTGTTAAGCTGTTACCAGAGCTGTTTAAAAGCTGTTAAGCTGTTATCAGGGCTGTTTGAAAAGCTGTTAAGCTGTTATCAGAGCTGTTTGAAAAGCTGTTAAGCTGTTTAAAAGCTGTTAAGCTGTTATCAGAGCTGTTTGAAAAGCTGTTAAGCTGTTATCAGAGCTGTTTAAAAGCTGTTAAGCTGTTATCAGAGCTGTTTTAAAAGCTGTTAAGCTGTTATCAGAGCTGTTTGAAAAGCTGTTAAGCTGTTATCAGAGCTGTTTTAAAAGCTGTTAAGCTGTTATCAGAGCTGTTTGAAAAGCTGTTAAGCTGTTATCAGAGCTGTTTAAAAGCTGTTAAACTGTTATCAGAGCTGTTTTAAAAGCTGTTAAGCTGTTATCAGAGCTGTTTGAAAAGCTGTTAAGCTGTTATCAGACCTGTTTGAAAAGCTGTTAAGCTGTTATCAGAGCTGTTTTAAAAGCTGTTAAGCTGTTATCAGAGCTGTCTGAAAGCTGTTAAGCTATTATCAGAGCTTTTTTAAAAGCTGTTAAGCTGTTACCAGGGCTGTTGAAAAGTCACAGTTGCTCTTTCGAGTGCAAACACCATTTATTTAATAAGGTTCCCTAGCGGCATTAGCCGGTACTTCATATGTTGTTCACCTCGAGGGAAAGTAAGGTTCCCTAGCGGCATTAGCAGGTACTAGCACCTTGGATTTGCTATTTTCTTTTATTAGTGGGGAGGTTGTAGATATCAGAATGACGTCATCTTGGTTTTGCTGTTTCCAAGTGGTGTGCCTAAATAAGTTTTCTTAGCGGGGAAGTTGTAGATATTAACATCATTCGAATTTCACAACATGATATCACCTTGGCTTGATGTTTTTTTAGTAAATTATTATTATTAGGTCTTGGGGGTGCATGCATTGAAAAGTCACAGTTGCTCTTTCGAGTACAAACACCATTTCTTGAGCATGGTCCCCTGGTGGCATTAGCCGGTACTACTCCAGCATAGATAAATAGCATAGGATTTTGATTTTGTTTCTGAAGTTCGCTTATTTTTCATCTCGAATCTTAAGCTTCTTGTTGTTTAATGAACCGCACATTGAAGACTAACGGGATTGCTATAAGTATACCTGTTTATATTACATTTCAACAGTATCATCGGAACCTTATAAGATGTCGGATCACAAATCGAAACGCTCCAGAAAATCTTTGAAAGGGGGCAGAGGACTATTAAATTCAATCATCAACAAATTACCTGTAGAATTACATCTACCGGGATACCAGTACTGTGGACCAGGAACAAAGTTACAACAAAGATTGGCGAGAGGAGATCCGGGCATTAATCCACTGGATGCAGCCTGCGAGGAACACGATATAGCATACTCGCGACATAAAGATACAAGTGATCGACATATAGCTGATAAAATATTAGCTGAAAAAGCCTGGCAGCGTGCAAAATCTACGGATGCAAATTTGAGTGAACGTGCCAACGCCTGGCTTATTAAAAACTCAATGAAGGCTAAAATTAAGCTAGGTATGGGTCTTATGGCTAAAAATAAACGCCAACCCACATTCCGAGAAGCAGTACGAAATGCACGTAAGATTTTAAAAATCAAAAAACCAAAAGACTTGATGGAAGCTACAAAAATAGCTCTTAGTGCAGCTAAAAATATTGTGAAAAGAAAGAAGAAATCAATTAAAACTCCACGAGTGATACCTGTACCAAAGGTTGGTGGGGCACTTCCATTCCTCATCCCGTTGTTTGCTGGGCTTTCAGCATTGGGAGCACTATCGGGAGGTGCAGCAGGCATAGCTAAAGCAGTAAATGATACCAGTGCGGCAAAGGCAAAATTGGAAGAAAGCAAACGTCATAATCAAGCAATGGAAACTATAGCGGTTGGTAAAGATGGAAACGGGCTGTTCCTGAAGCCGTACAGAAGAGGACTTGGACTCTATCTACAACCTCAACCAAAAAACTATTAAAGACGCTACCCAAAAGACCGCTAAACGAGTTGGATCTTCACAAATATACCACACACTTGCCGCACTTCAGAGGAGTATTTATGCGTGATAATCTACCTAAAAAGCCATGGAAGCGAGAAAGCGGTATTGTTAACATGGACATCTCAACTGGAGCAGGTACACACTGGGTAGCGTACTACAAGAAAGGTGATAACATCGAGTACTTTGATAGCTTTGGCAATCTCCAACCACCACGGGAGCTCATAAACTACTTGGGTAGTAATATTACGTACAACTACAGTTCTTATCAGAACTATGATGCAGTAATTTGCGGTCACTTATGTTTAGAGTTTTTATATAATTGTTATAGCCATTAATTATTATCTATAAATAAATGTATATATATATATATATCGAAATTCTGACAGTTCATTATCAACCGCCATGTCATTAACACTTACTCTCACGGGAAATTCATCTCTACTCAGTGCTGAGTACTTTCCTCCGCTGGAGCTAGCAACGGATTATGTTTGTGGATTAATTGATTTTCAAACATAAAACTCTATACCAAATATTGATGTGAGCAATAATCTGGTTCATGTAGGGAATGAGGTTGTTGAGATACCTGTTGGATCCTATGAGATTGATGATATAGCAAAATATGTACAAGGATACTTGGATAAAGAAGGGAGAAGGATAAAGGTTACAATAAAGGCTAACAATAATACATTGAAGAGTGAAGTTAAGGCAACTGAAGAAATACATTTTGAAAAACAGAGATCCATGGCTCCTCTGCTAGGATTCAGTAAAAGAAACTTATCTGCTAATATAGTGCATACATCAGAGTTGTCAGTCAACATCATTAAAGTAAATACTATACGCATCGAATGTAATATTATATCAGTATCATTCTTCAACAACACACAAGTACACACTCTCCACGAGTTTTCCCCGAACGTTGGGCCTGGGTATAAAATAGTGGAGGTACCCAAAAATGTAATCTATTTGCCTGTGAACACCAAACGTATAAGTTCTCCAACATTGAAGCTCCTTGACCAAGACGGTGACTTAATCAATTTCAGAGGAGAGACTATAACCATCAGGTTACATTTGAAGCCACAGCATGTTGATATACAATAATGATAAATACGAGTTCGGAGCAGACAAGATCATTAGTCAGCGGACAACCTTGAAGCGGTCAAGACCTACATTAACACCAGCAAATACAGCATATTTACAATCGATAGGCTTAACGCTGAAACAATGAATAAAGGAATACTAGATATTGCACCAGACGCTTGCTTTGATAACAGTGTTACTAAATTTGAACATCACTCCTATTCACCATTTCTAACATCATTTAAAAACAGCGATGAAATCCGTATCTCTGTACAACATCAGGACTTGAATCTTCTACCCAGCAGGAGTTTTCTTTACATTGAGGGGTCGCTAACAAAGCTGGATGGAACCGTTTCAGCAACTGCTAAATTAGCTAACAACGCTCTACCATTTCTTTTTGAGGAAATACGCTATGAATTAAATGCAGTGGAAATCGATCGTACAAGAAATCTTGGAATTGCGACAACATTAAAAAACTACGTATCGCTAAATGCAAATGTAAGCAGGATACTACTCAACGGCAGCTGGTCACCAGATTCATCCGTTATACCAGCCAATGGACTGTTTAACTATTGTGTACCTCTGAAATATTTATTGGGATTCGCTGAAGATTACAAGAAAATTCTGATAAATTCCAAACATGAACTCATATTGATCCGGAGCAGGACAGACGATAATGCCATTATATCACCAACTGATGTGGTGAAAATTAAAATTACCAAATTTCAATGGAGCATTCCGCATGTTACAGTATCCGATGATGAAAAGCTGCAACTATTTAAAATTATCGGGAGAGGTCGCCCGATACAAATACCATTCCGCAGCTGGGACATATATGAGTATCCAGTACTACCGGAATCCACGCATCAAACCTGGTCAGTTAAGACTTCCACTCAACTGGAGAAACCTCGATTTATCATCTTAGCATTACAAACGGATCGAAGGAACGATGAAACCAAAGATGCAAGCAAGTTTGATCACTGCAAACTCACCGATGTTACAGTTCATTTGAACTCAGAATCATATCCCTATGATGATTTGAATTTGAAATTTGATTTGAATAGATACGCATTGCTGTATGAGATGTATATAAAGTTTACACAATCATACTATGGTCAGTATCAGCCGTTCCTCACATGGGAGAAGTTCAAAACCGATGCTCCGATTGCTGTCATTGATTGCTCACATCAAAACGAAACAATAAAAACTGGACCTGTTGACATAAGGCTAGAATTCAAAACATCTGAAAATATACCGGCTAATACAACAGCATATTGTCTGCTTCTACACGATCGAATAGTGGAATACAGTCCACTGACAAGTGAAGTTAGAAAGTTAAATTAAGAAGATGGCTGTCATCGTAGACGTCCAAGGATTCAAAACAAATCTCAATGAATTCATCACTAAAGAACTGGCAATTTTAAACAATGCAAACCAGATGCAGCACTTTATATTTCAACCACCGTTCAGATACAAAGATTTGACTTCAGCAAAAAAGAGAAAAGTAAAATGGCTTCAACACAATTTTCATGGATTCCGCTGGGATGATGGCTACATACCGTATCACAAGCTGTACACTATAGTTGAACCACTGCTTCGAAACAAAACCGTATATGTAAAGGGAGCTGAAAAAGTGCATTGGGTGCAGAAGATAGTTGGAGAGGGTGAAATCATTATTAACGTTGAAGATGAATACAACTGTGGAAAACTAATAGAGATTAACACAAATGCGCCATCTTGCCAAGTTCATATTGGACAATGTGCTATAAGAAATACTTTTATAATAAGAAATTTTATTGGAAATAAAAACAAGTGTTTATAAAACATAAGAATTTTCAATACACACATACCCCAGAACCCTCACTGACATCGTCTAGAATCTGTTCATGGTGATGTCATGATGACGTCATGCCGATATCTAGAACTCTCCCGCTAATAAAAGAAAACAGTAAAATCAAGGCATGCTGGTACTTCCGGCTAACACCACTAGGGTACCTTACTCAAGAAATGGCGCGTAGAAGATTTCTGATGAAAATTTCGTCCCCCCCCCTAATACCACCACCCCAACCATCTAGAATCCATTGGCATGAACAAAAATTTCCTAGCGTCAACTTTAATTATTACTAATATTAGTTCAAAACCAAAAGCCTACATCTAGGCGCATGTATTTAAGGAAACCGTAGTACGGGAGCATGCTGGTAGTACCTGCTAATGCCGCTAGGGCGCAGTCAATACCAAATGACATCCCGATAGTACCGATTAATCCCGCTAGGGCGCAGTCGAGACTCAATGAAACCTAAAGCCTACATTTAGGCGCAACACATATCTATTTAAGAAAACCGTAGTACGGGAGCATGCTGTTAGTACTGGCTAATGCCGCTAGGGTGCAGTCAAGATCAAATGATACATCTCGCTAGTACCGATTAATCCCGCTAGGGCGCAGTTGAGACTCAATGAAACCAAAAGCATACATTTAGGCGCAACACATGGTGCATCCAAGGCGCAATGACGTATCCAAGACACAAACCAATACAACCAAGACACAGCCCTACATTTAGCACGGGATCAAACCACCTAGCGACGGTGGCGCCATCTGCGGCGAAATCCTGGAGGCATAAAAAAGTGAGCCAGAACTCCCATAGCTATACTACTGCGGACGTATGCCCTAATCCCTGACAATAGAGACCCGTTTACTTGCTCTGAGGCGTTTGCTTGCGGCGAGTAAACTGCCGTTCGCAAGTGCTTCACCCCATACTTATCCGGCAATCTGGCGAACTGAGCCGAGCAAAATTGGACTCCATTGTCAGAGACTATCGTTTCCGGTACTCCGAACACATGGGATACTTCAGTTTCGATGAACTGGCACACATTGAGAGTAGATGCCCTTCTCATAGGCTTGAGAATCGGGAAAAAGTGGTAAAGAACTATCAATATGCAGACATTTCCCTTCACTGACCGAGGATATGGACCCAGAAAGTCAGCGTACAGCCTTTGCCATGGTCTTTCTGTCACAGACTGGACTCCCATAGGTGGTCGAAGAATAGTATTGGGGGCTTTAGTCTCTTTACACACGTCACAGGCGCCTACGTAGTTCTGACATCAACAGTCATTCGTGGCCAGTACAGGTGCCTTAAACGTTCCAGTGTTTCCCTATACCTCCGTGAGAAGCTAATCGTGGATCATGCGGAGTTGACTTTCCTGGCGTCAAAACAAAGCCGAACCTTTCCAGACAGAACAACTGGAGAGCTCCAAGGACTCTGGCTCTCCTCTATCACACTCAGCGATAGCTTTCGCTCTAATTCAGCATCCATCAAATTTTGTACGGCTGCGCTGGTGAAATTGAATAAAACCGTTGTTTTATCGATGCTGCGTCATTCGACTCGATCTTGTAAGCGACCAAGGATGTCTTTCCCAGGCATAAAGAGGCGAAAGAAGGGAAAAGCTGTTTAGTAGCTTCTAAATGTTGTTGATCTAGACTGGAAAGAATATGGCAGTCGGTGTCGGAGGTAACTATTAGACTTGGAGTCACTTCTGCAACTATACCCAGGACATCTGGAGCCAACCCAAATAGACGTCAGAAGTCTATTCCTAGATATAGTGTGAGCCCAGGAACCACGTAAAAACACACGTTTTGGGTCTTACCACGGAACGTGATGTCCAAGTTTACATGACCATGCACAGTCTTCGTGGCACCATTAGCTACTTGTACCTGTGTCCGAAACCTCTTCCATTCAACCTTTGCTTCTGCAAGCTTCTCAAGAGCTCCCTGGCCTAGAATACTGACAGTGGCACCACTATCAAGTAATCCAGTCTCAGTTCGCCCGAGCAGTCTTACTTCTGCATACCGTCGAATGTCGTCTGGCATCGACACGGAAATCTGTGCCAGTTTTCTTCTTTCCTGTCTCATTCGTCGACAATATTCCCGCCAACGAACGGTCGATCGTTTCTTTCTTGGTCTAATGTCCAGGTCAGGATACATAATTTCAGCTAACTCCGCTACTGAGGATTATAATTCTGCAGACGCTTATGATACGGCGTCAGCGGATGTAAGACAGGCTCACGCCCACTCGTCATAACAGAGCTTGGTGGCCGTTTTAATACAGAAATGGCAGGTGGCCGAATCCTCTGCTCAGTAACCTTGCCAGCGAAAAGTGCTGTGGGTGTTATCGGGACATCGAAGATTAAAGGCTCTTCCAAAGAAGTGTCTAGTAGTGTCATGGGCTCCCCAGAGGTGGAAATGGGAGCTTGAAGATCTGCGGAGAAGTCTATTAAATTCTCCGTCTCTATCAATCGATCAGTAAGACTATCAGGTGGTTTGCTGATGTCATCAGAGTCACTGAATGATATCAGCGGACAATGCAGTGGTTCGTCGTTGAGGTCTGCTAATGGAGCGGACCTTTCTCCCTGTTCAAGGCTTGAACTGGAGTGGTCATTGCCGTTGTCGTTCGGGACGTTGACACTGGTCGAGAAAAGGTGGTGGTATTCCCGACCCGTCTCAGGTTTTTCTGTCGGCACTGGCTGCAATTGAGTTTTAAGACATTTTTGCGTCCGCATCCATAGCAGAACACTTGTTGTCTTTCCTGCAGGCAATCTTGGTTAAAATGACCTGGCTGGTCACAGTCCAACAACTAACGTTCGTTGGTGCTGTCAGAGCAGATACTGTTGCTGCTTCCACACTGCTTTCAGGTAACATACTCTGTTCAGCATCTGTCGGACGACACTCATCCACCTCGCTGACTCTTGGGCTGCGATAGGTGTTTCAGCTGCACGCTGTCGCAATTCGCTGCTGTGTGGCCTGCACCTGAGTCACGAGACCTCGCAGTTTGTGTATGGTGTTTGTGGGATGCAAACAGATCTTATTGTGGATCTCCGGCAAGAATTCCAGAAATTCGACGTCTGACAAAGGGTTTTGTAATTGGTCCCGTAGATGTACCAGGTGTTGGTGTTGGTGTTGGTGTTTTTTTTTTTTTTGAAAACGGGGAACAGGAGATACCCAACTTAAGCACGGAGGCCACAGCGGCCCATTGTACTATGTTGTTGGTGTTGGTGGTACATAGCAAATGACTCCCCTGCTTTCTGTTTCCTCAGCATCAGTTGGACTTTGACCTTGAGGTCATCCTTCGGCACTCGCCATTCAGCCAACAGAGCTGCTTTTACATACTCCCACGAAGGCGTGGAGTTCTGCCTCAGGAGAGACCAGAAAGCAAAGTGGTCATATGGCGTCATATTGGTCCCGTAGATGTACCAGGTGTTGGTGTTGGTGTTTTTTTTTTTTTTTTTGAAAACGGGGAACAGGAGATACCCAACTTAAGCACGGAGGCCACAGCGGCCCATTGTACTATGTTGTTGGTGTTGGTGGTACATAGCAAATGACTCCCCTGCTTTCTGTTTCCTCAGCATCAGTTGGACTTTGACCTTGAGGTCATCCTTCGGCACTCGCCATTCAGCCAACAGAGCTGCTTTTACATACTCCCACGAAGGCGTGGAGTTCTGCCTCAGGAGAGACCAGTACCAATCCATTGCTGGACCAGAAAGCAAAGTGGTCATATGGCGTACCAAGAGCTCAAAATCTCCGTCTAGGGTCGAGTATTTTAGGGCTTCCACTCTGAAAACAAATTCGTCGACAGTAAGGCGAGAGCTATCGCCACTGTACGAGATATTCCATCTCCGGATGGGACTACCCGAACGTCGTTGTCCTAAGTTTGATGGGATATGAGGGGATGGAGCTGGTGGGAGCTGGCTAGGATATTGTCTAGACTGATTAAGTGCATACGGCGGTCTGTAAAACGACTGCCGACGCATGTCGTGGAATTCTTGCGGCTGTATTGGTTCACCTACAGGAGGAGGTGGTCGTGATAAATCGACTGGTGGCATTGCAGCTGATATTTTCTGTCTGACGTTATTCGACAGTTCCGTTCGCAAGGTATTCAGACTCTGCTCGAGGCCTTCGCGAACTAAATTCTGTAGCTGCATGCGCAGACCTGCCAGCAAGGCTTCTGACCCTGAGCAGTAGGTAGCGGGCTGTTCACTCGGGAACTCGGGTGCAAAAAGGTCATAGAGTGCACATTCTGTAAACCTGGGGACAGAGATTCGCTGTTTGCTGGTTGACTCGTAGGTGGTGGCAGGTGGAGGACTGGTGCTGCCGGTCGAGTATCCTGACTGGGAGGCTTCGTGAGAATCCTTTTCGGGACAGCACCTGTGTACTCAATGAAATCGTACGGAGTAATCTGCTGTCTACAGTTCGGGCAGATTGCTTGCTGTCCGATCCACGTCCGCAGACACGCCTTGTGAAAGACATGTCTACAGATCGTCTCAACGGGCTTCCTCTTGCCTGACCAGTCTCCCTCCTGGCAGATGGAGCACTTCTCGTGCAACTTTAGTGGTACATTAGCTATTACGGGTGGTGTTCGCACTGTAGCCATTGTATAATTTCCACCGCTCAGCCGTAAAATCAATATTTTTCCAATATAGCTCAGGAATGCAGACTAGATAGTCTTAACCTTCCTGAAAAGCTTCCGCAGTCCGGGCAAGGAAAGGCAGCTATTGTCACTGCTGAACTCGGAAATGTCAATTTGAAAGAAGTTACCAAAAGTTCGGGAAAGATAACAGAATTTCGAATGAAAATCACCAACAGTTCGAAGGAATTCTTGTCATAATTACTACAACTCTAAATGTACTCAAAGGGATAGTTAAATTTCACAAATGGAGAGTATTCTAAATTAAATAAAACGTCGAGGCTCTAATGAAGGCCGACACTAAAAATCAAGTTCAATAGGCAGTACTTAGCAAGATCATATAGAAAAACGAATGCTAACTTATCGTCAAAAATATGCAAAAACTTCCGATTTGGACGTTCCAAAAAAAATCAAAAGAAATTTCATCAAAGTTTTCTCCCCTACCCCCCCAAGAGCTAACTCTCAAAACACAAAAGTGTCCAAGTCCACTCTCTCTAATCAGATCACAAGTAGAATGACATAAGTAAGTGATGTGAATGTGTGATTGAAAAATGTTTGCGCTCTCACTGAAATCTGGGAAAAGTAGAGTTGTAGATGTCAGAGACTGAAAATGCTACTAGAGATTCTTCAGCCAGGCAGTTAGTAGTATGCCAACTCCTGATTACTGAAGGTCTCCAGCATCACTTTCACCCTCTGAAAACTCTCTCCTTCCTCTTCACCTGATTGTCATATCTAGCTAACCTTCCAGTTGGGCAGAGTCATAAATCTGGTCAACTAGTTGGCTGTTTTGTAATGTAGCTGTAATTGATAACCACAGCTAGATTACGGCATTTAGGTGGACAGTGTAGCGGTATGAAAATAAGATATGTGGGCTTGTGTTTACTGTTGTATTTATTGAAGCTTATTCTTAGTACACTCAAAAGTCACAAATTCACTATAATTTATACTTTTACTTAATAATTTCTCAATTGCATGTGTGATTATTACTGTATCTTAGCATACCTTTAATTAAATGCAATTTATAGACCCTTCTAAAGTTATCACGAATTATTCACTTATTATATTTAGCTTCAATTTTTAACTTAACTTATTTGTTTCGTTGCATATTTTCTTAAAAATGCCGAATTTGGCATGTGTTTAAATGTATGCAGGAAACCTAACACTAAATTTATACACTATTTGTTATTTTTTCACACAATACTTAGCTTTACAATGTTGTCCCTTCGCCAATACCAACTGCACACAAATTTAGGCATATGTGATAATGCTCCTTAAGAATTTGCACCTTTTATCTATGCTAAATTGCTGAAAATTGAAAAGACACTGAAAACTGAAACTTGAAAAAAATGTAAAAAAGAACCATGCTTACGCATGTGAGATCGCTATTACAAATGAGAGCGTTCTTAGGGCTCGCCTCCTTTTTATAGCCTCTGAGCGGCCATTTTGCAATAGGTTCCACAAGCAAAATACGAATTTAGTATCCTTTTCGTACTTCCTACACCTTTACAATTACTTCAAAATATGCACATTACTTTCATCTAATTTATTTGACATTATCCACGAATTTTCCTAATGTATTTATTTAGATATATTATTTTTTTCGAAAATTATCAAGATGGCGGCTCTCTGCTATACTATGACAATTTCCTATGTGGAACGCAAATATTTCTCTAATTCCTTGCATCTCATTCTCACGTCTTTCTCTTTTCCACTCATTATGGGAATTAATTTCACCTTTTTATCAAATATCTGCTTACCTGGTGAAATTCGCGCTTTCTAGGTTGCGCGCATTTGATTTCACCAAGTTGACTTATCCGCGAGTCAATTTGACAGTCGCGATCGCGATAATTCAGTTCGTCAGTGCCGCGTTGTTTTATTGTGTTTTTCGTCACAATTTAGGATTAATTATTTAGGTGAGTACATTTTTTCACTCTTTATTGGTGAATTCTTTTCACCTGAACTGAACCATAACTCGTTCGGTTCCTACACCCAAAGTGTTTTCTTCACCGCACTGACACAGAACTGGCTCAGAACGTATGTTCTTTTCACACCGGTTCATGTTCGGTTTCTACTCCGGTTTTGAACTTTCTTGTTCCATGAAAATTATTGGTTACGGTTCCGAACTAAACGCCAAATCAAAATTATTTGTTATCAGTGTGATGTGCAAACATTTGGAAGTGAAATTATTTTGTAAAAGTGATTTATTTTTTTATTAAAATTATAAACGACGAACATTTTAAAAAGGCATTAAAAGTATAGATGTGCGGAATTATTTTATTAAGTGATTAATTTTTTTTTTGTTTTGTTTGCGACGCGAATCACAAATAAAACAGGTTCCAAGTCTGTACCTGTTCTTTTCACCACAAAACCGGGCTGGTTCAGGTATTTTACTTTCTTGCATTCTTTTCACCTTGTTCCCGCTCAGGACAGGGCTAAATTCGGTGTAGATCTGACAGGTTCTGGTTCAGTTCAGTACCTGCTCGGTTTTGGTGAAAAGAATTCACCATAAGTGTTTATTGTTAATTATATATCAGTTCCAGCATGAATAATTTGCATGAAATATGCAAATTCTGATAAATTATTCATGTTGGAAAATGATTTGTGAACTGTCAACAATGGTGCAAATTGTTGCTTTTTATCAATTATTATTGGCTCTACAGGTTGCGAATTCATGTAATTTGCATATGTAAACATATTTGCGTGTTTTGCAAATGTTTAATATGTGCAGTATATGAATTTCGCGATAATTTTCAATAGTTGCATTTACATGCAATTGTTGTTGTCCTGCCAAGAAATTCGTTTCTTGGCAGATTTCACAAATATATTGTAAATTTGTAATTGTTTGCTTATTAATTCATTATTCTAATCAATCTGTACTAATTTATGTGTTTTCTTTTAATTTCAGTTTAGTTTCTGACACTGCAGGATAACCTGGAGGAAATTGGAGTGCAGAAATTAAGGGAAGTATGAAATACATTCTTTGCTCAACATACTACCCCCCGTTGAACAGTTTGTTTAACCAATACTTGTTTTATTTTGCTTATGCCCCTTTTGTGGTAATGATGAAAAATCATTGATGCATCCTTTTTTACTCGTAGTCGAACCTGATACTTATCTGGGAGATTAATGGTCTTCTCCCTATTTCGTCGCCGTTGTATCGCTTTGACATCGATGCGCTGTAGCACATATTGTGGCAAGAATATGTCCATGCCTTCTCGAGTGACGAAGCGTTGAAAGCTGTTAGCTGTTAGCGGCTCTCATTTCAAACTCCTTTATATTTGCGGTTCGAAGTAGACTTGTTAAGGCCGAGATTCTACCACCATTAACACCTCCCGTTTGCTCCGGATGGGGATCGATGAACGGCGTTGGGCCAATGAACCTTGGCTCTGCCGCAATTACATATCGATTTATTGATGTCGCTCTGCTTCCGCTTGTAGTGATTTCCTGGACCAATTGCTGCCTACTTGCTGGTGGATTTGTCCTGCTACTTGGCATCAGTTCGTGGGCCAGCTCCTGTCTGGGTATCCCAAAGACATCACAACCTGGGTCTCTCAGCATCCTCAGTTCCGGATTTCTTGGCGTACTAAATTGGGTATCCTCCAAGATGTGTAGTGTATCACCTTCTTCATAAACAAAAGATATCTGAAATGGTATCTGGTCAATAGAGCGTAACATGAATGAAAACACCTTCAGCCAACAATGTGACACAAATGGACAAACATATGACGACACTAATAACAGGCAGTAAGGCTCGCGCAGACAGAGACCGGAGCTGAGCTGAGCTTAACTGAGCTGAATTAAGCTCAGCTTATCAGCGAATAGAAAAGTAGTTTAGTGCGCACATAGAAAGCGACAGTGGTAGACGCGTGTGAATATTGTTTTGACTAGTTCTATTATAATTCTGTAAACAAAAATTTAAAAAAAATGGTATCATCCAAATTACGTCGGGCTATGTTGCTGGAAAATAGCGTATTGCGAAAAAATTTATTCTTAAAGAAAAAACGTTTATGGGTGCATAAAATAAACCAAAAAAGGAAAATGTTCGGAGAATTCGATCATTTATATGAAGAACTACGACAATTTCCAGTAAAGTTTTATGAATACACCAGGATGGAACTCGAGACATTTGATTACATTTTAAGGGAAATTAGAAACGATATTGAGAAGCAACCTACTAATTGGCGAGAACCTATTTCGGCAGAAGAAAGACTTTTTGTAACTCTGAGGAAAATAGCACACATACTTCTTCCTTGTTTATTTAATTTTTATCTGGTATAAAAAAAACGATAAAATAACTGTTATAAAGAAATGCAACTTCATTATGTTGACAAAGTATTTAGACGTTATAAAAGTAAATAAAATAAACTGGCTTTCTAGAGGATTTTACAGCTTGTAAGATTAATGAATTAAAAAGATTCGAAGTCGACATTTCTTTGTAGTTCTTCAAATTGAATAGAGTCATCGTTCCAAGATTGAGCGGATGGCGTTGGTGTTACGGAAACAGGCTTTTGGATATGTTTTAAAACTACATTCTGGATTTCTGATCTAGCTGTTAGTTTTTCGGCTGGAGAAAGTTGCTTCATAAAGGGAATCAGACTTTTAAAAAAGTAGAGATCATCACACTCATCTCTCTTCGATTCTATTATATCCATTTCCAAAAGTTGTGTTTTTTTTTTTGTTCAACGGCCAAGAATTCATCTTTGTTATCTTTTTTTCGTTTTAAAATTGTCTGTTTTACAACTTTTTGTTTAATTTGCTGATTGCTTAATAATTCTACATTTGGTGTACTGCAAGACTGCGTATCATTTTCAGAGTGAATCTCGTGAATATTCTGGACTTCTTCATTTTCATTACACGCACTCCTTCTTTCATCTTCACGGTCTAAATTTCCTTCTAATTTTTTTCCAACAACTTCTTTATAAAAGACATAGCTTCAAAATATTTAAATGAATTTTTAAATTGTGTGGCTGCAGAACCGGACGCACTTTTGGGTTCTCTTCTTAACGCTTTGCGGTACTCATCTTTTAGATATTTCCATTTCTTCTTACAATTTTCCTCTAAAAGGTCACAAACAAATGAAAATTAATCTTTTCGAAAGAAAAAAAAAATGCGTAATATATTTTCCTAACTTTAAGATATTTAGCGACGGGGTCATCAATTCAAAGTCTTGCCTTTACTTTTCACATTGGAGAAAGCACTTTAAGAGGTATTGTAAATGAAGCTTGCCAAGCTATATGGAAAAATTTGAAAAGTATTCATATGCCCATCCCTAACAAAGAGAAATTTATACGAATTGCTGGAGATTTCTACGAACAATGTGAATTTCCGAATCGGAAATCAGGATCTGAGTACTTTAATTACAAAAAATATTTTTCAATTGTTTTGCAAGGTGTGGCCGGTTCAAACTGCAAATTTATATTAATTGAGGTTGGAAATAAGGGTAGCCAGAGTGATGGAGGTACTTTCGCAGCATCAACTTTACTACACTTTATCAATAACAATAAACTCAATATTCCTGTAAGTAGAAACCTTCCAGAAAGTAATGAAAAAGTTCCATTCGTGTTTGTAGCTGATGAAGCCTACCCTCTGACAACTTTCTTAATGAGGCTATATCCTAGGAGGGCACTAACCAGAAAAAAAAGTTTATTTAATGAAAGTCTGTCAAGAGCAAGACGGTGTGTAGAATGTGCTTTTGGTATTTTGTCAGAGAAATGGCGTTTACTGAAAAGAGAAATTGATACATCTACTAAAACGGCGATTATTTTAATTAAAACTATATGTTTATTGCATAATATAGTTATTGACATTGAGAACATAGACGATTACTATTATGTATACGACCCTAATGAAAATACAGAAGAAAATGGAATCCAAGAACGTTCAAGAACAAACAATAGAGCAAAACAGGAAGCAAAAGAAATTCGTGAGAAATTTTCTAATTTTTTTGAAAATAAAAAGTAATAAAATATATGCTTAACTTACTGTCACTTTTCGTTATTTCTGCTACCTCTTCCCATAATTTATTTGTTATTATCCTGTTAAAATAATCTTTATTTGTTCTTTCCCAAAGTCGCGGCCGCACACAAATTTCACTTATTAGTACCTCGTAATCCATATCTTTCAAATCTATATGACTTTCAGAAAAATTACTTTCCAAAATGTAATGCTTAAAAAAGAATGACACAGTTGATCTATTTGAAAGTACGCAGAAAACTGAAGTACTTTTTTAACGATGCTTGCTGATACGCGCTTATATGAACAAACAAAATTCAGCAACCTCAATCAGCTTCAGTCAGCGAAATGCTTATCAGCGCGGATTTGCTGGCTGTGTGCGCGCGCCCTAAAGAAAAAGTTATTTACAATGTGTTTGCTTACATCATCGCTGATAATCTCAGCTCAGCTCCGCTCTCTGTCTGCGCGTACCCTTAGTCTTATGCTAGTGGTAGAGGACTAATTTTAGCGATTGGTCGTAAAAAACTACTATTTCGCGTTTTGACTCGTAGTACCCGCACTAGCTCATCGGTACCTGGATGAATTTACTCTATTATACCCATTGGCCAGCTAGTGGGTGGCATGTTTTCGCTTTTGACAAGGACAACATCTCCAACATGCATGTTCGGTTGCCTTGTGTACCATTTGGGTCTGTTCTGCAATTGGTTAAGGTAGTCCTTAGGCCACTTATCCCAAAATTGTTTTGTAACGGTCCAGTATGCGTCCTTATGTCCCTGCGAATCGAGCCTTACCTCACTAAATGTCTTAAATCCTATTTATTAAAAACTAGTTAGATCCCTTCAAGTGTTACCTGCCGAATTAGCTCATAACAAGCAACCTACACAAGTAAAGTCAAATTGAACACCGCCTTCAAATAATTAAATTAAATTAATCGCTAGGAAATCTTGACGTACACCTGGTGTCCGGAGCAGACAGAGTAATTCATCTTAACATTTTTTTTGTAACAAAAACTTAGCTCCAAAATCAGTACAAAACTTAATGCAACCTGCCAAGGAAGTATAAATTTCAAATTTTACCACTCATTAGGCTCGTACACGCTGCAGCATTTATATGAGCAGTCAGTAAAACGTAATTCTTGCGGTGTCCTCAAAACTAAATTCGATACACGTTCGGACACTAATGGCGGAACGTGAGAATGAGAATTACTTCTGGTACTTTCCTATACGTTCGGATAGTAATGGCGGATCGTGGTTCGTAATGGGAATGCCTTGTATTCGTGAGGCGGCTGTGCAGAACACTCAGAATTTTCGGCTCTGGCTGCGTGCTGGTGTCTCAGTACAGGCGGGCCAGGGAGCCCAGCCTGAACTCCTTTGTATAGGCTGCGGCAAATTATACATATGTACATATGTGCCTACATATTATATAGCTGTGGGGCGCAAATTCTCCCAGGTGGAATGGATAAAGATTTAATTCACTGCAACAAAGATTTAATTGATTTAATTCAATAGAGGCGAAAAAGGATTACCTGAAGCACCGTAAAATTCGTTTATACAGTTCTCTTGGTATTTTATAATAATTAGTTAGTCCTCATAATTAAGATTTCTTTCAGTAATTCAATTTTAATAATTATTGTGTGGTGAAGCGATATTCATTTATACATTCCTTTTTGTACTTTACAATCACTAGCTTAGACGTTATATATAAAATTCTTTTAGTATAATATCCTGCGAATCATTGAAAATTTGTAACTAGGAGAGTACGCACAGTGTAGTTAACGTCGATTCCTTACAAGGGGGGGGGGGGGGGGTGCAGATCTTAAATTTCTCGCATTTGTTCATATTTCTTAGCAGCAACCTGTACCATCGTCTACGAGGATCCTCCTGGACGCTGACGGCGCGGGATATTAAACTGGTGAGTCTGCATTTGGATACTAAATTTCTTAATTACCTGTTTTGCGTGCCGCATTTACCTATGTTCAATTTTTTTTTGTTTTTGTGCGGAACACCTCAGCGTTAACATCGGCACCCCAGTTTTACGGCGTGGCGTGGTAGGGAATATACAAATAAATTTAATCATTACATATATTATAGCATATCATATTCTATAAGAATCACTACTAACCAGCCACTATCAATTTGGTCAAGTTTTGCTTCTAACACATGATACGATATTCCTAAAAAAAGTTACATTATACAGCCTAAAATACTCTGGAGCGTGCGTCCTAGATCTTTAAGCTATATGCTTATAATTTGTTACTATTAACTAGCAGTGGAGCAGCCTTATTGGCAGTACGTATCTTAGTTAAGCGGACGTCCAGGACATATTTTCTTTGATTTGTTTTTTTTTTTGGGCCGCTCGTAATGCGCGCGGTAGCTTAGTATAGGACATAGGACAGAATACATAATTACTTACTCATTTATGAATAAGTACTATATGATAAGGATCGTAATAGATAGTCAGTGAGATATAGCCTAACTCGTAGCGATTCGAGGAATTGAATTAGCTCCTATTGCGCACTTGTTATTATTTTATTTTGTATTATGTAATACTCTGGTATCTGGATGCGGAAGTATAACGTGCTTAATACTTTTGTATTAGGAATATAGTGAAGTCAGGTATAAATAAAAGTCATGAATTGCTAAATTTATTTTGCTGGGAGATGAGAGAGGTCCATTCGCGGGGCGAGTGCAGGAGGGGTTGTCAAAGTGATTCCATGCAGGCCTAGTAATGAACCTGCCTGGTATAATAGGAGAAATGAGCAATTAGGTTCTTAGTGAGCGGAGGTCGGGCAAGAGTTTAAACACGCTTCGACCTGAGCTAATAGGGTTGCATACTCTTCAAACGTACATTGGGAGTATTGTAGTGTTCTTCGAAGATGATATTTTACTGACTTTACCCTCAATGAATTTGGTGCCACAATTTGAATATATGTCCGTGCACAATCCTCTTCTAGCTACAAATCTCTTTAATGCTGCGAGGTATACTTCAGATGTGAGATCTGACACCAATTCTAAGTGCACACCTTTGGTAGCCAAACAAACAAAAATACAGAAGTATGCTTGTTGCAACTTAGCGTTGCGTAACTTTGAGCTTCTTATTGTTGTAGGTCCAGCATAATCAATTCCCACTTTAGTAAATGTCTTAGTTTTTACTCGGGGAGCTGATAAATTTCCCATTAACTGGCTCCTAGTCGTAGTGCGATATTTAAAACATGTAATGCACTTGTGTAATCGACTGGTAATACAACGTCTAGCATCTAATATCCAATAACGATCTCGACTAGTGCTGAGAACCAGTGAGGGACCACCATGCAGAGTTTCTATATGCAACTTGTCTATTAATAACCATGTGACGTGGTGATCACGTGATAAAATGATTGGATGCTTTTTGTCATATGGAATTGAAGCATTGTCAAGTCTACCACCCAAACGTATTAAGCCGTGGTCATCCATAAATGGATTGTGCTTAATTAATTTGCTGTGTTGCGACAATGGTTTCTTGTGCAACATGTCCTTATATTCTATTGCGAAAGCAGTTTGTTGTACGAGTTTAAGCATTGTTTTTTCTGCTTGGTTGCATTCGAGCGTGTCTATGAACTGTGAGTGTTTGTTTTGAGGATGCCGACAGTTATGTATGAACCGCTGTAGGTAAGCTATGATGTGCTGTAGCGAAAAGCGCGCCCATTGTCAGCCCTACCCACATCAGTCTTGCCACAAATGTAGATAGGCGCTGCAACCGACACCTCCTGCTGCAAAATCATCGCGGGATTAGTGTGATTGGCCGCACAGCATATTGCCGCTAGCGGTCGGCCCGCTTGGGGTGGTTCTTGCCACCCACATCCCTTGATGCTTGTTAGCTGTGCGAGAACCAAAACAAACAAAATATAAAAAAAAATGAAGGAATGCGACTTGCTCGTCTTGTGGGGACTTCGGACAGACAGACAGGCAGGCAAAAAATATAATATACTCGTTTGCTATCACCGCGTGTCCAACTGCTCCTTGCCTCGCCTTTCTCTTTTCGATTTATATTCCAGGGCGTCACACAAAAGAAAAAAAATTGTCAGGATTCAGGTGAGTTCTTGAAGAAATTATAATTACGATGGCATATTAACGCCAATTATTTCCCTTCTTATTTATCATTTCAGGGCATCACAAAAAAAATCAACTTAATTCAGGTGAGCTCCTGAAGAAATTTCAATTACGAAGTTATAATAGCACAAATTATTTCCCTTTTCTATTTATTATTTCAGCGCATCACAAAGAAGAATTCAACATAATTCAGGTGAGTTCCTGAAGAAATTATAATTACGAAGTTGCACTGGCACAAATTATTTCCGTTTTCTATTTATTATTTCAGCGCATCACAAAGAAAAATTCAACATAATTCAGGTGAGTTCCTAAGAGATTAGAATTACGAAGTTACACTGGCACAAATTATTTCACTTTTCTATTTATTATTTCAGGGCATCAATGAAAAATTCAACATAATTCAGGTGAGTTCCTGAAGAAATTATAATTACGATGATATACTGGTACAAATTATTTCCGTTTTCTATTCATTATTTCAGGGCATCACAAAGAAAAATTCAACATAATTCAGGTGAGTTCCGGAAGAAATTTTAGTTACGAAGTTACACTGGCACTAATTATTGCCCTTTTCTATTTATTATTTCAGGGCATCTAAAAAAAAAATTCAACTTAATTCAGGTGAGTTCCTGAAGAAATTATAATTACGATGATATACTGGTACAAATTATTTCCCTTTCTATTCATTATTTCAGGGCATCACAAAGAAAAATTCAACATAATTCAGGTGAGTTCCGGAAGAAATTTCAATTACGAAGTTACACTGGCACTAATTATTTCCATTTTCTATTTATTATTTCAGGGCATCTCAAAGAAAAATTCAACTTAATTCAGGTGAGTTCCTGAAGAAATTATAGTTACGACGTTATAATGGCACAAATTATTTCCCTTTTCTCTTTATCATTTCAGCGCATCACAAAAAAAAAATTTCGACATAATCCAGGTGAGTTCCTGAAGAAATTTCAATTACGAGGTTATAATAGCACAAATTATTTCCCTTTTCTATTCATTATTTCAGGGTATCACAAAGAAAAATTTAACATAATTCAGGTGAGTTCCTGAAGAAATTATAATTACGAAGTTACACTGGCACAAATTATTTCCCTTTTCTATTTATTATTGCAGGGCATCAAAGAAAAATTCAACATAATTCAGGTGAGTTCCTGAAGAAATTATAATTACGATGATATACTGGTACAAATTATTTCCCTTTTCTATTCATTATTTCAGGGAATCACAAAGAAAAATTCAACATAATTCAGGTGGGTTCCGGAAGAAATTTCAATTACGAAGTTACACTGGCTCTAATTATTTCCCTTTCCTATTTATTATTTCAGGGCATCTCAAAGAAAAATTCAACTTAGTTCAGGTGAGTTCCTGAAGAAATTATAGTTACGACGTTATAATAGCACAAATTATTTCCCTTTTCTATTCATTATTTTAGGGCATCACAAAGAAAAATTCAACATAATTCAGGTGAGTTCCTGAAGAAATTTCAATTACGAAGTTACACTGGCACTAATTATTTCCCTTTTCTTTTATTATTTCAGGGCATCTCAAAGAAAAATTCAACATAATTCAGGTGAGTTCCTGAAGAAATTATAATTACGATGATATACTGGTACAAATTATTTCCCTTTTCTATTCATTATTTCAGGGCATCACAAAGAAAAATTCAACATAATTCAGGTGAGTTCCGGAAGAAATTTCAATTACGAAGTTACACTGGCACTAATTATTTCCCTTTTCTATTTATTATTTTATTTATTATTAATTTAGGTGAGTTCCTGAAGAAATTATAGTTACGACGTTATAATAGCATAAATTATTTCTTTATTTATTTATTATTGGTTTTGAATCCTGGGAAGTCTCAATGCCTAGCATGTTCTCGTGGTTCTCTTGATCTTGATGGTTTACCCCAGGTTGAGCTTGGCGACTGCATATTACCCTTTGCCTATTCTGTACGAAACCTTGGGGTTATATTAAATTCTAATATGAAGTGTTGTGATCATCTAAATCCCAGTTGTCTAAAATATACTCCACACTAAGGAGGCTATGGCTTTCTGCAAGCATTCTGCCATCGCAAACACGACTGAAGTTAGTTAAAACTCTTCTACTTCCTTTCTTTACTTATGGCTCTCTAATTTTCCCACGAATGGACAGTGTTTGTAAGCGGAAAATGAATGTTGCCTTTAATGGTTGTCTAAGGTTTATTTTTGGATTAAGGCGGTATGATCATATCTCTCCATTTAGATCTCTACTCTTGGGCTGCTCACTAGAGTGTTATTTTGAACGCAGGATTCTAGTTTTCTTATTCAATTTAATTTATACCACAAATCGTGAATACTTGTTTAATAATATTGTATTCCTACAATCACCTCGACATCGTAATATCATGCTGCCTCGTATAAATTACAGTATCTTAGAGAACTCTTACTTTGTTCAAGCTTCTAGATTATGGAACTCTCTTCCTGCACACATTCAGCGTGCGGGTACTGTTGGCACATTTAGAAGGTTAATAGAGGAGCACATCAGCTATTAAGTATGAAGTCTAATCAATAGTTTATTTCTTTTATTAGTTATGTAATTGTTTTTACTTTCTCTTATATTATTTCTTCCATTTCTTTGTTTTCTTATTTTATTTTGTAATATTAGTTAATTTTAGCTCCTTGTTTTGTTTTTTTTTTTTTTTTGTATTTTATTTGATTATCCATTTTAGTAGTCCTTGTGTACTTACTTAATTCTATTATTTATCTGAATTCATATTACCTATTTTTAAGTGTACTCTAAAAGATTGTAAATCTTGTGTACTCTCCTTGTTTCATATAGAATAAATTGAAATTGAAATTGAAAATATTCATTATTTCAGGGCATCACAAAGAAAAATTCAACATAATTCAGGTGAGTTCCTGAAGAAATTTCAATTACGAAGTTACACTGGCACTAATTATTTCCCTTTTCTATTTATTATTTCAGGGCATCTCAAAGAAAAATTCAACTTAATTCATGTGAGTTCCTGAAGAAATTATAGTTACGACGTTATAATAGCACAAATGATTACCCTTCTCTATTTATCATTTCAGCGCATCACAAAGAAAAATTCAGAATAATTCAGGTGAGTTCCTGAAGAAATTTCAGTTACGACGTTATAATAGCACATATTATTTCCCTTTTCTGTTTATCATTTCAGGGCAGCTCACACAAAAAAATATTCAACATAATCCAGGTGAGTTCCTACAGGATTTTCAATTTCGACGCTGGTAAGAACTTTCGCGAGAACTCAATTTAAAAGCTGTGTTCTTTTGTGTACCTTGTTCTAGAACTCCCATACATTGGAGAGAACTATTTGCTCTGTGGATTGAAGCGAACTATTTGTGCTGTTCGCTTCATTTAAATCTTCTATGAAAATGTAGGGGCGCTGTTCTACAATTTTCTAGTTGTAGAAGTTGGTAAAAGGTAAAACTCAGCTGAAAATGCTTGACATTTGTTATATTTGAACTGTCACAATAGAACATAAAATTTACATTCGATTCGAAAATTTCTGAAGTTCGGTTACTATATCGAGATGATGTTTACGATTTAGCTGGATTTTCTTTGGGAATTACTGAAGAAATAATATGCTTCCACGAACACAAGACATTGAAGAAGGCGACATTGTTATCGGGCTACCATCCAGCGGAGTCCATAGCAATGGTTTTAGTTTAATAGTTTAGTTTAAATAATGGATTTCACTGGCGCTAAATTGAATGATAGAGCTCCATTTGCTGATAAAACTTTGGGTACGTATTGAAATATTTAACTGCTGAAGAAATGCAAGGGATTTGATTTGCTTTGATATTGATTCTACTGAAAAGTACACAATTTTGATATTGATATATTTTTTCTACTTTAAACTTAGGTGCCACCAAAAATTTACGTAAGCGCAATAAAACCTCTGCTGGAAAAGAAGTGTATAAAAGCAAAGGCACATATTACTGGAGACGGAATAATTGAAAATATTCCTCGTGTGCTCACCAAAGAACTCTGAGTTCATCTGAATGCGAACAATTTTCTTATTCTTCCTGTTTTCGGTTAGTTAGCAGAAAGTGGTAATATTACTCATCATGAAATGCAACGAACGTACAACTGTGGTCTTGGAGTTGTCCTAATTGTTGATTCCAAATTTGAAAACCTAATCATGGAACATTTGCGTTTTACGCATAAAGCAGCAAAGATTGGTGAGGTAATCAAACGAAATTCTCCAGACAGCTCACAAGTGGTTGTTGACAATTTTGAAAAATGTATTTCCCGAGTTCAACGTGTCTTTAGATCCCCGAAAAAGCGCGTTGCTAATTTACAAGCATTAATCGACACCACAAGAGACTCATCCAGAGGTATGGGAGCGGAAATAGTTTCAGTAATTTCAAATAAGCTTGGCGTCTTGGGTATGCAACGTGCTGAAAGTGCTAAAATTCCTGCTCTGTATATATCTCACAAAGATTACAAGAGTAGAGAGGAATTCGATGATGCTATGACGAAAAAGTTAGATGAATACAAAATTGATATAATTTGTTTGGCGGGTTTCATGAGAGTTTTATCAGAAAAATTTGTTAAACGATTGAAAGGAAAACGGATCAACATCCATCCGTCTCTTCTACCTAAACATCCCGGATTACATCTTCAAAAGAAGGCTATTGAAGCTGGAGATACAGAATCTGGATGTACTGTTCATTTTGTAGATGAAGTAGGTTCATAATATCGAATTTATCCAGCTTTGTTTTTAAATGGAAATATGTCAATATTTTCAGGGCGTTGATACTGGTGCAATAATAGTTCAAGAAAAAGTACCGATTTTGCTTGGTGACGATGAGGATGCGCTTACAAAGAGAATTCAAAAGGCTGCGCATTATGCATTCCCTAACACTCTTAAGCTGCTAGCTACGGGAATAGCATCATTAAGTGAGACAGGAAATACAATTTTTAACTATTAAGTCTGTGTAAATGCTTTTAATCTAGATGACGTACTTTTTATTATTGTTTTTGTTCAGACTATCAACATAAATTTATTTCTGTTATGATTTTAATCTTATTTACTATCTTTCGTCAGTTGTTATACCTTAGATGATGAAATCTGAGTATACTAAGTTTATCATTCCATTTGTAACGCAAAGAAATAATTATGGTAGAGCAAAATGGATTGGACACCCTCGAATAATAAGAAAAGTTGTTGATTTTTGCATGTCCGTTCGTCTGTCTGGGCTAAATCGGGCAACCAGTTCTTGGTGTTGTCATATAAAAATTTATGATTTTTACGTATACTGTGAAAACAATCAGTCCTAGACGTTTTTATTGAGCTGAAAAGCTCTTCAGAATATGAAATTGATTTTTACTGTCCGACGAACCGTTCTAGAAATATATGCGAAAACCCACTTCAAAAATCAAACTTGCACAGATGGGTTACCATACGAAATTATATACGGGCATTCATCTAGGGTATTATAAGAATTAGTCGTAGATCAAATCTAGCCATTTTACTTGTTTTTAATTTTAATCTGTTGGCTGGCATCCGCTAGCTTTGCCGCTGTGTTGGTGGGGTACGTCTTTGGTCGGGGATAAACTTAGTAGAAGTGGTAGAAGTTTAATCAAATGCGATGTAGAGAACTGAATAGGTACTATAAATGCAATGTGGTTAAAATAAATGCATTTTCATTCATGTCCCTGACACGAGCAAAATAATTTTTTTACCGATGATAATGTGCACCTACTGCCCAGTTTGTTGTAGTCACCTTCTGCCGCTAAAATAATACACATTTCTGATTATTATCTTTCTGCCCTTTTTATCAATTGACTGTCAACAGTTTGTTTTTCTAAATTAATCCTACGTTGCTTAACCGAAAATTGTCGTTACTGTACAAACATGTATAAAAAATGCAAATTTTGTAATTTTGTTGGTGATTTTGATTTGTTATACGCTGTTCAACCGAAAAAAAATTTAACTTTTTACGACCCCCCGAGGAATTGTAGACCCAGACATATATTTTCCATAGGAATTTTGGCATTTGATTTGTAATTCTGATATTTTTACAACTCAGCCAGTATCCTATCTACTACTTTTCACCACAATTCATACTCTTCCTCCATATGTGGCCAGAGAAGTTTCATTTAGTTTAGATATTAAAAATGTAAATATTTCGTAATTAGTGATTGCGACATGATTTCAGAATGTGTGTTAATTAAAGCAGCCACAAAAGAAGTCACGTGCTTATTAATGCAGAAGTTTTTTTCTTTGCCAAGTTTCGCGAAAATGTCATGGCGCGAGCGGTAAGATCTAAGATTCTTTAACAACCTTAATTGATCATTGAAAGGATGGATTTGAGTTAAACGAACTCTATCTGCTAAAATGCTTGATACACATTGATAAGGATCATATTATTAATATAAAAAATATGTATATTTATATATATATTATATGGAACTATAGAGCTATGGGAGCTTGAGAGATCTACGGTGATACAGCCAAGTTTAAATGATTTTCTAGGTGGCAACTTTACTTTTTAATTAATTCGAATTAAAGCGAATCTACAGAAGGCGAACTTATTTTATGATGCTGTTAAAAGTCCTGTCCGACCCAACAACCATCCTTACATCATCTCTCTAGCAAAAAAGTTTTGATGCAATGCAATTTTTATTTATTAATTTTTTTAGAATGATTTAAATTTGATATTTGTTTTCAGGGTTATATCCCCGACACATCAATATATTGTATAGGACAATATATTGATATGTTGGGCTAATGGTTGTGATTCGGGGATTGGGCACCTGAGTCACAACAAAGCTACAATAAACTTTCTTGCCTTTCTGGGAAATATGCATGCACAGTCGGGTCTTTTATGAGGTAGAGTAACCTTTCTAAGTAAATTAGCAAGAATGTTGATAACCTTGAGGGCACATCGGTACCGAGATAAAAGTTTAAGGTAGAAATTGGTTGTACCTACCTTAGCTCAACTCTTGATTTGTGTCTGCTCTAGGATCACTTTGTATGGGACAATATATTGATATGTTTGGCTAATGGTTGTGAATCGGGGATTGGGCACCTGAGTCACAACAAAGCTACAATAAACCTTCTTGCCTTTCTGGGAAATATGCATACACAGTCGGGTCTTTTATGAGGTAGAGTAACCTTTCTTAGTAAATTAGCAAGAATGTTGATAACCTTGAGGGCACACCGGTACCGAGATAAAAGTTTAAGGTAGAAATTGGTTGTACCTACCTTAGCTCAACTCTTGATTTGTGTCTGCTCTAGGATCACTTTGTGTGCAACCGTTGATTAAAAGTGTTATTCAAAGTTTTTAAAAGTGTTATTAAAGTACGACGAGTGGACTTAATTATATACAAAAGTGAGTCACAGTTTTTAAATTAGTTAAATATGGTAATTGAAGTGTTTTTAGATATTTCCATTATATTAGTGTAGTTCGATAGAGAATTTTAGTGAGATAATTAAAGAAGTACTATTTGTCTTTCTACTGGGTCGGGTACGTTATGACCCAAGGAGTTCTGTGTTGTCAATGCTGACGCATCTCGTTGGCACTAGTAGTAGTTGTAACTAGAGCACACAGCCAAAACCCTCGAGAATACTTCCCAAGCCATGAAACAGAAATTATGTGTGCGTATGAGTCCGTTTCCTAAAATGTTCTATATTGATATTGATGGAAAAGTGCCAGATATTGACTTTATATATGCTATGGAGCCTAAACGACTATCCATACAGGAAGATAGTCTTCTAGTAATTTAAAGCTTGGTTCCTTACATGGTACACTTACTATATACCTTACTTAACAAAATAATAAAATAGTTTTGATTACAAAGTTTCCTTACCATTTTACGCTCAATAATAATTGCATGCCATGATTACTCAGCTGAGAGTTTTTGCTTGAGGAATCGTAGTTATTTGGTTAAAATATTTTTTTTTACATTATTTTGGTAGGAAAGGTATAAAAGTTTTATTTGGGTTCGGAACAAAAGAAAGCAAGCTTAAGATTATCAAAACACCATTTTTCTGTATGATAGTAGTTTACAGCGGAGGAGCTATTCAAATCAAACTTTTTTCAGTTTTACATAAGAACACTGCAAATATTTTAGAATGTAAGGACTCCGTTGGGCCTCTTATGTGGGAGTGAGGGAGCCTGTTTCATGGCTTGTGAAGTATTCTCGAGTGTTATGTATCGATGTGTTAGGGTACGTGCACAACGAGGCATGGCGAGACTATGCAGTTGAGCGAGGCGAGGTGAAGATGAAGATACATCTCGAGGTGTATGCCTAATCTACATTTTACATAAGAACACTGCAAATGTTTTAGAATGTTAGGACTCAGTTGGGGCTCCCACTCACACCCATATATCTTTTTCTGTTTGCAGGAAGTGGCTGAGTCAGCGCGATAAGATTTACAGTAGTGCTTTACACGGTGTTTTCATCGAAAAATCCTAAAATGACAAGCGCCGAAGAAATTATTGCTGCAGTAAGGATTTTTTTATGATAAGATAACCAAGAAACTATACGGAATTATTTTTAGGTTGCAGATTTTTTGGAAGTAGGTGAGTGAATTAATCAATGCTGACGTTTGTATAGAAACAAATTTTATTAAACGTGACCTAGGCAGGCAAGAAAATAACCAAACCTTTTCAGAAAAATACAGGAGAGCAGAAGTAGCACCGAAAGGAGTAAAAGGAGGTCGTCCAATTATAGGCTACGAAACAGAAATATATATATTCTTGTGGTATATAGCCAATACTGTGACGTTTCGCCAAATTTCCAATCTGTTTTCGATTGCAAAATCAGCTGCATGGGAAATCGTTAGAAGGGTTTCGTCTTGGCTGGTCAGCATTAGCAGTGAACATATATCATGGCCCACATCAACCGAAGCAGGAATGATAGCCAGAAAATTTGAGTTAATGAAGGGAATTCCAGATATCATTGGAGCAATTGATGGAACACACATTAAAATAAAAGCACCGAAGGAAAATAGAGTAGCGTATTTTAATCGGAGAAAATACTACAGCTTGGCGATGCAATGTATTGTAGATGCTGATAAAAAATTTATAGATGTGCATTGCGGAGAGCCTGGATCGCTTCATGATAGTAGAATTCTGAGGCGCTTTAATATTTTCCGTGAAGCGATAGAAAACCAAGACGTTGTTTTTCCTCGTGAAAGGTTTATTTTGGGAGATTCGGCATACGCTTCTTTGGATTGGTTTGTTCCTCCATTTAAAGATAATGGAAGCTTAAGCGATATTAAAAAAAATTTAATACGCTGCACTCTTCAACCAGGATCGTTGTCGAAAATGCTTTTGGTTTGCTAAAGGGTAAATTCAGACGTCTCCAGTTTTTTACAGAAAGTGTAGATCTAACTCTCTGCAGTAATTTAATAGTGTCGGCATGTGTATTACACAACATATGCCTAGAGAACAATGAACCAGAGCTAGAGGAAAACTTCAGAGATGACAATGATACAGATGATAGTGAAGTTCATAATGAAACTGTTGAAGATGAGGTTATTGACAGAGAACTAGATGTCCTTCCGCCACCGTCGGCACGAGATAGAAGAGACCGTCTCTTAGAACATTTAATTGCTAAAGGTATCCTTTGAAAATCATCAATTAAAAATAAATGCCCATTGAAATACTATTTTTATTTATTATTTGCAATAGTTGCAATGAGTTGCTTTATAAGTGCAGCTTTTGCCTCAGAACTTTTCTTTTTGTCCTCTCTTTTTTCTTTCTGCTGCTCTAACAAAATATGTTTCTTTTCTTCCACCTTTTTATTTTGCTCTGTTCCTTTTCCTTTTGGAACGCAAATTTTTTTTCAAATACTCTCTCCTTCAAACTTTTTCTAAATTTATTTTTGTTTGAAGGAGAGACTAAGGCAATTGAAGACGGTGATGTTTGTATTTTGGGCACATCTAATTGTATGAATTCAAAGTTTGGAGTACTACGTACTCCACTGGAAGAGGCGCCTTCAGAAAAGTTTGCATTCCTTTCTAACGATGATGCGGGCTTCGAAAATGAAGTGCCAGCGTGAACCACGTGGCTTGTGTCTTCCGGAGCACAAATCCCTCTGCCGAAAATCTCCTCCATTTCCGTGGCAAAAGGCTCAATACAGGGCGAACTACCCGTTTTTTTATTATTGTCCACCGCCGTTTTATATGCCCGCAACATCGATTTAATTTTATTTTCCACTAATGTGGCGGTAACTGGTGATTCCTAAAAACTAAAGTGTTAGCAACAAATTTGAAAAATTCTAATAAAACTTACCAGGACATCCATTGAAGTGAGGTCTTCCACCAAATTTTGATATGCAAATTTTTTTTTTCGGAAACATTGAAATTCTTCTTTCCTTGCTAAGTAGCAATTCAACAAGGCCTTTGTTTCTTTAAATGTCCATCCCCTCCGCTTTTCCGAGTCGAAGTTTGGCCGAAATAAAGAAAATATATGATAAAACATGTGTATAAATTCGGAATATTATTTATTATACAAGAAAAATATTTCTTAATAAGACTAGAATTAGTAAAAAACAAAAATGCATGATTCATGAATTTGTATTCGATGAGCTTTTAAGCCACGTTTGTGCTTTTTCAACATCATTTTTAACAACTATAAACAACTCTTTGTTCTTACTTTGTAACTAAACATAAACATTTATTTATTTGAGCACCCGTGCCAAAAGCACGCTGAGCGTTGGGCACATCTTAGCGAGTTACACAGTAGATACAAACATATATTAGCAAAATTGAACATAAACAATTAAGAGCAAAGCATATCTAGTATATATGTATCTAGTATAGACAAAACTGGGTGCGCAAATAACTAATTAAATTCTCCTCATCGCCAATACATTGTGGGCTGTCTAATTTTGAATCTAAATTATAGTACTGGTCACCAATTTTCAAATCAAATCAATTCAAAAAGAATTTACGCACCGCGATCCAATGTCTTCGCAAATTTATAGTCTGTAGGCACATTAAAGATGAATCCAAGAATTTTACAGGGGTTTATAAATCAAATAATAATAATAATAATAATATAAAAAAAAAAAAAAAAAAAAAAAAAAAAAAAAAATACACTTTGATTTGATTTGATTTGATTTGAAATATCTTACCTTTCTGTGTTAATATCCATTTTGTTTTGTTTGTCCTTTGTCGTAGTCACTTTTGACAAGTGAATCTATAAGAAGTGCCAACTGCTGGACATAAAAATCTTGTTCTCTTGAGGCGTTCTTTTGTGTATATTTTGTTCTGCTCTGTTCTGCGGACACAAAAGAACACAGCTTATATTCGACTAGTATTTCTTTCCACTTTCCTTTTTAGGAACGTATCGTCACAACTAATTCAATTCTAAAAGTCCGTGCCCGACGCCCGACCACCGTCCTCTCCCTTACACAGAACAGACATTTTTCTTCCCAAAAAAAGTTAAACCAAACAAAATTCGCTAATTTTCTGAGCTGCCGAAATCTTTCCGGTCAGCAATGCTTCTTACTGCGTACGGGTGTGCGTGTACCTTTTTTCAGCAAAATCGTTGCCACCGAACATGTGGAGCAACATTTTGTCGGAATTTTCGGTCGGGCTAGCAATGATCTATTGTCTGCTGCTGTCATGCGATATCTTACGGCTAGGCGAAATGCCGTTTTCGTGTCCTGGATGTTGGTGACCAGCGGTAAGTTTCTACATGATAAATTGTAAATTGTGCGCATTTTGCACAATTTAGAATTTTTCCTTTGAAAGAAAAAATATTTCTTTGTTGGGTTATGTACTTTGCAGGTTTTCAGGATTTTTTTTTTAATATGGAGAAGCAGCATAGGGCCACTTCTCGAAAATATCTAAATTTTATCTTTTCAGGAGTTTTGTACTATGGAGAAGTAGCATAGTGCTAATTCTCGAACATATCTAAATTTTATCTTTTATCTAGGTACCTCTGGGAAATCATGGGGGTTTCTCTACAGAAGTAGAGAAGCCAAACAAAAAAAATGTAGCGTAAGGGGGTATACGCTACAGCGTGGGGACGACCCACCGAGAATAGAGTCTCATGCCGGGCAAAACGAGGAACGGAGAGAAAAGAGAGAAAGAAGAAAAAAACAAGAGGGTTTGCTTGGGAGGTGAACTATGAATGATATCTTTGCAGACGCCCAACGTGGGGACGACCCACAAGAGTCTCAAGCCGGGCATACGCTAGACCCTGGGTTGTTGAGACATAAGATCCCATCTGCGGCCATGATCCCAGTTCGTCTTGAACGAGGGAGGACTGATCTACCAATAGACATCGTCTACCAACGCGCCTCGCCCAATGAACTGTCCAGGGAGAGGTGCAGCGATTGATTTATTGGGTAAGGGAATGTTCGGCTCGAGACTACTACTTAGTCGGTGAAAAGCTGCTACTTATCGTTTTGTGTTCTGCTGAATCAGGTCGCAACACCCCATAAATCCCCCAATCCCATGAGAGGAAATTGCTTCGTAACAGATAGAATTCATCTATCAGCTCACTCAGAACGACGGAAATCCCGCGGGATGCAGCAAGCGGGTTTAAGCTCTAAGGAAATTGAAGAAAGGACAGGAAAGAAAAATCCTTCAGATGAAGGCTAACCCAGAAGGGGTTAGTAACAAAGACTGAGACCATCTAAACTTGATAGTTTAGAGATAATATACTATAAAAACTACACTCCATAGAGACTTCCTCCGCACTCGCTGACGCCGGGACATTATTTTATTGGAAGAAAATTGAAGAAAGACAGGAAAGTAAAATCCTTCACATGAAGGCTAACCCAGAGGGGGTTAGTAACAAAACTGAGACCATCTAAGCTTGATAGTTTAGAGATAATACACTATATAAAAAAAATCTCTGAGACTCCATCCGCACTCGCTGACGCTGTGACATTCTTTAATTGGAAGAAAATTGAAGAAAGGCAGGAAAGTAAAACCCTTCAGATGAAGGCTAACCCAGAAGGGGTTAGTAATACCATGAAAGTGGTTTATCACCCACCACTGAGAAAGTAGTAAGAGGTTTTTGGATAACCTGTAGTTCACAAGTGAAGCTTGCCGGATGCCTTCTTAGGGCTACCGAGATGTAGTCAATTTTGGTTAAGACTTTATGTCTTGGGCGTGGTACATTCCTATCGGGAGGCCCTTGTCGTTCTTTAAACGGTATGAAACCCGGCCTATGCGCTCTATCACCGTCGTTTTGATAAACTTAGGTGCCAGCTTGGCAGCGAAACGACCGACTGCGCTACTCGTAATAACTGGTAGGAGTTTCCATGTGTTACAGGGTGTCTTCCGAATATCGCGAAGTACGGGGAGCACTTGGTGGAATCATGCTCCACGTTTGGGAGAGCGAACGCTGTCTCACTCAGGTGTTCATCCCAGTTCCGATGATCATCCCCGATATAAGCGCGAATCGCGGCGAGTACTGATTGATTAACTCGCTCGGACGCGTTAGACTGGGGAGAATAGGATGGGGAGAGACAATGCTCGACCCCATACTTCTGTAACGACTGGATAAATAGGTTGGAAGTGAACTGGCTTCCGTTGTTAGAATGAAGGAATTAAGTAATTCGGGGACCCCGAACACGTGGTATACTTCTTGCTCTCAGTAGCTTACGACTCGCGCATAGGTGGCTTGTGGCATTGCTTTCGACAACACAAATTTGGTTAGTTAGTCAAGGATGATGAATATGTACCTGTTTCCTCTCTTGCTTCGTGGGTAAGGACCCAAGAAATCGCAGAACACGCGCTGCGAAGGTATCTCTGTGTATCGTCGCTCTCCTAAAGGAAGTCTAAGAGAATAGTTGCACGGCTTCACGCTTTTACACACTTCGCACTGATTGACGAATTTTTATACGTCGAGCCCCATAGACGGCCAATAGTTCTGACGACGCAGCTTCTCAAGTATTTTAGCAATCCCAAAATGCGCGGATGTTGGTGAGCAGTGTTCCTCGTCAATCAGTTTGGTGGTGAGCCCTTCAGGCACCCAAAGCTTCCATGAGGTTTGACTGGCTCCCACGATGTGCTTGGGAGAGGCAAATGAGATATACACCCTGCCATTTGCAACTCGGAGGTTATCAAGAGTGTTTGGGTTAGAGATTCTCTGAACTCCCTCGACGTAAGGAGTCTCAAGATATGCTCGTGAGGCTCGAACGACTGATTCAATGGCGGAAGGGCAAGCGTCCTTCTTTATAAGAGCACTTTTCAACTCCTCAGCATAACACCGGGACAGAGCGTCAGCCACCACGTTTTCCTTGCCCTTCCGGTATTCGATGTTGAAGGTGAAGGCTTGGAGTTTAAGACTCCACCGTGCCAGCCTGCCACATATTGGTCCATGAGCCATTTAAGACTAGCATGATCGGTGATGATCGTAAACTCCAGGCCCTCAACATATGGTCGGAAGCGTTTGACGCTCAGTACTGCCGCCAGACACTCTAACTCGGTGGTGCTATATATTTTTGTGCCGCATTCACCTTTTGTGACATGAACGCGATGGGGTGTTCAGCTCCGTCAGCAGATCGCTGGAATAACACGCTGCCCACTCCCGTCGTGCTTGCATCACACTGTATGAAAAACGGCCGCGTGAAATCTGGATTAGCAAGTACTGGCGCAGTGGTAAGACATCCCTTCAGCTGTGTGAATGCTTGCTCGCCCTGCTCGTTCCACAGGAATTTAATATTCTTTCTCAGCAGGTCTGTGAGAGGAGTAGCGATTGTCGCGAACTGCGGAATGAAACGCCGGTACCAGCCACAGACCCCCAGGAAGCTTCAAACCTTCCTGACGGTGTTTGGTCTTGGAAAGTGCTGAATAGCAGTTACTTTCTCTGCGTCTGCCCTTATGCAGCCATTTCCAACTACAAAACCAAGGTGCCTGACTTCTCGCATGCAGAACTTACTCTTCTCCACGTTAATGGTCAAGCCGGCCTTACACAGCAGCTCTGCGACTGTACTAAGCAGCTTGAGATGTTCATTAAACGTGGAGGAGGTTATAAGCAAGTTGTCTAAGTAGACAGATACCTGGTCGTGCAGTTGGTGTGGAATGACCTTACACATTAACTTACACATCGTCTGAGGAGCGTTACAGGTACAACGGCCACCCTGGAACGGCGAACGCGGTCTTATCGCGGGAAGGTTTTGCTAGTGGAATTTGCTAGAAAGCATCTTTCAGATCGATGGCTGAAATAAACTGAGTTTCTTGGAATCGACTCAAAAGCCCGTCGATGAGAGGTAGAGGAAATGTGTCCGGCACGGTCACAGAGTTTACCTTGCGAGCGTCCAAACATAATCGAACCTTTCCATTTGGTTTTCTCACTAAAGTGACGGGAGAAGACCGTGCACTCTGACTCTCCTCGATAACTCCGAGTGCTAGCATACGGTCGAGCTCGTCGTACATTGCTCGCTGTATCACTGGGGACTCAGCGTAATAGCGTTGTTTGTGAGCTTTGCTTTGCAGCACCGATATCTATCGTTCTCAACGTAAGACGTGCGACCGAGGCCGTGTTTGCTGAAAGATGGAAAGGTTTCAACCACTGTCTGCAAGCGGTGGTTGTCTACATCAGACAGGTCATGTTTCTGAGAGCACATGGGTGCGGTTTTAGGTAGTGAATATAGCTCCCTTACCATGACTGGAGATAGGCCGAAAGCTCTCCAAAAATCGATCCCCAAATACAGGGACTGTTGCAGAGAGGGAACTACATGGAGCCGCATCATGCGCGTCTTCTCTCCATACTTCATTAGCACACGAATGTGACCTAACACCTGTTGCTGTTGACCGTCCGCAGTCGATATGGTAGACGGCATGGAATGGAAGCGGATCCCTGCTCTAAAAACCTAACACCCATCACCCCAAATCATATGTTTCAACTTCCGGGTGGTTTAGCAGATATTGACTATCCGAAGATAATTCGTGAACTGATCGTCGTGGCGGTAACTCTTGAGACTGTGGCTTGGTCTGGGACCAAATTTTTTCGAATTTGCAGCACCAGTCTCTCAGGTCGAGAACGTTCGCTGTGTGGTGCAGCAGCAATGCTTCTTGCAAAGCCGGCTTCATATTCCTCCTTAAGATCTCCACGAGCTCCTCCTCGGGAATCGGGCGAGACATTTTTGATACCAGCGCATGAACCGTCAAGCGATAGTCGCTGAAAGATTCTCGGGGACCTTGTGTTCGATCCTCTACTAGTTTACGTACTTCGTAATCAGTCTCCTGATTCCTGAATTCCCGAAGAAGTGCCGCGCGTAGTTCCATCCAGGAATGAGGACGGTGGTCTCGTAGGTACAGCGGCTTTTAAAGTGACGAGCGAAAGAAAAACCGGCGCATAGCTCGGAGTAAGGCACTTGTTCTAGCAAGGCTAGTGACTCCACTCGAAAAATAAATTCAGTCACATCTAGCTTCCATCTAAAAACAGGACTGTTTGTCATACTACTACGGTCTCTAGCAGTACTCTGTCGATGATATGTTGACGCGTTCAACGGTGAGACTCCTGACCCTGGTAGTCTGGGTGGTCGTGAATCGAAATAATCATGACTGGGTGGGGGATCTGCTCCTGCATCGCGGTTTGGTCCCGTGTGCAAGGCCTCTCAACGTTCGTTCACCGAACGGAAGCGTGGTCTTTCCTCCAGAAAGGCCGTCTGCGGCCGCTGCGCAGTGTGACTGCTGGTAGGATTCTGTTGGGCATTCCTCTCACCTGGAAATGGAAGGTTGAGACCCGGCGTACCTGAGTTGAAGCTACTAAGCTTGGGAGTACTCACTGTCGAGTAGATTGAGGACTTTCAGACCCCTGACCCTGCAATGGAAGCTGGACTATCTCGACCGCACTCAGGAGACCTTTCAATGTCAAGAGATGTTCTTGGACTTCTGAGCGCACAGACGGAGAAGTATTGTGCAACGTCGGGCTCTGTGAACAACGTGAATGATCTGGCTACGATAATGAGTGCGATCTCCATCCGTTCGAATGGGGTCCGTAGTGAGGTCATACCTCAAAGCTTCCACTCGACTGCTGAAATAGTCGACCTCCCGCGAGGGATTCTTGTGCGCATGTGATCTTTGCGCTTCTCTGCTAGGATCTAGCCGATCAGCTTCGGAAGCCTTCAGAAGCTGGTCTCGAGCGTCCTCGTGAGATAGATCGATGTTACGCACACTATACTCGACCGCCAGCTCGTCTGAAGATAGATAGTTAAAATCCATATTTGGTCAGTTGAAACTGATCACTTGGAATAGGAATTTGTATTGGGCTCGTACCAATATCCCGGAAATAGGGAAGATGTATATGGCTCGTATGCGGAACCCGTTCGGAGGTTAGGTGTTCTGTACCCAGAAGGTGTACAAAATGACGAATATGCAATAGACCAGAGTTCTCCGTAGACTTAGCACGCAATACTTGTGTAAATTCGGAAGAAATTCCAAAATACTACCTTTGTAATAGGCCTAAAGAGGAATATCTGTAATTTGTGCGTTCTATTATTATCTCAGCTCAGTGAAAATTCAAAATAATAAATTTACTGTAGATTTAAAAAAGAAACAACTATTTTGCGAGTATATTATTTGCATATATAAGTATATATACATACGTTCAAAAGAAGAGAGATCTATAAATTACTCGTACCAAATTTATGCGTATATATAAATATTCAAACGAAAATTCAATAATATTACTTTATTGTGCATCCAAATAGGAAGATATAGTAATTATTCGTACTCAATTTGTGCGTATATAACTATGTAAGTTCAAACAAAAATTCAGGGCATAAACCTTAAAATAGATCTAAAATGGGAGATCTACAAATTACACGTACCAAATTTATGCGTATATACAGCGTGTCCCGTATGTGATCTTGCACCCGAAGGCTACGCATAGGTTATGCTTAGACAAACAAAAAATTGTATGGTGGGGGAAAGGAAATCGTAACGGTTTCCGAGATAACGGGACTTTAAGATATTTGGATATGTTTTTATATTTCACCCTGTAACTTCTGAATGTTACACCCTATGATGATGATGTATGATTTTGTAGATAGATAATCGTTGGACCTTTCCAATGGTCCATAATTTTTTCCCTCGCCATTTCAGTTTTGAAGTAATGGCTCAACAAAATTAAAATTTCGGAATTTTTCCTCTTTTTTTTTTCTTTACCTACTATTTCTATAAAAAAAAACGACATCAATACCAATTTTTCATATTGTATTTAAAAATTCTAAAAGCTTAGCTTTAAAATGATCTATCACACTCTGTACTCAAAATGTAACCCTTTCTGCGTTTTTTGCACATTTTCTTAACCATCTCCAGCGAAAATGGCTGAAAAAGGATATTTCCAAAAGATAATTGCCTACTTTTTGGCACTTATTGAACCCACGATACACAGTATTCCTCCTCTAGAGCCGCAGTACCATTTAAGCTGGAAATATAAACATGAAAATACATTAACGTAAATAAATGAACAAAAATTGAAGAATCTTACCAATGTTCACGGTTACTGCCGTCAACATCCAGTGATATTTGTGTCACAGGCAGCTGGTGCGTTGTCTTCTTCTTGCATTTACAGATGGATATCTCCACTACGCCAACGACAACAAAAAATCTCCATAACGACGCGCTGCTACTGCATAGCGTCAAGGCAACGGCAACCGACAGTCGCACTGCTCCCATTGTATTCCCGGCTATAAATAGCGAGCTGTTGGGCATGGCAAATCACTTGCAAATTGAGCAGTCAACAAGACAGGTCGGAAGCGCTAAACCGAAATTAAGTCTTGACTAGGAAGGGAAGAATTGAACCCGGTTTTTTATTAATTAAATATATTAAATTAAATTATATTTTTCAGCACCCCCAAAGCTAAGGTAGTTTTGAACTTGGCAAACTCATGAGCAGTGAATGAAGCTCATTCTGTTTGTACCTCATTTAGAGATTCTTTCTAATCTCGTTTTTTATATTTTACAGGTTAAACGTGGAGTAGTAGCGATTTAATATTTGGACTTTTTCTTTTGGATTTTCATTTGAATTATTTGAATTATTATTTTCTTGTTTGGTTTTATTATTTCATTTTGTTAGCGAGTAAGCAGTGAATTTAGGCTAAGGTAAATTTTGTGAAAAATAAAATATATTGACATTAAAAAATTTGCGTTCACCAGTCCTGTCCACCACACCGGCACCTCCCCTTTTTATGTAAAGCCCACATTGGTCCTTCGAGCCGGATAGGACTGGGAAAACATAATGGCGGATGTCGATATCTTAATTCTCACACAAAAAGCTCTGAACGAGCAAATTGATAAAGCCGGGATAAACCATAGCAAGGCAAATTCTGAAACCAAACAAGGAAAGAAGTATTATGCTACTCGCATTCAATCTCTTGAAAAACTATGGCAAGCATTCACAGAGACGCATATTGCAATCTGAATATTGCAAACCGAAAACGGCGCTGACAGCGAATATGCCAAAGGCAACTTATACGAAGAGACCGAAGAGTTATACATCAATCTGATGTCAAAGTTGTCACAGGAGCTAGAAGAGTCGTTCCCAACGTTACCTCATACTGGAGAACAACCTGCCACACAAACAGTACGTCTACCAAAAATTGAGACTCGGCTTCCACCCATACAAATACCAATATTTGATGGCAATTACTAGACATGGCATACGTTCCATGATCTGTTCAATATGCTGATCCACAGAGATCCAAATTTATCAAAGGTTCAGAAACTTCACTACCTAAAGCTTAGCGTTACTGGAGAAGCAGAACGCCTATTACGACAATTCGAGGTAATCGACTCGAATTATCTCAAGGAATGGGAAGCAATCCAAGAGTGTCACAATACCAAGACACAAGATACAGTACGTCAGTACACAAACCAAAACGAGGCACGTGTTCGTACTCGAGATCCCCGCAGCGGGTATCAAACCTCAAATTCGCACACTAGTGCACCCCAAAGAAACTATACCAACAAAAATACCTACACATTCTTGAACAAATCACACACATGCTCAATGTGCATACAAAATCACACTCTGTTTCACTGCTATTCTTTTAGAAAATTATCTCCAAAGGAGAGATTAAATTATATAAACAATCACAGGTTATGCAAAAACTGCCTTTCGTCAGGACATAACCTCAATGGCTGCCCAAGCCAAAAATCGTGCCTCCAATGCCACAAGAGGCACATTACTCTCGTCCATATAGATCCATCATCTGAATTTGGCAATGAAAAGGAAAACTCTCCTACGCAAAACGAAAGGCAAGCTGATATGAAGCTTAACGAGCCTAATGACAGTAATGAACCAGCCATGAAAACATTCTTTTCGACAAACGTCCATCAGGCATTACTATCAACGGCGCTAGTTAATATTGAGAGTCAAACGGACAAACATACACAATGAGAGCATTGATAGATTCCGGCTCTAAGGTTTCATTCATTACTGAAGCTGCCAGTAAACATTTGAAGTTAAAGCAAAATCCACCACATGTCAAAATCACGGGATTAGGAAAGACTCAAACCGCCTATGTAAAGGCACAAACATCATTCAAGATGAAATCAATTAACACGAAATTTGAAACCAATATCAACGCTCTGATATTGCAGAAGATAACAGATTTCGTACCAGCTGACACCATAGATGTCAAAAACTTGCTCAATTTACAACATCTGCTACTCGCTGATCCTAGGTTCTATAACCCTGATCAAATAGACTTACTGTTAGGAGCGGAAGTTTACGCCGACATTATTGAGAGTGGAGTCATAAAAGGCGCCCCTGGAGACCCCACTGCTCAACATACCCAATTAGGATGGATCCTAATAGGAGGAACAAGGAGAAAAAATAAAAAAAGATGGAGTCAAATCGCTCACGGTGCAAATAAAACGACGCTGTCATCCAGAGCAACAATTAAAGAAAATTTGGGACTTTAAGAAAAACACAAAAACCAAATTAATCGCAAGCAAAAATTATGTGAAAGGAAATACATAAACTCACATAACCGCTTAAGCCAGGGTCAGACGCAAATTAAACTACCCTTCAGAAAGGCAAATATACCAAGTCAATCTGAAACGAAGTCAATCAAGTGCTACTATTCACAAAACCAGGCAGTCTTGGAAAGGAACATCAACACCAAAATTGATCGCAAATGCCAGCCTTACAATCAGGCATCAAATTTATCATGGCGCAGCACATTTTCAAACCATGACAGTTTAAAAGACAGGAAACTTGCCCACTCTGAGAGGAACGCCATCTGGGGCATCCGACCCCAACGAAGTAAAAGGTACGAGCCTAATAAAAATCTAAAGGCATCCCCAGATGTATAGCTATACAAGCTATACACAAAAATGGTTGTGACAAAAGTCACAATTAAAACCAATAGCACAGTGCAGACTGCAGCACAAAATTTATAAGCATCAGCAAACCAATCTGTCACATGACAGTCTACCCCAGATCCAACTACATCTGGAAATTTTAAAAACTCAAGTTGCTACATGGACGCAACATCAATTTCTGCAATGTTCATAGAGAAAGCTGCTACATGTCAGTTCTACTAAAAAATCGTTATCTGTCAAAATTATCCAAATATTTACATGGAAATTGACAACCAAGTCAGAATCACGACAGCAGGAAATCATCAGAATTAAACACTTTACGTTTGATCAACTGACTAGTCCGTAAAGATTCACATTAGTCAGTGTCAGTTCTGCAAAACAACAAAAAACATTATCAACCAATTATAAGGTTATTTCTACTACCAATAGCAGACTATGCCGGTCCCATTGACATTAAAACGTCAAAAATAAGAAACGCCAAAATAATGAAGGGATATCTAAGCATTTTTGTATGCATGGCGACCAAAGCCATTCACATTGATGTCGTGTCGGAATTGACGACAGCGGCATTCATCGCTGCGTTGAAGCGATTCATAAGCTGCCGAGGCTTATGCGTCCATATTTATTCCGATTGCGGCACAAACTTCGTCGGCGTAAGCAGGGAATTGTCTAAACAAATTAAAACCATTTTAAAGACATTTCCACATGACAGTTCTACTAAAATTTGGGACTTTAAGAAAAACACAAAAAACCAAATTAATCGCAAGCAAAAATTATGTGAAAGGAAATACATAAACTCACATAACCGCTTAAGCCAGGGTCAGACGCAAATTAAACTACCCTTCAGAAAGGCAAATATACCAAGTCAATCTGAAACGAAGTCAATCAAGTGCTACTATTCACAAAACCAGGCAGTCTTGGAAAGGAACATCAACACCAAAATTGATCGCAAATGCCAGCCTTACAATCAGGCATCAAATTTATCATGGCGCAGCACATTTTCAAACCATGACAGTTTAAAAGACAGGAAACTTGCCCACTCTGAGAGGAACGCCATCTGGGGCATCCGACCCCAACGAAGTAAAAGGTACGAGCCTAATAAAAATCTAAAGGCATCCCCAGATGTATAGCTATACAAGCTACACACAAAAATGGTTGTGACAAAAGTCACAATTAAAACAAATACCACAGTGCAGATTGCAGCACAAAATTTATAAGCATCAGCAAACCAATCTGTCACATGACAGTCTACCCCAGATCCACCTACATCTGGAAATTTTAAAAACTCAAGTTGCTACATGGACGCAACATCAATTTCTGCAATGTCCATAGAGAAAGCTGCTACATGTCAGTTCTACTAAAAAATCGTTATCTGTCAAAATTATCCAAATATTTACATGGAAACTGACAACCAAGTCAGAATCACGACAGCAGGAAATCATCAGAATTAAACACTTTACGTTTGATCAACTGACTAGTCCGTAAAGATTCACATTAGTCAGTGTCAGTTCTGCAAAACAACAAAAAACATTATCAACCAATTATAAGGTTATTTCTACTACCAATAGCAGACTATGCCGGTCCCATTGACATTAAAACGTCAAAAATAAGAAACGCCAAGAAGGGATGAAGAAGGGTCATGAAGGGATATCTAAGCATTTTTGTATGCATGGCGACCAAAGCCATTCACATTGAAGTCGTGTTGAAGCGATTCATAAGCCGCCGAGGCTTATGCGTCCATATTTATTCCGATTGCGGCACAAACTTCGTCGGCGTAAGCAGGGAATTGTCTAACCAAATTAAAACCATTTTAAAGACATTTCCACATGACAGTTCTACTGTCACAGAGCTTGCAAGCATTACATGGCATTTCAACTCACCATCAGCGCCACACTTTGGTGGATTATGGGAGGCAGGAGTTAGGGCAGTAAAAACGCACATGAAGCGAACCTTACAAAACGCCATTTTAACTTTTGAGGAACTGTCAACAGTAATATGTCAAATCGAAGCTTGCGTAAATTCCAGACCGCTGTCAACGCTTTCCAATGATCCAAGCGATTTTAATATTTTAACTCCCGAGCATTTTCTAATTGGTCGAAATCTGAAGACAATTCCAGAACCATCTATTACTAATAAAACAACTTCCTCAAACGTTGGCAATATGTCCAATGGTTGACAGATCTATTCTGGAAATAGTGGTCAAAAGAATATCTTCAAGGTTTACAGGCTCGTAAAAAATGGAAAACACCAGAAGATAACCTCAAAATAAATGATTTAGTTTTAATACAAGATCATCATTGTCCAACCACAAAATGGCCGACAGTTCGAATAATAAAAATCAACCCAGGCCAGGACAAAAAGGTCAGAGTAGCAACTATCAAAACACAGACTACTCAAATAATTCGGCCAATTAGTAAATTGTACAAGTTACCCATTTAAACAAAACTAAAACAAGATTATCACATCGAAAATCAAAAATAAATAACATCCCACACGAAGCAGAAACGATCCCACACGGTCAGCACGAAGCACGACATTTGTTTTTCTCAGCCATACCAACATGCTTCAGCGCAAGTCTTGTGCTACGATAGCACCAACACAAACTTTTCGTAATATAAGTGCCAAATTAAATGATAGAATATTTTTAATATAAACAATAATAATAATTAATAATATTACACCACAAATACATAAATTTATCCCCGAATAATATTATTCAAATCAAAAAATGAAGCGTGTAGGCCCTAATTAAACAAAATAAAGCAATACAACAGCAAAACAACATACGAAATTCATCCAACTTCAATTCAAATCTGGAAAAGATCATCACTTGACAAGCACACATGGAATAAATAAGACCGCCATCGTTAGTTTTCTTTTCATTTGGTTAATTTTTTGAGTTTTTATCATTTTCTTTATAATTTCTTTAAAAGTTTGGGTTATTAGTTTTTTATTAATTGTTGAAATCAAAATCAGTCATGGAATATCTGCCATGCTTAGACGACTGTCTCTGGATCGATGACATTCCCGATCTAGAGACTGCTCAAATAAGGGGTCCTTCTCTACTTGAGACTACTCCAATCAAGGATAAGTTAAGAGCAACAGAGGTGCCCAAACCACCAAAGTTATTCAAGCCTCCATTCGAGGCAGTCCCTGCTACCAAACTGGTACAGGCACTAGCACGGGGCCCAGGCATTCGAGTCCATACAACTCCATCTCGACCCCCAACTGGCACAAAACGCGAAAATCGCGTGGAATGTCCCAGTTCCGCACCGAAAAGGGCACGGATACTCCCACAAATGCCCAATCTGAAACCGCTACAAAATTCATATCCAGTCAAGGTACATGAACCACGTCCCAGCACAAGTCGAAATGAGACCGAAAAAAGTATAGAATGTGCCAGCTCAGCGCCAAAGGAGTTCAGAAAACCACGTCCAAAAACGCCACGACTAGCTGAAAAACCAAGTACCAGCTCAGTTCCAAAACCAGTGCAGGCAAGGAATGAAGAAAGGGCACGTCCAGTTCCACGACCAGTGGTACTTTTTCAGTACGCAATTCTGCCTCCGGCAAATTTTGTAATTGATCCACTTCTGTGGAATGAGATCCTCAGGCAACCCATACCATGGGAAAAGGCCCTGACAGCAAGAAAGTGCTTCAGGGTACAAACCGATGAAGGCGATACTCTCCGGTTTATCAAATTGTCAGACGAAAAAATACGCATACGCCTACAGGTCAAGAAACGTAAGTTTTTATAAAAAAAACCTCTTTCTAATCCTGGTACTAATAACAACAAAACCAGCAGGAAAAGGGTTTATAAACAAACACTAACTTTGTTTTAAAACATATAATTTATTCAATATAAATTCAGCCACCTCCTCTTTTTTGAGGCGGGAGGATGTTCCGTCGCGGAACAATAGTCTAAAAAATAAGTATATTTAAATTTACACTCACTGTAAAAATATTTCAGTGCCACAGCAATTTCTGGCACTTTATAGACATTGCCTGTATTTATTTGGGCCTTCTTTTTAAAGTTTTCCTTCTAGGCCTTTGGCCTTATATAAATGTACCTAAAAAGGAAAACAAAACAAATTAATTATAAAACAAACAAAAGTAAAAGTACTCAGGTAGTTTTGAACCTGGCAAACTCATGAGCAGTGAATGAAGCTCATTCTGTTTGTACCTCATTTAGAGATTTTCTAATCTCGTTTTTTATATTTTACAGGTTAAACGTGGAGTAGTCGCGATTTAATATTTGGACTTTTTCTTTTGGATTTTCATTTGAATTATTTGAATTATTATTTTCTTGTTTGGTTTTATTATTTCATTTTGTTAGCGAGTAAGCAGTGAATTTAGGCTAAGGTAAATTTTGTGAAAAATAAAATATATTGACATTAAAAAATTTGCGTTAACCAGTCCTGTCCACCACATCGGCACCTCCCCTTTTTATGTAAAGCCCACATTGGGACTTCACAGTGGTCGTGCTTTCTTTAACAACTGCATGATGCATATCATAATGTAGTTCGTTGCTGTTGGGAGGACGCATTTCCTCCATGTGACCCAACTCGAGATATTCGTTTAAACATCTTTCATATTCAGTTTTTAATGTTGGATTTCTTTCAAGTTGGCGTTGTATACTTTGAAAGCGTTTGATCGCCTGTTGTTTTGATTGCCCCAGGTTAGGTACTTCATCATTCACAAATGGTAGTTTGACTTGATATGTCCCATTGTGGAGTCGTTGGTGTGTGAGTTGATATCTCTCCTGACATTCTCTGTCTTCCTTGTTGAAAATTGGGTTTGTGGGAAACTCTTCTGTTTCCCAAAATCTTTTAAGTTGTTGAGCTAGTTCATCAGTTGTGAGTGTAAACGCTGATATATTGCTCTTTACAACACTTGCTGTTGACTCTAGTAAAATCCAACAAAATATTGTTTTAATGGCTTATTAGTAGCATTAGATCCCTTCTGAATGCCGTTCAATACTGTCTGAGTGTAAACTTTTCCTCCTAGTAAGGCATCTACCTTTCCAGGCTTCCAAAATGTAGGATCAGCTAGGGCCAGTTTAGTGAGTTGTAAACATTCCTTTTGGAGATTATTCTGGACGGTAAAGGATCTGTGATCTTGTTCAGTATTAAAAAAGTTTCTTCTAGTACTGATGTAGACTTCGCTTTTCGTGATCGAAGTGTAAGCGTGGATTGTTGCTTTGAAATTGCTGTATGGCTGGTGTTTAAGCCAGTAATGGATTCTGCAGTTGGGCTCGACATGCTCCTGATTTCCTGCAGGCTTCCTCTGTGATAAAGGATGATTGCGAGCCACTATCTATGAGACATCGTAGAATATGTGAGTTCCCGCTTTTGGTTTGTGCCACTACAAACGCTGTTGCTAGCAGGTCATTGTGGTTTTCTCTAGTTATAAATGTTTGACTAGTGTTTAAGTCGTCAGTGTTGTTCACTGACAGTAACCGTGGAGAAAGTTTATTAATAGTATTGCTAGCTTGATAGATTTGACTTGAATTCAAACTATCGTCGTCAGGTGCCGACCTATGCTCATTTGTCATAGTTGAATATTGGGGTTTGGCCCTGCTGGGCTCTTGATGAAGGGTACTATGATGCTTTTTATTGCATTTCTGACATCTATATTTGCTATTGCAGTTGTGAATTTGATGCATCCCTAAATAATTGGTACAACGGCTGGACGCCTTGACTAATTGGCATTTGGATGGTATGTCCATCTTACAATAGTTATGGTACCTTTGTAGAAATTGACTTGCATTGCATACCGGGCATTTGATTCCTTTTGCAATGTGGTAGGATTTAGTTACCTCAGGTGTGTTGTTTAATTTAGGTTGTGTGGACTTAACTAGACTATCTGCTAAAGACTCTAATATTCTTAAACGCGTACATAAAAACTGCTTAAATGACTTAAATGTTGGGAGCTCTTGTGTACCTCCCTGCTCTTCTTCGAGAGTTTGAGGGTAATGAAGGGCAGTTTCTGTACTAAGAGATGTATTAGTGATACATCCCATGATGCCGTATCAACCTCTAAACTTTGTAATTGTTGGATACATTCTTCTGTTGTATCAATTATTGACTTGAGTCCTTTAGCAGACTCTGAATTTAGTTTGACTTGGTTAACCAAAACCTTCAATTGATGATTAACTAAAATTCTCTTGTTCAACTTGTTCCATGCTAGAATATAATCTTCATTTGTTACTGCGGTATATCGCAATAATTTCTCAGCATCACCCGCTAAATAAGATTTCAGATGATGCAGCTTCTAAACTGGTGTTAGCTTTGTATTGTCATGAACAAGAGAACTGAATAGGTCATCAAATGATCGCCATAAATCGTAGTTACCATTATATTTGGGTAACTGAATTCGCGGAAGGAACGATTCCTGTTGAACAACAGTTGTGGCATGAATTATCACTTGTCCAGAGCTTGATGTTTCGCGACGAATTTTCTCAATCCTTCTACTAACTCTCCCATGTATTCGGAATATTTCAATTCTGTTGAGCTATGTTGATCTTGAGTTAAATAGGCATGTTGCTCATCATCAGAACTATCTAATAAGTCCTGATTGATTGCCATGTCTGTATCACTATATACTTCCCATAGTTTCTTGAAATCTGTCATTTTAGACTCGTAGAAGCCTTGCGTTCATTTAACAAGGTTCGTTCTCTTTCCATTCTGAATAAACCTTTCAATTCGCGCACGCAACACGCTTTCCGTGAGGATTAGTTTTTCTACTGAATCTATGTTAATATATATCCTACTATTAGGGTTGATTGACCGTGTGAATGATGAAATTAATCGAAGGAAGTAATTTGATGCCACGAGTGGAATAAATTGAAAAATTAGTCTAAGAACGTAATTTAATGCCACATGTGGGATAAATTGAAAAATTAGTCGAAGGAAGTAATTTGATGCCGCATATGGCCAATTGACGTCTAAAATATTTAAGTGATATTTTGTCGCAACTTCTAATTAATTTAATTAACCAACTATTTATCACGAGTTACTGACATGTAAGTTCAGCAATTGTACCAGAAATTTCGATATTTTATTCGAGCTGCCAAGTCTGGGCACCCTGAAGATTTACGTCTCAGCACACTTATAAATTAATTTTCGACGTTTTTAAACTTGAACTGCCACGTCTGTACAATTTACAGCATGAAACAATTAGAATTTAGCTGATAAAGCTTACCTCACGAATTCCACTTGTCTCTACTGTCCACACAAGTTAAATCGGATATACAGCTTGTGTGCGAATCTCGTTGATAAGGCACTTTTAGTTGGCAAAGATTGCAATTTTCGTGGAAAAATACGACGGTGGAATTCGCGAGTGCAGCTATAATATTTTAATGTAATATTAAGGTAGTGGTAGGTATTTGTTTTGTTTAAGCTGAGTAAGTAACTTTTTATTATAAATTACGGTATGATGAAAAATAAAGTATGAGTCGATTAGAGGTGTTCTTTTAGTTATCTACGGCTACTACGAAGTTCTTTTGCGCCCCACCAGTGGTAAGGCAGTTTAGAACAAGCAATTTCATATCTACATTTGACGAGACATTCATTTGTGGAGTTCTGGTATAACGAACCATTAGCTCCCACAACAAGGTCCAGGTAAAAGAGCCTGTGATCAATACATCATCTAGAGGAACAAAAGAGTTTTCTACAACGTCTAAGCACAGGTATAAATTGATTGAAAGTTTTTAAATCGAAAAGATAATTTTGGAAATATTTTTCACTATATTGACTATATTGAGCGTAACTAGAATTGTTCCCAATTACAACAGTAAACAGGCACACATTCCTGGATGGAAACACCAAATAATGTTTTGTAATGTAGGTGTAATTGATAACCACAGCTAGATTACGGCATTTAGGTGGACAGTGTAGCGGTATGAAAATAAGATATGTGGGCTTGTGTTTACTGTTGTATTTATTGAAGCTTATTCTTAGTACACTCAAAAGCCACAAATTCACTATAATTTATACTTTTACTTAATAATTTCTCAATTGCATGTGTGATTATTATGCCGTATTTTAGCATACGTTTAATTAAATGCAATTTATAGCCCCTAAAGTTATCTCGAATTATTCACTTATTATATTTAGCTTCAATTTTTAACTTAACTTAACTAATTTGTTTCGTTGCATATGTTATGAGTTTGCACTCATAACGCCCAGCTTACCGGTATCAATTACGGGCATAAGCATTTATGTGCAAATATGCACGCCCTGTTTTGTTTGTTACTCACAAAGGACTGGGAGTGCTTCTGGCCTCACGAGGAAGTTGCACCAGCCCCGTTGACAATTCTACCGAAACACTATGCGTTTTATCAATCAATGCTGTTTTTCTTATTAGGACTTTATTCCCTTTTTTCTTCTATTAGCAACGAGAAGTACAGAATTAGATTTAATTACTTTTATTTAATTAGAATAGAAAAAGGTTGCCCTTTTGGTATAGGAACAATTTATTTTAACACCATTAATTTTGTTTACTTTTATTTAATTACAATAGGAAAAGTTGTCCTTTTGGTATAGGAACAATTTATTATGACACAATTGATTTTATTTACTTCTATTCAATTAGCGTAGGAAAAGTCGCCCTTTGGTATAGGAACAATTTATTATAACACAATTGATTTTATTTACTTCTATTCAATTAGAGTAGGAAAAGTTGCCCTTTTGGTATAGGAACAATGTATTATAACACAATTGATTTTATTTACTTCTATTAAATTAGAGTGGGAAAAGTTGCCCTTTTGGTATAGGAACAATTTATTATAACACGATTAATTTTATTTACTTTTATTTAATTACAATAGGAAAAGTTGTCCTTTTGGTATAGGAACAATTTATTATAACACCATGAATTTTATTTCCTTCTATTTAAATGAGAATAGGAAAAGTTGCCCTTTGGGTATAGGAACAATTTATTTTAACGCAATTGATTTTATTTACTTCTATTCAATTAGGATAGGAAAAGTTGCTTTTTTGGTATAGGAACAATTTATTTTAACACAATTAATTTTATTTACTTCTATTCAATTAGAATAGAAAAAGTTGCCCTTTTGCTATAGGAATAATTTATTATAACACAATTGATTTTATTTCCTTCTATTTAAATTAGAATAGGAAAAGCTTCCGGGCCGAACTATGAGTTTTTTTTAAAATTATGTCTGCCCGCCGGTTTGAGTTAGACTGCCCCGATAATCTTTTTCAGCCGCCCTACATGCTTCTCGCTGCCAACGCCGTCTCCTCGTTTTCTTTGCTGATTCAGCGATTTTGCGATAAAGTGCACAGAGAAAAGTATTCACGCGCCGATTTAATAATTAAAAATTGTCCAGAGGAAGTATCCTCTAGCAAGAAATATTGTATTTCTTATCGCTGGCGGGCAATAATGCCGAATTTGGCATGTGTTTACATTTATGCAGGAAACCTAACACTAAATATATACACTATTTGTTAATTTTTCACACAATACTTAGCTTTACAATGTTGTCCCTTCGCCAATACGAACTGCACACAAATTTAGGCATATGTGATAATGTTCCTTAAGAATTTGCACCTTTTATCTATGCTAAATAGCTGAAAATTGAAAAGACACTGAAAACTGAAACTTGAAAAGAATTTAAAAGAGAACCACTTGATCGTATGCTTATGCATGTGAGATCGCTATTACAAATGAGATCGTTCTCGCCTCCTTTTTATAGCCTCTGAGCGGCTTGCAATAGGTTCCACAAGGAAATTACGAATTTAGTATCCTTTTCGTACTTCCTAGACCTACTTCAAAATGTGCCCATTATTTACATCTAATGTATTTTACATTATCCACGAATTTTCCTAATTTATTTATTTAGATATTTTATTATTCTCGAAAATTATCAAGATGGCGGCTCCCTGCTATATTATGACAATTTCCTATCTGGAACGCAAATATTTTTCTAATTTCTTGCATCTCATTCTCACGTCTTTCTCTTTCCCACTCATTATGGGAATTAATTTCACCTTTTTATCAAATATCTGCTTACCTGGTGAAATTCGCGCTTTCTAGGTTTGCTCAACAGGTTGCGCGCATTTGATTTCACCAAGTTGACTTTTCCGCGAGTTAATTTGACAGTCGCGATCGCGATAATTCAGTTAGTCAGTTGCCACAATTAAGGATTAATTATTTAGGTGAGTACATTTTTTCACTCTTTAAGTGTTTATTGTTAATTATATGTCAGTTCCAGCATGCATAATTTGCAGGAAATATGCAAATTCTGATAAATTATTCAGGTTGGAAAATGACTTGTGAACACAATGGTGCAAATTGTTGCTTTTTATCAATTATTAGTGGTTCTACAGGTTGCGAATTCATGTAATTTGCATATGTAAACATATTTGCATATTTTGCAAATGTTTAATATGTGCAGTATATGAATTTCGCGATAATTTTCAATAGTTGCATTTACATGCAATTGTTGTTGTCCTGGAAAGAAATTCGTTTCTTGGCGGATTTCACATATATATTGTAAAATTGTAATTGTTGCTTATTAATTCATTTTTTTAATCAATCTGTACTAATTTATGTGTTTTCTTTTAATTTCAGTTTATTTCCTGACACTGCAGGATAACCTGGAGGAAATTGGAGTGCAGAAATTAAGGGAAGTATGAAATACATTCTTTATCCATATCTAATGTTTTTATTTATTTCAGGTGTGCTCAACATACTACCCCCCGTTGAACAGTTTGTTTAACCGATGCCTGTTTTATTTTGATTATGCCCCTTTTGTGGTAATGATGAAAAATCATTGATCCATGTTCGAACCAAATCGGTTCGAATATATTTTTGTTTTTACCGATTACTTGTAAAGGGAAAACATCCTGAAAACAAAGCCATGTATTTGTCATCTAAATAGCACATTGCACAAATACAATACTACAATATAGCCTGATTGATCAGATCAAATTAAAATTCTTATCATATGATTGAAGCAATTAGTTTCGTGCTAAAAACAATTGCTGAAAAAAGAACATATACAAAAATACCATGCTAAAATTGAGTTCTAAAAGCAAAACAAATTCAATCTAATTACAAATTTTCCCAAAAATAGGTACAGCATCTAACCAAAGCATGTGTTGTCATGTAGCATGTAGTGCATGGCACAAATACAATCAGATCAAGCAGATCAATTTGCAACTCTATCATCATTATAAGTACTACCGAACGGGAACTTCTTCTCTACGTGATAGAGATAACATTTTTTGCAAATATACAGAATTCAATTTAACACAGCAGCATGGGTTACCTTAAACTTCTTGTTGCTATGCATTTTTGCTCATTGCTATGCATATTTTATCTCTAGTACCGTAAAATTACAGATGAACGGCCAATTCTTGTGATCATGCGCCTCTGCTACTCCATCATTGGTGTCGTGTGCAAGCAAGGGCTATATAAACACCAATTTAACTTGACTCGATCTCTTTTTCAGCTTGGCAGTGGAGTGAGTGACTTGATAATTTTTCTTAGTGGTATTTCCTAGTGTTGTGAATTTTATTAACAGTCTAACACTTTGTTTGGTTGACAGTTGAAATAAATTTTTCTTATTCTGGGTTGCGACTAGATTAGGAGATTTATTTGGATAGCGACTAAATAAAGATTCTTATTACGGGTAGCGACTGTAATAAGAAATTTTACTAATACTATACACTTTATTGTAGGTAACAACTACAATAAAGATTCTTATTACGGGTAACGACTGTAATTAGAAAACTACTAACATTAAACACTTTATTGTGGGTAACGACTACAATAAAGATTCTTATTACGGGTAACGACCGTACTAAGACAATTACTAACAAAACACTTTATTGTGGGTAACGACTACAATAAAGATTCTTATTACGGGTAACGATTGTAATAAGAAAATTACTAACAAAACACTTTATTGTAGGTAACGACTACAATAAAGATTCTTATTACGTGTAACGACTGTAATAAGAAAATTACTAATAAAACACTTTGTTGTGGGTATCGACTGCAATAAAAATTCTGTGGGTTTCGACTGCAGTAAGAACTACTCACCTCGCTTTATTCTGGGTATCGACCAGAATAAAGAATACCCCAATCCCAACCTCAATTAAAGTTATTAAAATCAAGTCAATCAACTGCCAAACATAGATCAGGTGAGTACAAAGTTTATTGCAACAACATCATTATATTTATTATATATCTTATATTTTCCGTTTATTGAAATTTGATAAAGTGAGCTATTGGTATTTTACATCTATCGAGTATTAAAGCTCTAATTTATAAGTGAAGTGTATAATTTGTAGACATACAATTAAAAGCACTAACTTTATACCAGTGGCATCAATTCTCACCACATTTTTCATTTATTGCATGTACGCTCTGACTACGGGCAGTACATTTCAATCCATCCTTTTTTACTCGTAGTTGAACCTGATACTTATCTGGAAGATTAATGGTCTTCTCCCTGTTTCGTCGCCGTTGTATCACCTTGACATCGATGCGCTGTAACACGTATCGTGGCAAGTATATGTCCATGCCTTCTCGAGTGACGAAGCGTTGAATGCTGTTAGCGACTCTCATTTCAAACTCCTTTATATTTGCGGTTCGAAGTAGTAGTTAAGGCCGGGATTCTGCCTGCTTGCTGGTGGATTTGTGCTGCTACTTGGCATCAGTTCGTGGGCCAGCTCCAGTCTGAGCATCCCAAAGACATCACAACCTGGGTCTCTCAGCATCCTCAGTTCCGGACTTCCTGGCGGACTAAATTGGATATCTTCTTCATAAACAAAAGACATCTGAAATGGTAGCTGGTCAATAGAGCGTAACATGAATGAAAACACCTTCAGCCAACAATGTGACACAAATGGACAAACATATCACGACACTAATAACAGGCAGTTAGTCTTATGCTAGTGGTAGACGACTAATTTTAGCGATTGGTCGTAAAAAACTACCATTTCGCGTTTTGACTCGTACTACCCGCACTAGCTCATCGGCACCTGAATGAATTTACTCTATTATACCCATTGGCCAGCTAGTGGGTGGCATGTTTTCGCTTTTGACAATGACAACATCTCCAACATGCATGTTCGGTTGCCTTGTGCACCATTTGGGTCTGTTCTGCAATTGGTTAAGGTAGCCCTTAGGCACTTATCCCAAAATTGTTTGTTCAATTGTTGAATGTACTGCCATCTTTTGGACAATACTACATTTGTGTAATCAGGCTCTGGAATCGCATTTAGTGCTTGGCCGGGTGTCAGGATGAATAAATCCGATGGATCATTTCTAACATAGCATAGTGGCCTACAGTTTAAACACGCTTCGACCTGAGCTAATAGGGTTGCATGCTCTTCAAACGTACATTGGGAGAAGGTGATATTTTACTGACTTTACTCCCGCTTCCCAAGTTCCTCCAAAATGTGGAGATGCGGGAGGGTTAAAGGGACAGTTAATTTGCTTGGAGGAAAAATATTTTGCTACTTCTGGTGTTGAGGCATGAATAGCTTGTCGTAAATCCTTTTCCAGAAGAGATTGTCCACCATTGAAGTTGGTGCCACAATCTGAATATATGTCCGTGCACAATCCTCTTCAGCTACAAATCTCTATAATACTGCGAGGAATGCTTCAGATGTGAGATCTGACACCAATTCTAAGTGTATAGCTTTGGTAGCCATAAAAACAAAAATACAGAAGTATGCTTTTTGTAACTTAGCGTTGCGTAACTTTGAGCCTCTTATTGTTACAGGTCCAGCATAATCAATTCCCTCTTTAGTAAATGGCTTAGCTTCGTTTCTTCGGGGAGTTGGTAAATTTCCCATTAACTGGCTCCTAGTCGTAGTGTGATATTTAAAACATGTAATGCACTTGTTTAATCGACTGGTAATACAACGTCTAGCATCTAATATCCAATAACGATCTCGACAAGTGCTGAGAACCAGTGAGGGACCACCATGCCGAGTTTCTACGAGCAACTTGTCTATTAATAGCCTTGTGACGTGGTGATCACGTGGTAAAATGAATGGAAGCTTTTTGTCATATGGAATTGCAGCATTGTCAAGTCTACCCAATCGTATTAAGCCGTGGTCATCCATAAATGGATTGAGCTTAATTAATTTGCTGTGTTGCGACAATGGATTCTTGTGCAACATGTCCTTATATTCTATTGCGAAAGCAATTTGTTGTACAAGTTTAAGTATTGTTTTTTCTGCTTGGTTGCATTCGAGCATGTCTATGAACTGTGAGTGTTTGTTTTGAGGATGTCGACAGTTATTGTTCAAACTTGAACATAAATAACTGTAGATCTACATAATAGCAAAATTGTTCAGATTTGTAGATATATAGTATAAGACAATAAATCTGACTGTAGATATACAAAAGGTCAAAAACCGCATAGCATAAAAACAAATAAGCAATAATTGTTTGCAATAATTATTGAACTCTTGCTTACTAGGCAAATTGCGCAAAGTAAGCAATTGCCCCCAATAATTGTTGAATTCAAGACAAATATTGCTTACTACATGGCACCTTAAGTTCATTACACTAAGTTGCTTAGTTAGTAATTTTTAAGCATTATAAAAGCAGTAGTAATGTAAGAATTTTTAAGTTTTAGTAAAGAACTTCCAAAGTAAAGAAGCCTGTCTTTTGCTTTCCTAGTATCCATCACTTAAGCCCCCACCAGTGGTAAGCTTGGGTGAATATTAAAGTTTATTTACAGCTCTTGAGCCTAACCAGAGGTCCATTTCGCTACGCCGAATCCTAAGCATACGAGCTAAAGAAAGATTGGTCCTTCGAGAATAACAACCAGAACCAGCCATGGACACTTCAAAAATACAGCAGCTTTTGAAAGATCAAAAGCAAATTGCTGGGATTATCGAGGATACGCTGATCAACATGAAGAAAGATGGCCCTATTCGAAAAACACTAGCGTACATTGCAGAGAAAGAGAAGCTTTTTCTACAATACTGGACGGAATTTAAATCTCGACACGAGATTTTGGTAGAGAATATTTCAACCGATCGCAGCTATATAAAAAACGACTTTTACGGTCAAGTAAAGTGTTTTTATGAGGAAGCTATGAAGCGTATCAGCACATATAAACAGTATGTGAACGAAGAAGGGGAAGAAGACGATGATCCAAGTAAGAAAGATCAAGATGAAAAACCTGCAGTTGGAACTTCGCCAATAGATGGTGATATAAACCGTGACACGACCGAAGAAGAAGACGACTTTAAATTAGTCACCCCGAAAAACAATATTGAGCAGATAGGCAGACTCAAAAGACAAAAGTTAAAAATAAATTCCATTAGGAGAATAATAGGAGACATACATCGAAACAAAAACAGCCCTCACACAAAAATGTACTATGAATATAAAATATGGAATCTACATGAGCAGTTCAACAATATAACAGAACTGCACGAAGAAATTAACGAACTCGAGAATGAATTCAATGGCCCGTACTTCCAGTCAGGTGATTACGAGAACTTGGAAACAGCAGTACAAGAAGTAATGATATTACTACATGAACAACAAAAAAACAGATGAACCCAGTGAAACGCACACAATTGAAGATGCGGGGTTACGGCTACCAAGGCAAACAATACCTTCATTCGAAGGTAATTATAACAACTTGCCAGCTTTTAGAGATATTTTCTGAAAAACTATTCATTGCAACAAACGGCTGTGCAATGCAGAAAAGCTCCAATACCTTAAAACGAATATCAGGGGCGAAGCGGCAAAAATTATAAAGCACTTGGAAATTTCCGACTCAAATTACCAAGCTGCATGGGAGCTAATGAATGAAAGGTACAACAACATAAGAGCTTTATTATTCAGTCAACTTGAAGTACTTTTCAATCAACAGCACCAGAACATAGAAACTCCAGGCGGACTTAGCATATTCACGACACTACACGTGAATGCATGTATGCTATACATAATTTAGGAATTAGCACTGATACCTGGGGACCGATCATCGTTTTCTATCTTTTAAAAAAGTTAGATAGAGAAACACGACGCTGGTACGAGCAGTGCGTCAAAGAACCACGAGAAATCCCAGATCTGAATGAATTTTTAAAATTCATCGAGACCCGCTTTCAGTCTTTAGAGAATTTTAAAGACCAAAAGAAAGCTTATGACTCTTGCAAACTAAGCGTGACGTCAAGATCAATGACTAAGACATTTCATGCAATCGAAGTCAGATGTAAATACTGCAATGAAGCTCACTCAATCTACAAATGCAAGAAATTTGTAGCAATAGACGTGAATGAGAGATGCAGATTTATAAAGCACAATAAGTTATGTCCGAATTGCTTAAATCACAAGGAAGACATCAAGTGCTTAAGTAAACAACGATGCAATAAATGTAAAAAGTATCATCATACTTTATTACACATGCACCAAGCAACGTCAGGACAAAGCGGCGAGTTAAGACAACCAGTATCTTCACATGCGGCATCAACCAAAACCACACAAGAAAGCATAGAAGAAACCAAGAAGGCAAGCTACAATGTCAAACTACAGAAACAAGTAATGTTAGCTACTGCATTGGTAAAAGCACATACAGCCATGGGTACTTATGAGCTACTTCGAGTACTAATAGACCCAGGATCACAAGCTTCATTTGTGACAGAAAAAGCAGTCCAAACACTTGGGCTACCAAGAAATAAAGTTGAAATCGAAATCTCAGGTGTAGGAAACACACCGGCAAGCACATCAAGAGGCCAAGTTTTGCTAAACCTTTCACCTCGATTTCCCTCTAGCTACAAGTTGGCAGTAGAAACATTAGTACTACCCAACTTAACACAAATGTTACCCTGCACACCAATATCACCTGGCGAGTTATGGGAAAACCACAATTTTATATTGGCCGACCCAACCTTAAACACACCTGGGCCAATTGATGTGCTACTGGGTGCAGACGTATACGGATCTATCCTACTCGAAGGTATACGGAAACCAAGAGATGAATTGCTAATTCAAAATACAACGTTTGGGTGGATTGTGACTGGAAAAATCGAAACTCAAAAGACAACAACGCAAAAAAATGTAATTAGCATGGTATCAATGGTCAAGCTGAACGAACAACTAACAAAATTCTGGGAGATAGAGGAATTACCAACAAACTCCAGCCTATCGGAAGAGGATAAAGTTGTCCAAAAGCATTTCAAAGAATCACACGTTCGAAATTTCAATGGGACATATACAGTGTCAATGCCACTAAAAGAAAACGCACACAATCTTGGCGACTCCCGTAAGATAGCTATGACCAGATTACTTCAACTTGAAAAGAGATTTCGGAAGAGTGTGACTTTAAAAAAGGAGTACAGCAAATTTATGTTGGAATACCTAAATCTAGGACACATGAAGCAAGTTTCACCAAAAGCGGATGGTATCACCTATTATCTACCTCATCAACCAGTAATAAAAGAGGAAAGCATACGACAAAATTACGAGTCGTGTTTGATGCCTCCGCTAAAATCAATACCGGACTGAGTCTAAATGATATAATGTACGCCGGAGTCGATGAGAATAACAGATTCCCTCAAGCTGTAAACGCCACTCTAAAAGACTTTTACGTTGACGATTTAATGTCTGGAGGAGATTCAATGCAAGAAAGTATGACCACTATGCTCGAATTAATTGGGCTGCTAAAAGCAGGGGGTTTCAACCTAAGAAAATGGTCAAGTAATGATTTAAACCTCCTCAAAACAATTCCAGAAGAATTACGGGAGAAAGACCCAATTGAGATCAGCAACGGAGAAACAATTAAAACCTTGGGAGTATATTGGACGCCTGCAACAGACACGTTCCATTTTAAAGTCAATCTTTGTGATCGAAAACAACAAACAAAACGAACCATGCTGTCAGATATCGCCAAACTGTTCGATCCCCTTGGATGGCTTGCACCGATAATGATAACAGCTAAAATCATGATGCAGGATCTCTGGATGGAAGGAAACTCATGGGATGAGAAAGTACAAACAGATGTATCTCAAAAATGGGAAAAAATTCAAGAAGGAGCTCCCACAAATTGAGTCAATCTCCATTCCAAGATGGATGCAGCATACCCTTTCCAATCAAGAAATAGAACTACACGGGTTCTGTGATGCATCCGAAAAAGCGTATGCTGCGGCAGTCCACAGCAGAGTTATTAAGCAAGTTGGAACAATTTAAACAACACTACTAACGGCTAAAACCAAAGTAGCACCCATAAAACTTAAGAAAACACATCCAAGGCTGGAGTTATGCGGTGCAGCACTCTTGGCAAAATTGCTACACCAGGTAAAAGTCATCATGCATTTTCAACACGTTATCACATACGCCTGGACAGACTCAACAATCACATTAGCTTGGATCAAAGGAGGCCCAGAAAAATGGAAAACCTTTGTCGCAAATAAGGTAGCTGAAATCGTAGAATTAACAACACCTACCATTTGGTATCACGTTCGGTCAGAGCATAACCTTGCAGATGTGGCATCTAGAGGAATCAACCCATCAATACTTCTTGGCTTAAATTTATGGTGGCATGGGCCTACATGGCTGATGGAACAAAAGAACAAATGGCCATCCCTTGCATCACCTGAACTATCGACAATGGAAGAAATAAAACGCCAAATCACATGCGGAAACATATCAGAAAAGGACGCGTACCAAGAAAAAATCTTCTTAAAATACAGCAAGTTACCTAAACTCTTACGAGTGTGGGCTTATTGTCAAAGATTTATCAACGCTTGCAGAAGGAAACCAATTAGCAAAATGCATACTACAGCACCAGAGATATTGAATGCTCTCAATAGCATAGTCCGTATCATTCAGCAAAATGAATTCACCTCTGACATCCACAACTTACGCAAAAATCGAAATTTAGAAAGGAAAAGTGCACTCTTATCACTTAACCCGTTTTTAGACACAGAGGGACTCATCAGATTAGGAGGGCGCATCGGTAATTCCAACGTACCTTACAATGAAAAGTACCCAATAATCCTACCCTCGAGTCATCACATAACCAAATTAATTATTCAAGAATCCCACGAACGGACACTCCACGGATCAAACCAAACAACGTTAGCATTCATTCGCAGAAAGTTTTGGATTATCAGAGGCAAGAATACTGTTAAGAACGTATTGAACAAATGTATTCGTTGTGCCCGTTTTAAGACGCAAAACCCATCTCAGCAAATGGGCGCACTACCAACACCAAGGGTCACACTACCTTAAGCAATTACAGGAACGGTCAAAATGGAAAAGCAAGACTAGAAATGTTAAAATCGGACAAGTTGTACTTATAAAAGACGAGGGTACACCTCCCACAAATTGGCCACTTGCAAGAATCACAGAAGTACACCCAGGATCGGACAACTTAGTGAGAGTAGTAACACTAAGATACAAAGGTGATCATACCATAAAACGTCCAATAGCAAAAATTTGTCCCTTGCCTGTGGAAGAACACGACGACAATAGTCTAACCCAGAGCTGCGTAAAGAGAAAAATAGCTGCTCATTCAATGAGCACGCTAAGAAGGAGACAGCCAGCTCAAGATGTGCATACAGACCAGAGGTTAGTTAAGAGAATGAAAGTAAGCAAAGTGAGCATGTCCTTCGCAGACCAGTCAGCCGGTGAAAACGAGACACTAGGAAACATAGCTTCATCAAAACCAACTCAAAACTTCTACGCATTAAACAACGCACGCGTCAATGTCCTCGCATTACCCTCACATCGAGATCTAGCAGCAAATGGAAATGAAACCAAAGGGCGTTCAACAGCAGACAAGCAGGAAAAAAGAGACACCTGCACAGACACGGCATCAAATTATAAGGCACAAGTACATAAATTTCGACGCGATCATATGCAACGTAAGCGTAATGGTGCTCGAATTTACCCTGTAACAACTGGGTACAAAAATTTAGTACCTATAGAAAAACAATTACAGGCAGTCAAGGCTTACGAAATGCGCTATAAAACACAGTTACCTAACTTCGCGAAAAGACACTATTCTGAAGAGTATAGAAGGCCGACTAATCATGGAGGACGGTGGAAAACAATACACCCAACCATACTCTGCCTCCTGCTACTCCTATTTGTGAAAGTAGGGCACTGTTCCTACAACCTAACTCAACCAAAAGCAGGCTTGTACGTTGAGCAAATGGGCGATGTCCAAGTGAAGCGAGGCACCTTCAGAATTGAATTCAGCTTGTCTTCAGCAGAAGTAAGTAATGATAGCAGCATCTTAAAACAGACAATGAATCAAATAAAAACACTCTGCGACGAGACATACAAAATATCCGACGAAACACATTGCCAAGGGTTAATACATCATCTCGAGGAAATCCACACGGAAACCCAAAACCACATAGAAATGTTGCTATCCGAAACAAATAAAAGGGTAAAAAGAGGAATTCTGGGGAGGCTATTAGAGACGGTATTCGGAGTCAACGATGAGGTGTATAAAAATATTGACGAACTAGATCATAACCAAAAGCTCCTACTTCAAACGATCAACCATCAAACGAATATCATGCTTACAACTATCGCAACAGCCAACGAGACAGAAGCAAGAACAGTGAAAAAGCTAAACACTTTCACCGATAGATTGAACCAGGGATTGACAGCAATTAAAAAGATGCAAGCACAATGGTTCGCAGGGCTCGACACAAACAAATTAAACATACACTTCCTCGCAGCATACCATGCTGCAGCTAATTACCTAGAGGAATTATTAGAAAAATACCACAAGATCACTAGGGTTTACTTCCATTATGGAAGTCTAATAGACTTCCTGAAACCTGCCCAAATATCAGAAATACGAACCAAAGCCAAAGGAAATCTGCCATCAAGTTTAGACATTCCGCCATTCCAGAACGCCAAAATTGAGCTAGAATTCTCAGCAGAAGAGATTAAGGTATTAGCATACCTCAACATAGCCGAACTATCCCAGTACAATCTAATAAAATGTACAACAATACCTCAAAAAAAATCAGACAATCAATACGTGGTCCTAGATCTTGCGACTCCTATTCTAGCCATAAACTACAACACACAGTCTTACTTTAGTTTAACTGAGATGGAATTGGATAGCTGCGTAAATACAAAAAAACATATGTTACTATGCACGCCAACAGTCATACGAAGCATCGAGAATCATCCGAGTTGCATCATAGATGAACTATATTACCGACACGAAGGCAATGAATGTCCAATCAGACAATTCAAACTAACAAGCGTTCTATGGAAGCACCTTCACATGATCAACACCTGGTTATTTGTTGCCAACAAACCCACCACAGCAGGAATACAGTGTAATGGAAATCATGAGGACATCCTTTTAAATGGCACTGGAATCATCAGAATTTCGCAAGAATGTACAATAAAAACGAAGCGAAATACACTCAAATCCGAATACTCGTTGAAAACACCAGTCATCGCGTCCTTTATAAAACCTGTGCCAATCAATGTCTCCCTACCAACAATTAGCAGCTTAACAATATCGACAGACATGGAACCAGTTATAAAGACGTCCGACCAAATCTACGAGGCATTGGAAGCTGAAGGTGACAATCTTCATGTTGAGGGAAGCTGGGAGATCAATAATCACCACATCACCGGTGCAAGCATCTCAACCACCACAATACTCATCATAGCAGGGATTATCACAGTCATAAGATGCAAGTGGAAGCGAAAACTCACGTTATCAAGTACTGAGGCAACACCCATAGAGGACGTGGAGAGTATGTCAGAGTTCAATCTTCCTCCAATCGCGTCCCCCGGCAGATTGTTCAAACTTGAACATAAATAACTGTAGATCTACATAATAGCAAAATTGTTCAGATTTGTAGATATATAGTATAAGACAATAAATCTGACTGTAGATATACAAAAGGTCAAAAACCGCATAGCATAAAAACAAATAAGCAATAATTGTTTGCAATAATTATTGAACTCTTGCTTACTAGGCAAATTGCGCAAAGTAAGCAATTGCCCCCAATAATTATTGAATTCAAGACAAATATTGCTTACTACATAGCACCTTAAGTTCATTACACTAAGTTGCTGAGTTAGTAATTTTTAAGCATTATAAAAGCAGTGGTAATGTAAGAATTTTTAAGTTTTAGTAAAGAACTTCCAAAGTAAGGAAGCCTGCCTTTTGCTTTACTAGTATCCATCACTTAAGCCCCCACCAGTGGTAAGCTTGGGTGAATATTAACGTTTATTTACAGCTCTTGAGCCTAACCAGAAGTCCATTTCGCTACGCCGAATCCTAAGCATACGAGCTAAAGAAAGAGTTATGTATGAACCGCTGTAGGTTAGCTATGATGCGCACAAGGCGAGTATATGGCGAACATCGTACGAGAAGATTATTATCTCGTGCTGTTAAGAGGCTTACCGCAGATGGATCTTTTGCTTCTAAACTTGTCTGTTCAGTAATGTCCTTGAACTTCGGCCATTGGGTTTCTTCTTCTGACAGCCATGATGGTCCATGCCATCATAAATGATTGCCGAGTAAATCTGACGCAGGCACACCTCTTGAGGCCAAGTCAGCGGGGTTATGTTTTGTAGAGACGTGACGCCATTGTTCAAAACGTACAATGTCCTGAATTTCGACCACACGATTTGCTACGTAAATCTTCCATCATGCTGGATGTTCCTTGATCCACTGCAAAGCAATCATGGAGTCTCTCCAGGTGAAGATTGGTACATGTTCTAACCGCATGCCCCTGATGTGGGCCTGAATCAGTCTCGCCAGTAATAGCGCTCCATTAAGCTCTAATCGGGGTATTGTAAGCGGCTTTTTGGGGGCTACCCTGATTTTTGCAGTAAGCAAGCTGGTTTTGATTGCGCCATTAATGTCTTCTACTCGCAGGTATACATGGATTTGGAAATAGGTTTTAGATGAATAATGTATCCATCTAGTAATATATAAGGTTTCTCTATACTTTAAATTATTTTTAAACTTATTTCATTGACACTCAACGATTTCTGGGACCTTGTTGTCCCACGTGCATGCGGTGATCCATATGGATTGCATGAGCACCCTTGCTGTTATAACAATTGGTGCAAGCCAACCCAGTGGATCGTATAGAGATGCAACATCAGACAAAATGGTTCGTTTCGTTGTCTTAGGGCGTTCTTTCCACGGTTTTATAACAAAGGAAAAACTATCTAATTTAGGATGCCAACGAATACCTAATGTTTTGACCGATTCCGTATCAGAAGTCGTCAAGACGTCCTTAAATTCGCGCTGCTCTGAAGGAAGGTGTTTCAATAAGTCAGGATTTGTACTGCTCCATTTCCTAAGATGGAATCCTCCTGCTTTTAACATATTAATAAGTTCATTTATTAAACATTTAGCATCATTGTTATCATCCGCTCCAGTGAGTAGGCCGTCCACATAGAAGTCTGTGGTTGTAACTTTTTAAGCTAGAGGCCATTTTGACTGCTCGTCATAGGCCAGCCCTTGAAGAGTTTGAATAGCTAAATATGGCGCCGAGGATGTTCCAAATGTCACCGTATTCAATTGAAAATATCGAACCTCCTTTATTTCGGAATATTTCCAAATAATCCGCTGAAACGTTTGATGCTCTGGGTGCACTGTGATCATACTGTTACGGCTGATGCGTATTGGACGTCATCCGCAACAGGACTTGGAAGTTCTTTCAACTAAATGAGAAGATCACCAGCCCCTTATTGTTTTCAATGGTTTCAATGGCACATTCACTTCAAAATTTAACTCAAAAAACAATTTGCTTCTCGCACATATTTCGATGTTTATTAAAAAAACCAGAGGCACAATAATTTAATATATATATAAATTCAAATTATATTATAGTACAACAATTCCTAGTCAAGAATCACAAAATTTTTACTAAGTTCCCTTATTTTTCTTTATTTCCTGGCCGAATTCAAGACTTGACAAAAACTGCCTGACTGACCCGCCAATGCTGTCCATCACCTTCTTTATTTCGTATCAATCGATATCTCAGCGATAACACCCCCTAATATCCTATCATTGCTGAATATCGCTTAATGTGATTGGTGCATCATTCATGCATAGTAATGTAGGGGAAACGGCAAACTGGCAATTTGCTTTTGCAATTTTCAATAATAAAAAAAAAAAAACAATTTATTGCGTTCATAGGGAATGAGTGAGGTCTTTGCTCCAAAAGCCATATGAGTCTTTATGAAAGTAATGAGTGCATCCAGCGACTCATTACACCATCCCCCTTTGGAAAGAAAATCCACATGTGGATTTTCGCTAAAAACAAGTGAAGCACATAATTTAGTTTTTGTCAAGTCAAAAGTTACGCAGGTTATATGTTTGATATACGTACCCTATCGTTACCACCTTACATTTGTATATAAGTTCAGAATTCCTCCAAAATTATAAATTTCTTGCTTTTCTTTTTGTTTTAGAGAAATCTACCCCGCTATTACATTAACCTATTTGTCCTATTTAATTAAGTATAATATTACATCTGCTAAAATTGATTGGTAATTACATTGCGTAATTTCAAGCTTACCATTTTACTTCTTTTTACTTGATATATACTTATATACATATGTATATGTTATAATGTAAAATATTATGATAGATTATTTACACTAATATACTAAAAACTAAAATATTTGGAGGTATAGAATGAAACTCTCTTATTTTTTCCTAAGACAAGTTATAAAATTATAAAATGTTGTATTATATTAAATAATTTTTTACTTTGACAGAGTTGAGAGAAAAAAGCAAAAAAGGCAATATTCCCTGACTTCCTTGGTTTTCTTCCTTTTTTTTTTGTTATTATTATGTATTTTTTTTTTAACATTTACCTACTTAATTATTATATTACAACATGTGTTATATGTGTATATATAAAATTCTTCCGTAAATCGTACATTCTCTTTGCTTCAAATAGCTATTACTTTTTTTTTTTAGAAAAAAACTGCACAAGACTTAATTGAAAGAGAAATTGGATGGTGATTGTGAAAATTTAAGCTTAACATTCCACAAATACTATGTTTTTTTTAGAATCTGCTTTGAGTATCTTGTTTTTTTTTTTTTTTTTTTTTTTTTTTTTTTTTTTTTAGATTTGTACGGTTAAACGGTAGTCGGTCATTGCATCTCGTATTTCATCTGCATTGTTTACGTTTACTTGTTTCTTCGAGGTTCTTTTGAACTTTTTAAAACAAATGACCGTGACCGTGACCGTGACCGTGACCGTGACCGTGATTAGTAGTGCTGCGATCAGCAGGTAGAGCAAGGAATAATGGTGAATAATATGTGGGGATAGGTCAGTGTTTTTCAGCTTTTCTTATAGTTTTTGTGATTGAATCGCGATATTGAGGTTTTGTAGCTCTTTTTGGTCATGAAACTTTATGACGCGGACTTTAGGGTTGACTAAGTTTTGCTGCTGTGGGTATGCGGAAATGGTATACGTGAGGTTGATTGTGGGTAGATAATGATTATTCAATTTGATTTCCTTTACATTGTGGGCCTGGATGATAAGATCTTTCGTTCTTAGATAACAGCCTACCGAGAGCTCCAATATTCCAGTAGCGTTAAGTTCGTGTGGAATTATTTTGTCTTTGCACACAGTATCGATTATCACAGGCTCTTTCATAGAAAACAACCACTTGTTCGGTTGTGACAATCGAATCCAGAAATGTAGTTTTGGTACTATTTGGATTTCGCACTGAGGAGGAACGGTGTTAGAGTGTTTTAATAGGTCTATTTCGCACAGGATATTTACTGAGTGCACATTGAATATAGGGTGTACTACTCGGCATTAGTAATTTATTAGATCAGTAGTTCCACAGTTTTGCAGTTCGAAATTGTTCAGTGAGCAATAGTGCTCTCGATTGTAGTCTATTACTAGATACTCTAGGGATGGTTTGATGTAGGCTATTCTGTCTTGGTGTGGTGTAGGGAGTGGATATACTTTCATTAACTGATAATTTTCTTTAAACGGTAGGGGAATCCTTAGGAGGAAAATTATTTTATTACTGCTGTGCGGACATTGCTGATTTGGTAAATTTGCAAGAGGTTGCTCTTGTCCTTATTGATTTATTGATTGGTAAGGTTAGGGAGTTGGGAGTTTCTTTCTGGATGGTTTCTAGTACGTTCTTCGTTTCTTGGGGTGTTATAATGGAAGGGTGAGGTTTACCGTGACGTACATCTGTTATCAAGTCTGTTTAAGCATTAAACATTAAAAACCTATCAGCAAATTCAGAAGTAAATAACTTTGTTGAAGAAAAAAAAATGCAGCACAAATTCAATTTAATTAGGTAAATTTCATGCACTTTTGCTGCATCAGCAATACCTGCAGACAAATAACAATTTCGTGAGATCGAATTTCACGCATGAAATTTGTTGTCAATTAAATTTATTAAATTGAATTTGTTGATTCTGCATATTTGCCATATTAAATTTTGTATATAAATATCGAGCTTTGTAAATAGAATTTTAGAATAAAGTTTTTATTAAATGAAAGCGTTGTTCTGTTGTTCTGGGTTTAATTAGGAAGCCTTCTTAAACCCAACAAATCTGAACTGTGTAGGAATCCTTCACGGCTCAAACAAAGTCAATGAGAAGGTTTTGAGTAGTCTGGTATCTTATTATCATCAGAGTGGTCAGGGATACCATAGTCTCTAATTCTATGGTAACATTTTGTTTAAGGTTCTCTACAGTGAGTCGATTACTCACAATGATTAGAGATTCTAACTTTTTGTCTAAATGAATAAACTGTTCTTTTATGGCGTACCGAGTTTTGTTAAGATGTTAACGGTGGTATCAACTATTAGTGTTTGATTTCTTATTAAATTCAACAAATGGTCTTGGTTAGTTTTAAGGCTGTCTATGTGGTTATTGAGATGCAATGCATCGTCCTCATCTAAGGTTCCGAAAAGTGTTTTATTAACCGTACCCACAGCATTGAATAGTCCTCTTTTATACCTATTTCCTTTCTCTTTCAGTATTTCTGAGTTTTGTTTCAGTATACGTATGAGGATATGTAATTGGTACGTAATATCGTCACAGAGCGGGAGTTCATTATGGTGGTATTTTATTGAATCACAAAGTTTTTGTGCAGTTTCTGTACAATTTGTAAGCTTATCTAGTTCAAAATTAAATTCTGCGAGATCATAGTATACTATTACCTGCCATTCGTTGCTATACAACCCAACACCGCCCACCTCCTCGAAATAGATTCCCGGGTTAGAGGTTAATGGGAACAAAAGAAAGCAAGCTTAAGATTATCAAAACACCATTTTTCTGTATGATAGTAGTTTACAGCGGAGGAGCTATTCAAATCAAACTTTTTTCAGTTTTACATAAGAACACTGCAAATATTTTAGAATGTAAGGACTCCGTTGGGCCTCTTATGTGGGAGTGAGGGAGCCTGTTTCATGGCTTGTGAAGTATTCTCGAGTGTTATGTATCGACGTGTTAGGGTACGTGCACAAAGAGGCATGGCGAGACTATGCAGTTGAGCGAGGCGAGGTGAAGATGAAGATACATCTCGAGGTGTATGCCTAATCTACATTTTACATAAGAACACTGCAAATGTTTTAGAATGTTAGGACTCAGTTGGGGCTCCCACTCATACCCATATATCTTTTTCTGTTTGCAGGAAGTGGCTGAGTCAGCGCGATAAGATTTACAGTAGTGCTTTACACGGTGTTTTCATCGAAAAATCCTAAAATGACAAGCGCTGAAGAAATTATTGCTGCAGTAAGGATTTTTTTATGATAAGATAACCAAGAAACTATACGGAATTATTTTTAGGTTGCAGATTTTTTGGAACCATCATCTTCGAGTGAAGACTTGCTCACATCAAGCACTTTAAGCACTTCATCATCATCGTCATCTCTAGATTTAAGAGATGAAACTGAAGCGGCAAGAAATTGTGCATTTCTAAATAAAATTAGAAATTTTTCAAATGAAGAATTCAGGCAGCATTTTCGCCTAACGAAGGCATCTGCGATTGTCAATGCTGACGTTTGTATAGAAACAAATTTTATTAAACGTGACCTAGGCAGGCAAGAAAATAACCAAACCTTTTCAGAAAAATACAAGAGAGCAGAAGTAGCACCGAAAGGAGTAAAAGGAGGTCGTCCAATTATAGGCTACGAAACAGAAATATATATATTCTTGTGGTATATAGCCAATACTGTGACGTTTCGCCAAATTTCCAATCTGTTTTCGATTGCAAAATCAGCTGCATGGGAAATCGTTAGAAGGGTTTCGTCTTGGCTGGTCAGCATTAGCAGTGAACATATATCATGGCCGACATCAACTGAAGCAGGAATGATAGCCAGAAAATTTGAGTTAATGAAGGGAATTCCAGATATCATTGGAGCAATTGATGGAACACACATTAAAATAAAAGCACCGAAGGAAAATAGAGTAGCGTATTTTAATCGGAGAAAATACTACAGCTTGGCGATGCAATGTATTGTAGATGCTGATAAAAAATTTATAGATGTGCATTGCGGAGAGCCTGGATCGCTTCATGATAGTAGAATTCTGAGGCGCTTTAATATTTTCCGTAAAGCGATAGAAAACCAAGACGTTGTTTTTCCTCGTGAAAGGTTTATTTTGGGAGATTCGGCATACGCTTCTTTGGATTGGTTTGTTCCTCCATTTAAAGATAATGGAAGCTTAAGCGATATTAAAAAAAATTTAATACGCTGCACTCTTCAACCAGGATCGTTGTCGAAAATGCTTTTGGTTTGCTAAAGGGTAAATTCAGACGTCTCCAGTTTTTTACAGAAAGTGTAGATCTAACTCTCTGCAGTAATTTAATAGTGTCGGCATGTGTATTACACAACATATGCCTAGAGAACAATGAACCAGAGCTAGAGGAAAACTTCAGAGATGACAATGATACAGATGACAGTGAAGTTCATAATGAAACTGTTGAAGATGAGGTTATTGACAGAGAACTAGATGTCCTTCCGCCACCGTCGGCACGAGATAGAAGAGACCGTCTCATAGAACATTTAATTGCTAAAGGTATCCTTTGAAAATCATCAATTAAAAATAAATGCCCATTGAAATACTATTTTTATTTATTATTTGCAATAGTTGCAATGAGTTGCTTTATAAGTGCAGCTTTTGCCTCAGAACTTTTCTTTTTGTCCTCTCTTTTTTCTTTCTGCTGCTCTAACAAAATATGTTTCTTTTCTTCCCACCTTTTTATTTTGCTCTGTTCCTTTTCCTTTTGGAACGCAAATTTTTTTTCAAATACTCTCTCCTTCAAACTTTTTCTAAATTTATTTTTGTTTGAAGGAGAGACTAAGGCAATTGAAGACGGTGATGTTTGTATTTTGGGCACATCTAATTGTATGAATTCAAAGTTTGGAGTACTACGTACTCCACTGGAAGAGGCGCCTTCAGAAAAGTTTGCATTCCTTTCTAACGATGATGCGGGCTTCGAAAATGAAGTGCCAGCGTGAACCACGTGGCTTGTGTCTTCCGGAGCACAAATCCCTCTGCCGAAAATCTCCTCCATTTCCGTGGCAAAAGGCTCAATACAGGGCGAACTACCCGTTTTTTTATTATTGTCCACCGCCGTTTTATATGCCCGCAACATCGATTTAATTTTATTTTCCACTAATGTGGCGGTAACTGGTGATTCCTAAAAACTAAAGTGTTAGCAACAAATTTGAAAAATTCTAATAAAACTTACCAGGACATCCATTGAAGTGAGGTCTTCCACCAAATTTTGATATGCAAATTTTTTTTTTCGGAAACATTGAAATTCTTCTTTCCTTGCTAAGTAGCAATTCAACAAGGCCTTTGTTTCTTTAAATGTCCATCCCCTCCGCTTTTCCAAGTCGAAGTTTGGCCGAAATAAAGAAAATATATGATAAAACATGTGTATAAATTCGGAATATTATTTATTATACAAGAAAAATATTTCTTAATAAGACTAGAATTAGTAAAAAACAAAAATGCATGATTCATGAATTTGTATTCGATGAGCTTTTAAGCCACGTTTGTGCTTTTTCAACATCATTTTTAACAACTATAAACAACTCTTTGTTCTTACTTTGTAACTAAACATAAACATTTATTTATTTGAGCACCCGTGCCAAAAGCACGCTGAGCGTTGGGCACATCTTAGCGAGTTACATAGTAGATACAAACATATATTAGCAAAATTGAACATAAACAATTAAGAGCAAAGCATATCTAGTATATATGTATCTAGTATAGACAAAACTGGGTGCGCAAATAACTAATTAAATTCTCCTCATCGCCAATACATTGTGGGCTGTCTAATTTTGAATCTAAATTATAGTACTGGTCACCAATTTTCAAATCAAATCAAATCAAAAAGAATTTACGCACCGCGATCCAATGTCTTCGCAAATTTATAGTCTGTAGGCACATTAAAGATGAATCCAAGAATTTTACAGGGGTTTATAAATTAAATAAACTTTGATTTGATTTGATTTGATTTGAAATATCTTACCTTTCTGTGTTAATATCCATTTTGTTTTGTTTGTCCTTTGTCGTAGTCACTTTTGACAAGTGAATCTATAAGAAGTGCCAACTGCTGGACATAAAAATCTTGTTCTCTTGAGGCGTTCTTTTGTGTATATATTGTTCTGCTCTTTTCTGCGGACACAAAAGAACACAGCTTATATTCGACTAGTATTTCTTTCCACTTTCCTTTTTAGGAACGTATCGTCACAACTAATTCAATTCTAAAAGTCCGTGCCCGACGCCCGACCACCGTCCTCTCCCTTACACAGAACAGACCTTTTTCTTCCCAAAAAAAGTTAAACCAAACAAAATTCGCTAATTTTCTGAGCTGCCGAAATCTTTCCGGTCAGCAATGCTTCTTACTGCGTACGGGTGTGCGTGTACCTTTTTTCAGCAAAATCGTTGCCACCGAACATGTGGAGCAACATTTTGTCGGAATTTTCGGTCGGGCTAGCAATGATCTATTGTCTGCTGCTGTCATGCGATATCTTACGGCTAGGCGAAATGCCGTTTTCGTGTCCTGGATGTTGGTGACCAGCGGTAAGTTTTCTACATGATAAATTGTAACTTGTGCGCATTTTGCACAATTTAGAATTTTTCCTTTGAAAGAAAAAATATTTCTTTGTTGGGTTATGTACTTTGCAGGTTTTCAGGATTTTTTTTTTAATATGGAGAAGCAGCATAGGGCCACTTCTCGAAAATATCTAAATTTTATCTTTTCAGGAGTTTTGTACTATGGAGAAGTAGCATAGGGCTAATTCTCGAACACATCTAAATTTTATCTTTTATCTAGGTACCTCTGGGAAATCATGGGGGTTTCTCTACAGAAGTAGAGAAGCCAAACAAAAAAATGTAGCGTAAGGGGGTATACGCTACAGCGTGGGGACGACCCACCGAGAATAGAGTCTCATGCCGGGCAAAACGAGGAACGGAGAGAAAAGAGAGAAAGAAGAAAAAAACAAGAGGGTTTGCTTGGGAGGTGAACTATGAATGATATCTTTGCAGACGCCCAACGTGGGGACGACCCACAAGAGTCTCAAGCCGGGCATACGCTAGACCCTGGGTTGTTGAGACATAAGATCCCATCTGCGGCCATGATCCCAGTTCGTCTTGAACGAGGGAGGACTGATCTACCAATAGACATCGTCTACCAACGCGCCTCGCCCAATGAACTGTCCAGGGAGAGGTCCAGCGATTGATTTATTGGGTAAGGGAATGCTCGGCTCGAGACTACTACTTAGTCGGTGAAAAGCTGCTACTTATCGTTTTGTGTTCTGCTGAATCAGGTCGCAACACCCCATAAATCCCCCAATCCCATGAGAGGAAATTGCTTCGTAACAGATAGAATTCATCTATCAGCTCACTCAGAACGACGGAAATCCCGCGGGATGCAGCAAGCGGGTTTAAGCTCTAAGGAAATTGAAGAAAGGACAGGAAAGAAAAATCCTTCATATGAAGGCTAACCCAGAAGGGGTTAGTAACAAAACTGAGACCATCTAAGCTTGATAGTTTAGAGATAATACACTATATAAAAAAAAATCTCTGAGACCCCATCCGCACTCGCTGACGCTGTGACATTCTTTAATTGGAAGAAAATTGAAGAAAGGCAGGAAAGTAAAACCCTTCAGATGAAGGCTAACACAGAAGGGGTTAGTAACAAAGACTGAGACCATTTAAACTTGATAGTTTAGAGATAATACCCAAAAAGAAACTACACCGCACTGTAATTTCAGCCACATCAGCCACCGCTCGGAAGCCTTTTAGTTGGAAGAAAGTTGAAGAAAGGACAGGAAAGTAAAATCCTTCAGATGAAGGCTAACCCAGAAGGGGTTAGTAATACAATGAAAGTGGTTTATCACCCACCACTGAGAAAGTAGTAAGAGGTTTTTGGATAACCTGTAGTTCACAAGTGAAGCTTGCCGGATGCCTTCTTAGGGCTACCGAGATGTAGTCAACTTTGGTTAAGACTTTATGTCTTGGGCGTGGTACATTCCTATCGGGAGGCCCTTGCCGTTCTTTAAACGGTATGAAACCCGGCCTATGCGCTCTATCACCGTCGCTTTGATAAACTTAGGTGCCAGCTTGGAGCGAAACGACCGACTGCGCTACTCGTAATAACTGGTGGGAGTTACCATGTGTTACAGGGTGTCTTCCGAATATCACGAAGTACGGGGAGCACTTGGTGGAATCATGCACCACGTTTCGGAGAGCGAACGCTGTCTCACTCAGGTGTTCATCCCAGTTCCGATGATCATCCCTGATATAAGCGCGAATCGCGGCGAGTACTAATTAATTAACTCGCTCGGACGCGTTAGACTGGGGAGAATAGGATGGGGAGAGACAATGCTCGACCCCATACTTCTGTAACGACTGGATAAATAGGTTGGAAGTGAACTGGCTTCCGTTGTTAGAATGAAGGAATTAAGGAATTCGGGGACCCCGAACACGTGGTATACTTCTTGCTCTCAGTAGCTTACGACCCGCGCATAGGTGGCTTGTGGCATTGCTTTCGACAACACAAATTTGGTTAGTTGGTCAAGGATGATGAAGATGTACCTGTTTCCTCTCTTGCTTCGTGGGTAAGGACCCAAGAAATCGCAGAACACGCGCTGCGAAGGTATCTCTGTGTATCGTCGCTCTCCTAAAGGAAGTCTAAGAGAATAATTGCACGGCTTCACGCTTTTACACACTTCGCACTGATTGACGAATTTTTATACGTCGAGCCCCATAAACGGCCAATAGTTCTGACGACGCAGCTTCTCAAGTATTTTAGCAATCCCAAAATGCGCGGATGTTGGGGAGCAGTGTTCCTCGTCAATCAGTTTGGTGGTGAGCCCTTCAGGCACCCAAAGCTTCCATGAGGTTTGACTGGCTCCCACGATGTTCTTGGGAGAGGCAAATGAGATATACACCCTGCCATTTGCAACTCGGAGGTTATCAAGAGCGTTTGGGTTAGAGGTTATTCTCTGAACTCGCTCGACGTAAGGAGTCTCAAGATATGCTCGTGAGGCTCGAACGACTGATTCAATGGCGGAAGGGCAAGCGTCCTTCTTTATAGGAGCACTTTTCAACTCCTCAGCATAACACCGGGACAGAGCGTCAGCCACCACGTTTTCCTTGCCCTTCCGGTATTCGATGTTGAAGGTGAAGGCTTGGAGTTTAAGACTCCACCGTGCCAGCCTGCCACATATTGGTCCATGAGCCATTTAAGACTAGCATGATCGGTGATGATCGTAAACTCCAGGCCCTCAACATATGGTCGGAAGCGTTTGACGCTCAGTACTGCCGCCAGACACTCTAACTCGGTGGTGCTATAATTTTTTTGTGCCGCATTCACCTTTTGTAACATGAACGCGATGGGGTGTTCAGCTCCGTCAGCAGATCGCTGGAATAACACGCTGCCCACTCCCGTCGTGCTTGCATCACACTGTATGAAAAACGGCCGCGTGAAATCTGGATTAGCAAGTACTGGCGCAGTGGTAAGACATCCCTTCAGCTGTGTGAATGCTTGCTCGCCCTGCTCGTTCCACAGGAATTTAATATTCTTTCTCAGCAGGTCTGTGAGAGGAGTAGCGATTGTCGCGAACTGCGGAATGAAACGCCGGTACCAGCCACAGACCCCCAGGAAGCTTCGGACCTTCCTGACGGTGTTTGGTCTTGGAAAGTGCTGAATGGCAGTTACTTTCTCTGGGTCTGCCCTTATGCAGCCATTTCCAACTACAAAACCAAGGTGCCTGACTTCTCGCATGCAGAACTTACTCTTCTCCACGTTAATGGTCAAGCCGGCCTTACACAGCAGCTCTGCGACTGTACTAAGCAGCTTGAGATGTTCACTAAACGTGGAGGAGGTTATAAGCAAGTTGTCTAAGTAGACAGATACCTGGTCGTGCAGTTGGTGTGGAATGACCTTACACATTAACTTACACATCGTCTGAGGAGCGTTACAGGTACAACGGCCGCCCTGGAACGGCGAACGCGGTCTTATCGCGGAAAGGTTTTGCTAGTGGAATTTGCTAGAAAGCATCTTTCAGATCGATGGCTGAAATAAACTGAGTTTCTTGGAATCGACTCAAAAGCCCGTCGATGAGAGGTAGAGGAAATGTGTCCGGCACGGTCACAGAGTTTACCTTGCGAGCGTCCAAACATAATCGAACCTTTCCATTTGGTTTTCTCACTAAAGTGACGGGAGAAGACCGTGCACTCTGACTCTCCTCGATAACTCCGAGTGCTAGCATACGGTCGAGCTCGTCGTACATTGCTCGCTGTATCACTGGGGACTCAGCGTAATAGCGTTGTTTGTGAGCTTTGCAGCACCGATATCTATCGTGCTCAACGTAAGACGTGCGACCGAGGCCGTGTTTGCTGAAAGATGGAAAGGTTTCAACCACTGTCTGCAAGCGTTGGTTGTCTTCATCAGACAGGTCATGTTTCTGAGAGCACATGGGTGCGGTTTTAGGTAGTGAATATAGCTCCCTTACCATGACTGGAGATAGGCCGAAAGCTCTCCAAAAATCGATCCCCAAATACAGGGACTGTTGCAGAGAGGGAACTACATGGAGCCGCATCATGCGCGTCTTCTCTCCATACTTCATTAGCACACGAATGTGACCTAACACCTGTTGCTGTTGACCGTCCGCAGTCGATATGGTAGACGGCATGGAATGGAAGCGGATCCCTGCTCTAAAAACCTAACACGCTCACGCTGGCGCCACTTATTCGCTGGCCTTGGATAAAGACATCAGCGTAAGGCCGGAGGTCTGTACTACTTGGTAGCGTAGTTTCAGCGACGGTAGCCTTTATATTTCTGCGCAGGCTGTGGTAACGCCTGGTGCGTGATTCCATTCCGGTCGCATACACGTTTCCTCTGATAAGGGAAAACGGTTCTTCACTGGCATCGCTGTCAGAATCGGTGACGAAGTCTGATGGTGTACTTTCAGAGGATATAGAGGATGTACAAGTGCAGGACTCTGAGTCCCATGGTTCCTACCTTGGTAGGGTCTGAATGGTTTGGACATCCACATTGCATGTGGTTGCTGGTGCCGCAGATGACTGATCAGGTTTAGTAAGATCTGGGATTAATGCTGAAAGCGGGTTCTGCTCAGGTTAATCATCAATTCGATCTGGCTGTCCTTGGGCGGGGCACACCCATCACCCCCACGCAGCTGGCCTAGAGGAAGCGCTCTGGTTCGGTTTTGGTTGCCGCTTCGCTGGTGGAACGTCTTGAAATCTGGGCCGGAGTCAGAATACGCGGAGGTCCCACTGAGTTCTGACTCCGCCTCAGGTTTCCCGACGAGCAAGTTAGGCACTTGCTTTTTACAACCCCTGCTGAGCCACACCCGTAGCAGAATATTCGCCGTGGTCGCAGATAGGCGTGATGGGCGTGTCCCTCTGCAGCACAGTTCCAGCAGATGAGTCTTGGTCTGGATGGTGGTTGATAATCCCTCTGTGGCATAGCTTGAAGATCTGCTACCAAATCATGTGTTTCAACTTCCGGGTGGTTTAACAGATATTGACTATCCGAAGATAATTCGTGAACTGATCGTCGTGGCGGTAACTCTTGAGACTGTGGCTTGGTCTGGGACCAAATTTTTTTCGAATTTGCAGCACCAGTCTCTCAGGTCGAGAACGTTCGCTGTGTGGTGCAGCAGCAATGCTTCTTGCAAAGCCGGCTTCATATTCCTCCTTAGGATCTCCACGAGCTACTCCTCGGGAATCGGGCGAGACTTTTTTGATACCAGCGCATGAACCGTCAAGCGATAGTCGCTGAAAGATTCTCGGGGACCTTGTGTTCGATCCTCTACTAGTTTACGTACTTCGTAATCAGTCTCCTGATTCCTGAATTCCCGAAGAAGTGCCGCGCGTAGTTCCGTCCAGGAATGAGGACGGTGGTCTCGTAGGTACAGCGGCTTTTAAAGTGACGAGCGAAAGAAAAACCGGCGCATAGCTCGGAGTAAGGCACTTGTTCTAGCAAGGCTAGTGACTCCACTCGAAAAATAAATTCAGTCACATCTAGCTTCCATCTAAAAACAGGACTGTTTGTCATACTACTACGGTCTCTAGCAGTACTCTGTCGATGATGTCGATGATATGTTGACGCGTTCAACGGTGAGACTCCTGACCCTGGTAGTCTGGGTGGTCGTGAATCGAAATAATCATGACTGGGTGGGGGATCTGCTCCTGCATCGCGGTTTGGTCCCGTGTGCAAGGCCTCTCAACGTTCGTTCACCGAACGGAAGCGTGGTCTTTCCTCCAGAAAGGCCGTCTGCGGCCGCTGCGCAGTGTGACTGCTGGTAGGATTCTGTTGGGCATTCCTCTCACCTGGAAATGGAAGGTTGAGACCCGGCGTACCTGAGTTGAAGCTACTAAGCTTGGGAGTACTCACTGTCGAGTAGATTGAGGACTTTCAGACCCCTGACCCTGCAATGGAAGCTAGACTATCTCGACTGCACTCAGGAGACCTTTCAATGTCAAGAGATGTTCTTGGACTTCTGAGCGCACAGACGGAGAAGTATTGTACAACGTCGGGCTCTGTGAACAACGTGAATGATCTGGCTACGATAATGAGTGCGATCTCCATCCGTTCGAATGGGGTCCGTAGTGAGGTCATACCTCAAAGCTTCCACTCGACTGCTGAAATAGTCGACCTCCCGCGAGGGATTCTTGTGCGCATGTGATCTTTGCGCTTCTCTGCTAGGATCTAGCCGATCAGCTTCGGAAGCCTTCAGAAGCTGGTCTCGAGCGTCCTCGTGAGATGGATCGATGTTACGCACACTATACTCGACCGCCAGCTCATCTGAAGATAGATAGTTAAAATCCATATTTGGTCAGTTGAAACTGATCACTTGGAATAGGAATTTGTATTGGGCTCGTACCAATATCCCGGAAATAGGGAAGATGTATATGGCTCGTATGCGGAACCCGTTCGGAGGTTAGGTGTTCTGTACCCAGAAGGTGTACAAAATGACGAGTATGCAATAGACCAGAGTTCTCTGTAGACTTAGCACGCAATACTTGTGTAAACTCGGAAGAAATTCCAAAATACTACCTTTGTAATAGGCCTAAAGAGGAAGATCTGTAATTTGTGCGTTCTATTATTATCTCAGCTCAGTGAAAATTCAAAATAATAAATTTACTGTAGATTTAAGGAAGAAACAACTATTTTGCGAGTATATTATTTGCATATATAAGTATATATACATACGTTCAAAAGAAGAGAGATCTATAAATTACTCGTACCAAATTTATGCGTATATATAAATATTCAAACGAAAATTCAAAAATATTACTTTATTGTGCATCCAAATAGGAAGATATAGTAATTATTCGTACTCAATTTGTGCGTATATAACTATGTAAGTTCAAACAAAAATTCAGGGCATAAACCTTAAAATAGATCTAAAATGGGAGATCTACAAATTACTCGTACCAAATTTATGCGTATATACAGCGTGTCCCGTATGTGATCTTGCACCCGAAGGCTACGCATAGGTTATGCTTAGACAAACAAAAAATTGTATGGTGGGGGAGGGGAAATCGTAACGGTTTCCGAGATAACGGGACTTTAAGATATTTGAATATGTTTTTATATTTCACCCTGTAACTTCTGAATGTTACACCCTATGATGATGATGTATGATTTTGTAGATAGATAATCGTTGGATAATCGTTGGACCTTTCCAATGGTCCATAATTTTTTCCCTTCGCCATTTCAGTTTTGAAGTAATGGCTCAACAAAATTAAAATTTCGGAATTTTTCCTCTTTTTTTTTTCTTTACCTACTATTTCTATAAAAAAAACGACATCAATACCAATTTTTCATATTGTATTTGAAAATTCTAAAAGCTTAGCTTTAAAATGATCTATCACACTCTGTACTCAAAATGTAACCCTTTCTGCGTTTTTTGCACATTTCTTAACCATCTCCAGCGAAAATGGCTGAAAAAGATATTTCCAAAAGATAATTGCCTACTTTCTGGCACTTATTGAACCCACGATACACAGTATTCCTCCTCTAGAGCCGCAGTACCATTTAAGCTGGAAATATAAACATGAAAATACATTAACGTAAATAAATGAACAAAAATTGAAGAATCTTACCAATTTTCACGGCTACTGCCGTCAACATCCAGTGATATTTGTGTCACAGGCAGCTGGTGCGTTGTCTTCTTCTTCCATTTACAGATGGATATCTCCACTACGCCAACGACAACAAAAAATCTCCATAACGACGCGCTGCTACTGCATAGCGTCAAGGCAACGGCAACCGACAGTCGCACTGCTCCCATTGTATTCCCGGCTATAAATAGCGAGCTGTTGGGCATGGCAAATCACTTGCAAATTGAGCAGTCAACAAGACAGGTCGGAAGCGCTAAACCGAAATTAAGTCTTGACTAGGAAGGGAAGAATTGAACCCGGTTTTTTATTAATTAAATATATTAAATTAAATTATATTTTTCAGCACCCCAAAGCGAAGGTAGTTTTGAACCTGGCAAACTCATGAGCAGTGAATGAAGCTCATTCTGTTTGTACCTCATTTAGAGATTCTTTCTAATCTCGTTTTTTATATTTTACAGGTTAAACGTGGAGTAGTAGCGATTTAATATTTGGACTTTTTCTTTTGGATTTTCATTTGAATTATTTGAATTATTATTTTCTTGTTTGGTTTTATTCTTTCATTTTGTTAGCGAGTAAGCAGTGAATTTAGGCTAAGGTAAATTTTGTGAAAAATAAAATATATTGACATTAAAAAATTTGCGTTCACCAGTCCTGTCCACCACACCGGCACCTCCCCTTTTTATGTAAAGCCCACATTGGTCCTTCGAGCCGGATAGGACTGGGAAAACATAATGGCGGATGTCGATATCTTAATTCTCACACAAAAAGCTCTGAACGAGCAAATTGATAAAGCCGGGATAAACCATAGCAAGGCAAATTCTGAAACCAAACAAGGAAAGAAGTATTATGCTACTCGCATTCAATCTCTTGAAAAACTATGGCAAGCATTCACAGAGACGCATATTGCAATCTGAATATTGCAAACCGAAAACGGCGCTGACAGCGAATATGCCAAAGGCAACTTATACGAAGAGACCGAAGAGTTATACATCAATCTGATGTCAAAGTTGTCACAGGAGCTAGAAGAGTCGTTCCCAACGTTACCTCATACTGGAGAACAACCTGCCATACAAACAGTACGTCTACCAAAAATTGAGACTCGGCTTCCACCCATACAAATACCAATATTTGATGGCAATTACTAGACATGGCATACGTTCCATGATCTGTTCAATACGCTGATCCACAGAGATCCAAATTTATCAAAGGTTCAGAAACTTCACTACCTAAAGCTTAGCGTTACTGGGGAAGCAGAACGCCTATTACGACAATTCGAGGTAATCGACTCGAATTATCTCAATGCATGGGAAGCAATCCAAGAGTGTCACAATACCAAGACACAAGATACAGTACGTCAGTACACAAACCAAAACGAGGCACGTGTTCGTACTCGAGATCCCCGCAGCGGGTATCAAACCTCAAATTCGCACATTAGTGCACCCCAAAGAAACTATACCAACAAAAATACCTACACATTCTTGAACAAATCACACACATGCTCAATGTGCATACAAAATCACACTCTGTTTCACTGCTATTCTTTTAGAAAATTATCTCCAAAGGAGAGATTAAATTATATAAACAATCACAGGTTATGCAAAAACTGCCTTTCGTCAGGACATAACCTCAATGGCTGCCCAAGCCAAAAATCGTGCCTCCAATGCCACAAGAGGCACATTACTCTCGTCCATATAGATCCATCATCTGAATTTGGCAATGAAAAGGAAAACTCTCCTACGCAAAACGAAAGGCAAGCTGATATGAAGCTTAACGAGCCTAATGACAGTAATGAACCAGCCATGAAAACATTCTTTTCGACAAACGTCCATCAGGCATTACTATCAACGGCGCTAGTTAATATTGAGAGTCAAACGGACAAACATACACAATGAGAGCACTGATAGATTCCGGCTCTAAGGTTTCATTCATTACTGAAGCTGCCAGTAAACATTTGAAGTTAAAGCAAAATCCACCACATGTCAAAATCACGGGATTAGGAAAGACTCAAACCGCCTATGTAAAGGCACAAACATCATTCAAGATGAAATCAATTAACACGAAATTTGAAACCAATATCAACGCTCTGATATTGCAGAAGATAACAGATTTCGTACCAGCTGACACCATAGATGTCAAAAAGTTGCTCAATTTACAACATCTGCTACTCGCCGATCCTAGGTTCTATAACCCTGATCAAATAGACTTACTGTTAGGAGCGGAAGTTTACGCCGACATTATTGAGAGTGGAGTCATAAAAGGCGCCCCTGGAGACCCCACTGCTCAACATACCCAATTAGGATGGATCCTAATAGGAGGAACAAGGAGAAAAAATAAAAAAGATGGAGTCAAATCGCTCACGGTGCAAATAAAACGACGCTGTCATCCAGAGCAACAATTAAAGAAAATTTGGGACTTTAAGAAAAACACAAAAACCAAATTAATCGCAAGCAAAAATTATGTGAAAGGAAATACATAAACTCACATAACCGCTTAAGCCTGGGTCAGACGCAAATTAAACTACCCTTCAGAAAAGCAAATATACCAAGTCAATCTGAAACGAAGTCAATCAAGTGCTACTATTCACAAAACCAGGCAGTCTTGGAAAGGAACATCAACACCAAAATTGATCGCAAATGCCAGCCTTACAATCAGGCATCAAATTTATCATGGCGCAGCACATTTTCAAACCATGACAGTTTAAAAGACAGGAAACTTGCCCACTCTGAGAGGAATGCCATCTGGGGCATCCGACCCCAACGAAGTAAAAGGTACGAGCCTAATAAAAATCTAAAGGCATCCCCAGATGTATAGCTATACAAGCTATACACAAAAATGGTTGTGACAAAAGTCACAATTAAAACCAATTGCACAGTGCAGACTGCAGCACAAAATTTATAAGCATCAGCAAACCAATCTGTCACATGACAGTCTACCCAGATCCACCTACATCTGGAAATTTTAAAACTCAAGTTGCTACATGGACGCAACATCAATTTCTGCAATGTCCATAGAGAAAGCTGCTACATGTCAGTTCTACTAAAAAATCGTTATCTGTCAAAATTATCCAAATATTTACATGGAAACTGACAACCAAGTCAGAATCACGACAGCAGGAAATCATCAGAATTAAACACTTTACGTTTGATCAACTGACTAGTCCGTAAAGATTCACATTAGTCAGTGTCAGTTCTGCAAAACAACAAAAAACATTATCAACCAATTATAAGGTTATTTTCTACTACCAATAGCAGACTATGCCGGTCCCATTGACATTAAAACGTCAAAAATAAGAAACGCCAAGAAGGGATGAAGAAGGGTCATGAAGGGATATCTAAGCATTTTGTATGCATGGCGACCAAAGCCATTCACATTGAAGTCGTGTTGAAGCGATTCATAAGCCGCCGAGGCTTATGCGTCCATATTTATTCCGATTGCGGCACAAACTTCGTCGGCGTAAGCAGGGAATTGTCTAACCAAATTAAAACCATTTTAAAGACATTTCCACATGACAGTTCTACTGTCACAGAGCTTGCAAGCATTACATGGCATTTCAACTCACCATCAGCGCCACACTTTGGTGGATTATGGGAGGCAGGAGTTAGGGCAGTAAAAACGCACATGAAGCGAACCTTACAAAACGCCATTTTAACTTTTGAGGAACTGTCAACAGTAATATGTCAAATCGAAGCTTGCGTAAATTCCAGACCGCTGTCAACGCTTTCCAATGATCCAAGCGATTTTAATATTTTAACTCCCGAGCATTTTCTAATTGGTCGAAATCTGAAGACAATTCCAGAACCATCTATTACTAATAAAACAACTTCCTCAAACGTTGGCAATATGTCCAATGGTTGACAGATCTATTCTGGAAATAGTGGTCAAAAGAATATCTTCAAGGTTTACAGGCTCGTAAAAAATGGAAAACACCAGAAGATAACCTCAAAATAAATGATTTAGTTTTAATACAAGATCATCATTGTCCAACCACAAAATGGCCGACAGGTCGAATAATAAAAAATCAACCCAGGCCAGGACAAAAAGGTCAGAGTAGCAACTATCAAAACACAGACTACTCAAATAATTCGGCCAATTATTAAATTGTACAAGTTACCCATTTAAACAAAACTAAAACAAGATTATCACATCGAAAATCAAAAATAAATAACATCCCACACGAAGCAGAAACGATCCCACACGGTCAGCACGAAGCACGACATTTGTTTTTCTCAGCCATACCAACATGCTTCAGCACAGCGCAAGTCTTGTGCTACGATAGCACCAACACAAACTTTTCGTAATATAAGTGCCAAATTAAATGATAGAATATTTTTAATATAAACAATAATAATAATTAATAATATTACACCACAAATACATAAATTTATCCCCGAATAATATTATTCAAATCAAAAAATGAAGCGTGTAGGCCCTAATTAAACAAAATAAAGCAATACAACAGCAAAACAACATTCGAAATTCATCCAACTTCAATTCAAATCTGGAAAAGATCATCACTTGACAAGCACACATGGAATAAATAAGACCGCCATCGTTAGTTTTCTTTTCATTTGGTTAATTTTTTGAGTTTTTATCATTTTCTTTATAATTTCTTTAAAAGTTTGGGTTATTAGTTTTTTATTAATTGTTGAAATCAAAATCAGTCATGGAATATCTGCCATGCTTAGACGACTGTCTCTGGATCGATGACATTCCCGATCTAGAGACTGCTCAAATAAGGGGTCCTTCTCTACTTGAGACTACTCCAATCAAGGATAAGTTAAGAGCAACAGAGGTGCCCAAACCACCAAAGTTATTCAAGCCTCCATTCGAGGCAGTCCCTGCTACCAAACTGGTACAGGCACTAGCACGGGGCCCAGGCATTCGAGTCCATACAACTCCATCTCGACCCCCAACTGGCACAAAACGCGAAAATCGCGTGGAATGTCCCAGTTCCGCACCGAAAAGGGCACGGATACTCCCACAAATGCCCAATCTGAAACCGCTACAAAATTCATATCCAGTCAAGGTACATGAACCACGTCCCAGCACAAGTCGAAATGAGACCGAAAAAAGTATAGAATGTGCCAGCTCAGCGCCAAAGGAGTTCAGAAAACCACGTCCAAAAACGCCACGACTAGCTGAAAAACCAAGTACCAGCTCAGTTCCAAAACCAGTGCAGGCAAGGAATGAAGAAAGGGCACGTCCAGTTCCACGACCAGTGGTACTTTTTCAGTACGCAATTCTGCCTCCGGCAAATTTTGTAATTGATCCACTTCTGTGGAATGAGATCCTCAGGCAACCCATACCATGGGAAAAGGCCCTGACAGCAAGAAAGTGCTTCAGGGTACAAACCGATGAAGGCGATACTCTCCGGTTTATCAAATTGTCAGACGAAAAAATACGCATACGCCTACAGGTCAAGAACGTAAGTTTTTATAAAAAAAACCTCTTTCTAATCCTGGTACTAATAACAACAAAACCAGCAGGAAAAGGGTTTATAAACAAACACTAACTTTGTTTTAAAACATATAATTTATTCAATATAAATTCAGCCACCTCCTCTTTTTTGAGGCGGGAGGATGTTCCGTCGCGGAACAATAGTCTAAAAAATAAGTATATTTAAATTTACACTCACTGTAAAAATATTTCAGTGCCACAGCAATTTCTGGCACTTTATAGACATTGCCTGTATTTATTTGGGCCTTCTTTTTAAAGTTTTCCTTCTAGGCCTTTGGCCTTATATAAATGTACCTAAAAAGGAAAACAAAACAAATTAATTATAAAACAAACAAAAGTAAAAGTACTCAGGTAGTTTTGAACCTGGCAAACTCATGAGCAGTGAATGAAGCTCATTCTGTTTGTACCTCATTTAGAGATTTTCTAATCTCGTTTTTTATATTTTACAGGTTAAACGTGGAGTAGTCGCGATTTAATATTTGGACTTTTTCTTTTGGATTTTCATTTGAATTATTTGAATTATTATTTTCTTGTTTGGTTTTATTATTTCATTTTGTTAGCGAGTAAGCAGTGAATTTAGGCTAAGGTAAATTTTGTGAAAAATAAAATATATTGACATTAAAAAATTTGCGTTAACCAGTCCTGTCCACCACATCGGCACCTCCCCTTTTTATGTAAAGCCCACATTGGGACTTCACAGTGGTCGTGCTTTCTTTAACAACTGCATGATGCATATAATAATGTAGTTCGTTGCTGTTGGGAGGACGCATTTCCTCCATGTGACCCAACTCGAGATATTCGTTTAAACATCTTTCATATTCAGTTTTTAATGTTGGATTTCTTTCAAGTTGGCGTTGTATACTTTGAAAGCGTTTGATCGCCTGTTGTTTTGATTGCCCCAGGTTAGGTACTTCATCATTCACAAATGGTAGTTTGACTTGATATGTCCCATTGTGGAGTCGTTGGTGTGTGAGTTGATATCTCTCCTGACATTCTCTGTCTTCCTTGTTGAAAATTGGGTTTGTGGGAAACTCTTCTGTTTCCCAAAATCTTTTAAGTTGTTGAGCTAGTTCATCAGTTGTGAGTGTAAACGCTGATATATTGCTCTTTACAACACTTGCTGTTGACCCTAGTAAAATCCAACCAAATATTGTTTTAATGGCTTATTAGTAGCATTAGATCCCTTCTGAATGCCGTTCAATACTGTCTGAGCGTAAACTTTTCCTCCTAGTAAGGCATCTACCTTTCCAGGCTTCCAAAATGTAGGATCAGCTAGGGCCAGTTTAGTGAGTTGTAAACATTCCTTTTGGAGATTATTCTGGACGGTAAAGGATCTGTGATCTTGTTCAGTATTAAAAAAGTTTTCTTCTAGTACTGATGTAGACTTCGCTTTTCGTGATCGAAGTGTAAGCCTGGATTGTTGCTTTGAAATTGCTGTATGGCTGGTGTTTAAGCCAGTAATGGATTCTGCAGTTGGGCTCGACATGCTCCTGATTTCCTGCAGGCTTCCTCTGTGATAAAGGATGATTGCGAGCCACTATCTATGAGACATCGTAGAATATGTGAGTTCCCGCTTTTGGTTTGTGCCACTACAAACGCTGTTGCTAGCAGGTCATTGTGGTTTTCTCTAGTTATAAATGTTTGACTAGTGTTTAAGTCGTCAGTGTTGTTCACTGACAGTAACCGTGGAGAAAGTTTATTAATAGTATTGCTAGCTTGATAGATTTGACTTGAATTCAAACTATCGTCGTCAGGTGCCGACCTATGCTCATTTGTCATAGTTGAATATTGGGGTTTGGCCCTGCTGGGCTCTTGATGAAGGGTACTATGATGCTTTTTATTGCATTTCTGACATCTATATTTGCTATTGCAGTTGTGAATTTGATGCATCCCTAAATAATTGGTACAACGGCTGGACGCCTTGACTAATTGGCATTTGGATGGTATGTCCATCTTACAATAGTTATGGTACCTTTGTAGAAAATGACTTGCATTGCATACCGGACATTTGATTCCTTTTGCAATGTGGTAGGATTTAGTTACCTCAGGTGTGTTGTTTAATTTAGGCTGTGTGGACTTAACTAGACTATCTGCTAAAGACTGTAATATTCTTAAACGCGTACATAAAAACTGCTTAAATGACTTAAATGTTGGGAGCTCTTGTGTACCTCCCTGCTCTTCTTCTGAGAGTTTGAGGGTAATGAAGGGCAGTTTCTGTACTAAGAGATGTATTAGTGATACATCCCATGATGCCGTATCAACCTCTAAACTTTGTAATTGTTGGATACATTCTTCTGTTGTATCAATTATTGACTTGAGTCCTTTAGCAGACTCTGAATTTAGTTTGACTTGGTTAACCAAAACCTTCAATTGATGATTAACTAAAATTCTCTTGTTCAACTTGTTCCATGCTAGTATATAAACTTCATTTGTTACTGCGGTATATCGCAATAATTTCTCAGCATCACCCGCTAAATAAGATTTCAGATGATGCAGCTTCTAAACTGGTGTTAGCTTTGTATTGTCATGAACAAGAGAACTGAATAGGTCATCAAATGATCGCCATAAATCGTAGTTACCATTATATTTGGGTAACTGAATTCGCGGAAGGAACGATTCCTGTTAAACAACAGTTGTGGCATGAATTATCACTTGTCCAGAGCTTGATGTTTCACGACGAATTTTCTCAATCCTTCTACTAACTCTCCCATGTATTCGGAATATTTTAATTCTGTTGAGCTATGTTGATCTTGAGTTAAATAGGCATGTTGCTCATCATCAGAACTATCTAATAAGGCCTGATTGATTGCCATGTCTGTATCACTATATGCTTCCCATAGTTTCTTGAAATCTGTCATTTTAGACTCGTAGAAGCCTTGCGTTCATTTAACAAGGTTCGTTCTCTTTCCATTCTGAATAAACCTTTAAATTCGCGCACGCAACACGCTTTCCGTGAGGATTAGTTTTTCTACTGAATCTATGTTAATATATATCCTACTATTAGGGGTTGATTGACCGTGTGAATGATGAAATTAATCGAAGGAAGTAATTTGATGCCACGAGTGGAATAAATTGAAAAATTAGTCTAAGAACGTAATTTAATGCCACATGTGGGATAAATTGAAAAATTAGTCGAAGGAAGTAATTTGATGCCGCATATGGCCAATTGACGTCTAAAATATTTAAGTGATATTTTGTCGCAACTTCTAATTAATTTAATTAACCAACTATTTATCACGAGTTACTGACATGTAAGTTCAGCAATTGTACCAGAAATTTCGATATTTTATTCAAGCTGCCAAGTCTGGGCACCCTGAAGATTTACGTCTCAGCACACTTATAAATTAATTTTCGACGTTTTTAAACTTGAACTGCCACGTCTGTACAATTTACAGCATGAAACAATTAGAATTTAGCTGATAAAGCTTACCTCACGAATTCCACTTGTCTCCACTGTCCACACAAGTTAAATCGGATATACAGCTTGTGTGCGAATCTCGTTGATAAGGCACTTTCAGTTGGCAAAGATTGCAATTTTCGTGGAAAAATACGACGGTGGAATTCGCGAGTGCAGCTATAATATTTTAATGTAATATTAAGGTAGTGGTAGGTATTTGTTTTGTTTAAGCTGAGTAAGTAACTTTTTATTATAAATTACGGTATGATGAAAAATAAAGTATGAGTCGATTAGAGGTGTTCTTTTAGTTATCTACGGCTACTACGAAGTTCTTTTGCGCCCCACCAGTGGTAAGGCAGTTTAGAACAAGCAATTTCATATCTACATTTGACGAGACATTCATTTGTGGAGTTCTGGTATAACGAACCATTAGCTCCCACAACAAGGTCCAGGTAAGAGAGCCTGTGATCAATACATCATCTAGAGGAACAAAAGAGTTTTCTACAACGTCTAAGCACAGGTATAAATTGATTGAAAGTTTTTAAATCGAAAAGATAATTTTGGAAATATTTTTCACTATATTGACTATATTGAGCGTAACTAGAATTGTTCCCAATTACAACAGTAAACAGGCACACATTCCTGGATGGAAACACCAAATAATGTTTTGTAATGTAGGTGTAATTGATAACCACAACTAGATTACGGCATTTAGGTGGACAGTGTAGCGGTATGAAAATAAGATATGTGGGCTTGTGTTTACTGTTGTATTTATTGAAGCTTATTCTTAGTACACTCAAAAGCCACAAATTCACTATAATTTATACTTTTACTTAATAATTTCTCAATTGCATGTGTGATTATTATGCCGTATTTTAGCATACGTTTAATTAAATGCAATTTATAGCCCCTAAAGTTATCTCGAATTATTCACTTATTATATTTAGCTTCAATTTTTAACTTAACTTAACTAATTTGTTTCGTTGCATATGTTATGAGTTTGCACTCATAACGCCCAGCTTACCGGTATCAATTACGGGCATAAGCATTTATGTGCAAATATGCACGCCCTGTTTTGCTTGTTACTCACAAAGGACTGGGAGTGCTTCTAGCCTCACGAGGAAGTTGCACCAGCCCCGTTGACAATTCTACCGAAACACTATGCGTTTTATCAATCAATGCTGTTTTTCTTATTAGGACTTTATTCCCTTTTTTCTTCTATTAGCAACGAGAAGTACAGAATTAGATTTAATTACTTTTATTTAATTAGAATAGAAAAAGGTTGCCCTTTTGGTATAGGAACAATTTATTTTAACACCATTAATTTTGTTTACTTTTATTTAATTACAATAGGAAAAGTTGTCCTTTTGGTATAGGAACAATTTATTATGACACAATTGATTTTATTTACTTCTATTCAATTAGCGTAGGAAAAGTTGCCCTTTGGTATAGGAACAATTTATTATAACACAATTGATTTTATTTACTTCTATTCAATTAGAGTAGGAAAAGTTGCCCTTTTGGTATAGGAACAATTTATTATAACACAATTGATTTTATTTACTTCTATTCAATTAGAGTGGGAAAAGTTGCCCTTTTGGTATAGGAACAATTTATTATAACACGATTAATTTTATTTACTTTTATTTAATTACAATAGGAAAAGTTGTCCTTTTGGTATAGGAACAATTTATTATAACACCATGAATTTTATTTCCTTCTATTTAAATGAGAATAGGAAAAGTTGCCCTTTGGGTATAGGAACAATTTATTTTAACGCAATTGATTTTATTTACTTCTATTCAATTAGGATAGGAAAAGTTGCTTTTTTGGTATAGGAACAATTTATTTTAACACAATTAATTTTATTTACTTCTATTCAATTAGAATAGAAAAAGTTGCCCTTTTGCTATAGGAATAATTAATTATAACACAATTGATTTTATTTCCTTCTATTTAAATTAGAATAGGAAAAGCTTCCGGGCCGAACTATGAGTTTTTTTTAAAATTATGTCTGCCCGCCGGTTTGAGTTAGACTGCCCCGATAATCTTTTTCAGCCGCCCTACATGCTTCTCGCTGCCAACGCCGTCTCCTCGTTTTCTTTGCTGATTCAGCGATTTTGCGATAAAGTGCACAGAGAAAAGTATTCACGCGCCGATTTAATAATTAAAAATTGTCCAGAGGAAGTATCCTCTAGCAAGAAATATTGTATTTCTTATCGCTGGCGGGCAATAATGCCGAATTTGGCATGTGTTTACATTTATGCAGGAAACCTAACACTAAATATATACACTATTTGTTAATTTTTCACACAATACTTAGCTTTACAATGTTGTCCCTTCGCCAATACGAACTGCACACAAATTTAGGCATATGTGATAATGTTCCTTAAGAATTTGCACCTTTTATCTATGCTAAATAGCTGAAAATTGAAAAGACACTGAAAACTGAAACTTGAAAAGAATTTAAAAGAGAACCACTTGATCGTATGCTTATGCATGTGAGATCGCTATTACAAATGAGATCGTTCTCGCCTCCTTTTTATAGCCTCTGAGCGGCTTGCAATAGGTTCCACAAGGAAATTACGAATTTAGTATCCTTTTCGTACTTCCTAGACCTACTTCAAAATGTGCCCATTATTTACATCTAATGTATTTTACATTATCCACGAATTTTCCTAATTTATTTATTTAGATATTTTATTTTTCTCGAAAATTATCAAGATGGCGGCTCCCTGCTATATTATGACAATTTCCTATCTGGAACGCAAATATTTTTCTAATTTCTTGCATCTCATTCTCACGTCTTTCTCTTTCCCACTCATTATGGGAATTAATTTCACCTTTTTATCAAATATCTGCTTACCTGGTGAAATTCGCGCTTTCTAGGTTTGCTCAACAGGTTGCGCGCATTTGATTTCACCAAGTTGACTTTTCCGCGAGTCAATTTGACAGTCGCGATCGCGATAATTCAGTTAGTCAGTTGCTACAATTAAGGATTAATTATATAGGTGAGTACATTTTTTCACTCTTTAAGTGTTTATTGTTAATTATATGTCAGTTCCAGCATGCATAATTTGCAGGAAATATGCAAATTCTGATAAATTATTCAGGTTGGAAAATGACTTGTGAACACAATGGTGCAAATTGTTGCTTTTTATCAATTATTAGTGGTTCTACAGGTTGCGAATTCATGTAATTTGCATATGTAAACATATTTGCATGTTTTGCAAATGTTTAATATGTGCAGTATATGAATTTCGCGATAATTTTCAATAGTTGCATTTACATGCAATTGTTGTTGTCCTGGAAAGAAATTCGTTTCTTGGCGGATTTCACATATATATTGTAAAATTGTAATTGTTGCTTATTAATTCATTTTTTTAATCAATCTGTACTAATTTATGTGTTTTCTTTTAATTTCAGTTTATTTCCTGACACTGCAGGATAACCTGGAGGAAATTGGAGTGCAGAAATTAAGGGAAGTATGAAATACATTCTTTATCCATATCTAATGTTTTTATTTATTTCAGGTGTGCTCAACATACTACCCCCCGTTGAACAGTTTGTTTAACCAATGCCTGTTTTATTTTGATTATGCCCCTTTTGTGGTAATGATGAAAAATCATTGATCCATGTTTGAACCAAATCGGTTCGAATATATTTTTGTTTTTACCGATTACTTGTAAAGGGAAAACATCCTGAAAACAAAGCCATGTATTTGTCATCTAAATAGCACATTGCACAAATACAATACTACAATATAGCCTCATTGATCAGATCAAATTAAAATTCTTATCACATGATTGAAGCAATTAGTTTCGTGCTAAAAACAATTGCTGAAAAAAGAACATATACAAAAATACCATGCTAAAATTGAGTTCTAAAAGCAAAACAAATTCAATCTAATTAGAAATTTTCCCAAAAATAGGTACAGCATCTAACCAAAGCATGTGTTGTCATTTAGCATGTAGTGCATGGCACAAATACAATCAGATCAAGCAGATCAATTTGCAACTCTATCATCATTATAAGTACTACCGAACGGGAACTTCTTCTCTACGTGATAGAGATAACATTTTTTGCAAATATACAGAATTCAATTTAACACAGCAGCATGGGTTGCCTTAAACTTCTTGTTGCTATGCATTTTTGCTCATTGCTATGCATATTTTATCTCTAGTACCGTAAAATTACAGATGAACGGCCAATTCTTGTGATCATGCGCCTCTGCTACTCCATCATTGCTGTCGTGTGCAAGCAAGGGCTATATAAACACCAATTTAACTTGACTCGATCTCTTTTTCAGCTTGGCAGTGGAGTGAGTGACTTGATAATTTTTCTTAGTGGTATTTCCTAGTGTTGTGAATTTTATTAACAGTCTAACACTTTGTTTGGTTGACAGTTGAAATAAATTTTTCTTATTCTGGGTTGCGACTAGATTAGGAGATTTATTTGGATTGCGACTAAATAAAGATTCTTATTACGGGTAGCGACTGTAATAAGAAATTTTACTAATACTATACACTTTATTGTAGGTAACAACTACAATAAAGATTCTTATTACGGGTAACGACTGTAATTAGAAAACTACTAACATTAAACACTTTATTGTGGGTAACGACTACAATAAAGATTCTTATTACGGGTAACGACCGTACTAAGACAATTACTAACAAAACACTTTATTGTGGGTAACGACTACAATAAAGATTCTTATTACGTGTAACGACTGTAATAAGAAAATTACTAACAAAACACTTTATTGTAGGTAACGACTACAATAAAGATTCTTATTACGGGTAACGACTGTAATAAGAAAATTACTAATAAAACACTTTGTTGTGGGTAACGACTGCAATAAAAATTCTGTGGGTTTCGACTGCAGTAAGAACTACTCACCTCACTTTATTCTGGGTATCGACCAGAATAAAGAATACCCCAATCCCAACCTCAATTAAAGTTATTAAAATCAAGTCAATCAACTGCCAAACATAGATCAGGTGAGTACAAAGTTTATTGCAACAACATCATTATATTTATTATATATCTTATATTTTCCGTTTATTGAAATTTGATAAAGTGAGCTATTGGTATTTTACATCTATCGAGTATTAAAGCTCTAATTTATAAGTGAAGTGTATAATTTGTAGACATACAATTAAAAGCACTAACTTTATACCAGTGGCATCAATTCTCACCACATTTTTCATTTATTGCATGTACGCTCTGACTACGGGCAGTACATTTCAATCCATCCTTTTTTACTCGTAGTTGAACCTGATACTTATCTGGAAGATTAATGGTCTTCTCCATGTTTCGTCGCCGTTGTATCACCTTGACATCGATGCGCTGTAACACGTATCGTGGCAAGTATATGTCCATGCCTTCTCGAGTGACGAAGCGTTGAATGCTGTTAGCGACTCTCATTTCAAACTCCTTTATATTTGCGGTTCGAAGTAGTAGTTAAGGCCGGGATTCTGCCTGCTTGCTGGTGGATTTGTGCTGCTACTTGGCATCAGTTCGTGGGCAGCTCCAGTCTGAGTATCCCAAAGACATCACAACCTGGGTCTCTCAGCATCCTCAGTTCCGGACTTCCTGGCGGACTAAATTGGATATCTTCTTCATAAACAAAAGACATCTGAAATGGTAGCTGGTCAATAGAGCGTAACATGAATGAAAACACCTTCAGCCAACAATGTGACACAAATGGACAAATATATCACGACACTAATAACAGGCAGTTAGTCTTATGCTAGTGGTAGACGACTAATTTTAGCGATTGGTCGTAAAAAACTACCATTTCGCGTTTTGACTCGTACTACCCGCACTAGCTCATCGGCACCTGGATGAATGTACTCTATTATACCCATTGGCCAGCTAGTGGGTGGCATGTTTTCGCTTTTGACAAGGACAACATCTCCAACATGCATGTTCGGTTGCCTTGTGCACCATTTGGGTCTGTTCTGCAATTGGTTAAGGTAGCCCTTAGGCACTTATCCCAAAATTGTTTGTTCAATTGTTGAATGTACTGCCATCTTTTGGACAATACTACATTTGTGTAATCAGGCTCTGGAATCGCATTTAGTGCTTGGCCGGGTGTCAGGATGAATAAATCCGATGGATCATTTCTAACATAGCATAGTGGCCTACAGTTTAAACACGCTTCGACCTGAGCTAATAGGGTTGCATGCTCTTCAAACGTACATTGGGAGAAGATGATATTTTACTGACTTTACTCCCGCTTCCCAAGTTCCTCCAAAATGTGGAGATGCGGGAGGGTTAAAGGGACAGTTAATTTGCTTGGAGGAAAAATATTTTTCTACTTCTGGTGTTGAGGCATGAATAGCTTGTCGTAAATCCTTTTCCAGAAGAGATTGTCCACCAATGAAGTTGGTGCCACAATCTGAATATATGTCCGTGCACAATCCTCTTCAGCTAAAAATCTCTATAATACTGCGAGGAATGCTTCAGATGTGAGATCTGACACCAATTCTAAGTGTATAGCTTTGGTAGCCATAAAAACAAAAATACAGAAGTATGCTTTTTGTAACTTAGCGTTGCGTAACTTTGAGCCTCTTATTGTTACAGGTCCAGCATAATCAATTCCCTCTTTAGTAAATGGCTTAGCTTCGTTTCTTCGGGGAGTTGGTAAATTTCCCATTAACTGGCTCCTAGTCGTAGTGTGATATTTAAAACATGTAATGCACTTGTTTAATCGACTGGTAATACAACGTCTAGCATCTAATATCCAATAACGATCTCGACAAGTGCTGAGAACCAGTGAGGGACCACCATGCCGAGTTTCTACGAGCAACTTGTCTATTAATAGCCTTGTGACGTGGTGATCACGTGGTAAAATGAATGGAAGCTTTTTGTCATATGGAATTGCAGCATTGTCAAGTCTACCCAATCGTATTAAGCCGTGGTCATCCATAAATGGATTGAGCTTAATTAATTTGCTGTGTTGCGACAATGGTTTCTTGTGCAACATGTCCTTATATTCTATTGCGAAAGCAATTTGTTGTACGAGTTTAAGCATTGTTTTTTCTGCTTGGTTGCATTCGAGCATGTCTATGAACTGTGAGTGTTTGTTTTGAGGATGTCGACAGTTATTGTTCAAACTTGAACATAAATAACTGTAGATCTACATAATAGCAAAATTGTTCAGATTTGTAGATATATAGTATAAGACAATAAATCTGACTGTAGATATAGAAAAGGTCAAAAACCGCATAGCATAAAAACAAATAAGCAATAATTGTTTGCAATAATTATTGAACTCTTGCTTACTAGTGTTGTATATGTGAAAAGACATATACACATATACATACCCTAAAACATAAAACTTAGTACAAAATTCTCAATAAGCTAACCATGCTTAAAACATGGTTAGCTTATCTTTTAAAAAGTGAAGAAAAATTGCATCAGCAATTTTCTTCACATGCCACAAAATTTAACCATATTATTCCCATGGCAAGTTTTGCCTTCAGCAGGATTTGCCATGGAAATATTTTAAATATAAAAAAAACCAAAAGACAAATCTTACCTCCAGTAAGATTTGTCAAGAAAAATACAATATGTAGGTACATACGTACATATATATTGCACAAAAAGCTTTCGTCGTGAAAAATGCGCGCCGCCGAAATACATTGTATGTATATGCGCGGCGCGATTTCAGAACGACAGGACGGTGGCTGGTGTTGACAAAAGCGTCAAATTACATTTTTAGGCGACCATCCGATGAAAAATATTCTGGACTTGTTGAAACAAGTCCAGAACAAAATAATTTTTAATAATTTTCTCAGGGTAGAAAATGCAATTAAGCATTTTCTACTCTGAACAACGAAGCTTGATGACAGAAAAATGTGATCAAGTTAGAGAGTTGGATTTTAAATATATACGCGGCGGTTCGACAGTCGAATTAAAAAAGCGATTACTAGCGAGTTGAATTAAAAAAATCATTTACGAGCGAGTTGGTTGTTTTGACTTTGAAAAACGGCGTGTTGGCGGTCGAGTTTTTACAAGAAAAAAGGAAAACAAAAAGGACTTAGGACTTTCGGCACGGTCTCTCGGTTGAGTGAAAAAGAATTAAAATCAAATTGAGTGTAAAACGAATAAAAATAAAATTTGTTGTAAAAAAAATTAAAATTAAATTGAGTGTAAAAGGAATAAAATAAAATTTGTTGTGAAAGAATAAAAATCCAATTTTGTTGTGAAGAAAATAGAATCAAGGTATTGGTCAAACAAGAAAATTCATTTAAAAAGAAAAACAAACAAAAGTGTTTTGGATACAATACCCGCCATCCCCACAAAGGTACGTAACAAAATTGGCGCAGCCGGTAGGATAGAGGAAGCCTACTTTAAACAAACAAAAGTATAAGCGCTCGAAAACCCTCTATCCTACGAATCAAAAGGAGTTGAAGACGAAATCGAATACTGGGCAAGACACCCTACCCTTCGCCTGAAGTTGAGTCTGGCTTCAGGAGTATTTCGGTCTAGTCGGCTCCCAACGCTCGGGGTCGGACAGCTTTAACTGCCTCTGTTTGAAAAACACGCAGCCACCCCCTCATCAAAGCACAAAGTGCCAACGTGGGACAATAGCGGGCTTCATCCCAGCCAGGAACATAAGACGTCCACAGCCGAAAATTTCAAAGCGAAACTTGAAGGAAGAATCCTCAACCGACAATCTGCGATCCGGAGCTGAAAGGGACTTCGAAGTAGGCAACGCGCCCCCCTTTCAGCTTTTATCCAGGGGAATTTAAGAAGGCCACGGGCCCCCCCTGCAGCAAAAGAACTTCAATCACAAAAACCAGCGATCCTGAATTGAGAGGGACCTCGAAGAAGGCAATAAGCCCCCCTCTCAATTTGAACCAAGGGAATTAAGACGGCAGAAGCCCCCCTAGCTGCAAATTTTACATACGGTGGTCCATGAGCGAGGAAAGCTCCCACCAGGAGACGCCGCCGGAAATCTCACCAATTCCACCAACTCCACAACAATCTTCCTCACCGGGCGACGCACAGGAAGATCCGTCCCGGTACGAAGGAGGCAACGAGGGAGCAACATCTGCAACAGAGGGTGCTAATCAAACACCCCCAACAAATTCAACAGCACCAGGGAGTAACATTAAGGAGTGGGACAATCCTTACAGGTCCCCCACAAGTAAGACCTTCTAATTTAAACTTAGAAAATTATTTAAAATATCTAGAGGGGAAAGTGCGAGACTCCTCCGAACTTTCTGTTGTACAGTGCGATTCTATCGATAAACAGCTCAAAAGGACCCGTGAACGGCGTCTTGAGCAAATCGCGCAATTCAAAGAAAGTACGGAAAAATTAAAGAAAGCTTAAAGCAGTTTGGTGAACTCTCGCACTCTCTCGAAACAGAAATTACAAACAATAGTGTAGAATTAAGAGAAGGTGCCATTGAAGACAGTGTCAGTGATTCCACCGTGAGTGAAATCCTATTGAATTGGCTGGGCGACTCCCTTTTGGAAACCAGCATAGAAGAAACGAGCTCCCCAAAAGTATCAAACTTAAGCTTCAGAATCCCCAATATAAACATGGCAGATTACGCGAAAATCGCCAAGTTAACTGCCCAGCTCGTTCCCCTATTCTCGGGAGAGTAGCACCCAAAATTGAGCCTGGAGCTCCAAACTTTCCTAGGATGCTGCAGGCAGGTAATCCAGTGCATTTCGGTGGAGGAACTATCGGCATTTTTGCAAATCTTCCCCACCAGACTTCGAGGCGAAGCTTACCAGCTGTTTGCCTCAAATATGCCTACTACTTTCAAAGAGGTAGAAGAACGGCTAAATCGTACATACCTGCCTAGGGAAACTTATCAGGAACTGGTAAATAAATTAATTACTACAAGGCAGTATCCTTTGGAAAACCTCACAGCCTTCACGGCACGAGTGAAACAAATGCTGGCACTCTGTAATGAAGCAGCAGAGTCCAAATATGGCGCTACAGCAGCCCCCGCTGTGAAAACCCAGCTAGAAGACTTCGCGAAAAACGCACTAAAAACAGGAGTCAATAACCCGTATATGTGCCAATACCTTCTGACCATGACAGACGGCACGGTGGATGACCTCGTACAAAGAGCACTTGACATGGAACGTCTCCAGCAAAGTGCTCTGTTCCTGCAACCTCCAGGACAATTCCAAACAAATATGATGCAGAATACATTGCCAAATTCTGCCAGTACCAGTGTACCAAATAACGCACCATTAACTCAAAGTAGTAGCCTAGTAAATCAAAGCGTATATAATCCTGGCATCATATCTTACTCACAGGATCCCCGGCAAAAACAATATGCCCATTAACCCAAGCAGTCACATACCAACGTCACAGTTCACACAGGCCGGCACAGCATACATCAAACAGGAGCCAAGATCTCCTAATAAAAATTATAATGTACCAAATAAAAATAATTATTTAAATAAAATCAGTTGTAGTTTTTGTAATCTAAGAGGCCACACATATGCTGATTGCCTCAAAAGGAAAAATACGCCTTATTGTGTGAACTGTAAAATGTATAACCATGACGTGCCGTGACTGCAGAAAAAACAATAATAGTTTCCAGAGACCACACAACAATGGTGGACCATCGAATCAACGCCCTAGAGAGCCGCAGAATTCCAATAACAATTCCAGAGTATATAACGTAAGAAAAAAGTGTGAATTTTGTGGTCGTTCTGGACGTGCAGTAAATAACTGCCAACAAAAACGTAAATGGGAGGCCCGGAGTCAGGGAAACGACGTACAGTCGACCCAAAACTCCCCGGCTCGACTATAAATCTCCCGTCTAATAAAATAGGGTCCCCTCAGCAGCCCGATTCCAGTGTCGCTACAGTAAAACTACCCTTAGACATAGGCCTGAACGGCCAAGCTGAACTAGTAGTAGACACAGGCGCTGAGGTTAGTATAATAAAGAAAAGGTCATTAAAAGATCTCAAAGAAATTAACCACAATGAGGCATGTACACTTCAGACCCCATTTGGTACCGGAAAGACGCTGGAAATTGCCAGGGAAACTTCGTTTTCAAAAACAAAATTCCCTGCAAGTTTCAAGTCGTAAAGAACTTGCCTGGCCTTTCCGATGATGGACTTCTAGGAAATGATTTCCTAGCAAAAAACTGTAACGTTGAGGGTCCTAATAAGGCACTAAGGTTTCCTCGCACGGAAACTAATCCAGACGAATTTGCTTTGCCATTAGAGTTTGAAACGGACAAGCCACATTCTGAAAAAGCAGTCGAAGTAAGAACACTTGCAGAAGAGGTAGAGTCTAAACAGGCTGAACTATCCACCTGCAGTGTCTTCAAGGCTTCTCAAACGAGAAAAGCTCTCAAGCTCCAAAAGAGCCCAAGGAATGTGAAAAAGGCTGTCTGAGCGAACAAGAGACCGATGAAATCAGGCGGCAATTGGTTGCCCTTAAAAAACCAATCTGCATACCTGCGCGCTCTCAAATTGTTGCCCCAGTCCCGTTACAAACTCAAGAAGAAATGCTCTGTTTATCACAAGAGATAAGCGATGGAGTCTTCTTGGCAAACAGTTTGCTGTCATCTGGAGAAGAATTAGTGCTGGTCAGTATTCTCAACACTAACAGTCATCAAGTAGTCATACATACCTTAAAGTTACAGCTATTTCCAATAAACGACTACATCATAGTCCCATTAACACACACAAAAGACCACAAAAGAACACACATTCCACTACCAAATTTAGAGGCAATATCAAACAACACAAGAGACGGAACTGAGTGTCTAAAGCCCGCCAAAAAGGTGCATATAACTCTTCCGTCCAAAATCCCGAGGCATAAATCACTCTTAAACAAACAACGGCCATATAAAAACGGTAGCGAGTCGCTAAAGCCTATTTTAAAGGTGCATATTACTCCACCGTCACACAACACAAAAAATTCTACATGGTCAAAAAGCAGTAGCATTGACGCACATGAGTATCCACACAACCTAAGGCAAAGACCACACAGGTGTACCAAACTCAGCCGTCAACAAAGCAGGAAGCAAATACCCTGTCAATTATTAAGAGCAACGAAATACAGCCTCAAAAGCAATCGCAAAATCCTCATCTATTTACAGGTCAAAAACCTAAAAGGAAGAGTAAGTCAAACCAAGGTTCAGCCGACAAAACGGCAATATTACAACATGTACGATATCTATACCCGGATAATGAGACTCCGGACGACCCAAACAATACCCGCGTATTTCTAGGTTAGAGCAAGAACTCAGCCTAGACCCTAATTTAACCGCGGAAGAAAAAATTCGATATCAGAACTCTGCGAAGAGTATAACGATATCTTCTTCCTCAAAGGTGACAAACTCACCTATACAAATGCGATAACGCATAATATTCCATTGGTGCAAGATCAAGCACCAATCAATCAAAAAATGTACCGCTTACCTGAAACACAGCGGAAAGTCATTAACGAGCAGCTAAAAGAAATGCTAGACAGCGGGATAGTCTAGTCTAGTAAGAGCCCTTGGAATTCACCTCTACTAGTTGTCCCCAAGAAAGCGGGACCTGACGGTGAAAAAAGGTGTCGCGTCGTTGTCGATTTTCGTAAATTAAACGAAAAGACAATTGGAGATGCATTCCCGCTACCCCGAATCGAGGATATTCTCGACCAACTAGGTCACGCAAGGTATTTCACCACACTCGATTTGGCCAACGGCTATCACCAAGTCCTTGTCGACAAAAAAGATCGACATAAAACTGCTTTCAGCACAAGTTATGGGCACTACGAGTTCAAGCGTATGCCATTCGGGCTCAAAGGAGCCCCCGTCACATTTCAACGCCTAATGAATTTGGTCCTAACAGGCCTACAAGGCCTCGAATGTTTTGTCTACCTAGATGACATTGTCATCTATGGTAAAAATTTAAACGACCACAACGAAAAGTTGAGGAAAGTCTTCAATAAGTTGAGAGAAAACAACTTAAAACTGCAGCCAGAAAAGTGCCAGTTTCTACGAAGAGAAGTTGTTTACCTAGGACATAAATGTTCTAGCGAAGGAGCCCTACCAGACCCAAGTAAGACGGCCTGCGTCCAAACATTTCCTGTTCCAAGAACCGTAAGGCAAGTCCAGTCATTTTTAGGACTTCCAATTACTACAGGAAATTCATTCCAGACTTCTCCAAAATTGTACGTCCAATCACAAATTTACTCCGAAAGGATGTAAAATTCACTTGGACAGAGAAATGCCAAGAAGCATTCCAAAGCATAAAAAATGCTTTAATTTCTCCACCACTTTTAATTTACCCAGATTTTTCGAAATCTTTTAATCTCACTACAGACGCAAGTAACGAGGCTCTAGGAGCTGTTCTTTCTCAAGGAGAAGTCGGAAAGGACCAGCCCATTGCCTATGCAAGCCGCACATTAAACAAAGCCGAAAGAAATTACTCTACTATAGAGAAAGAGTTATTGGCTATTGTCTGGGCTACCAAGAATTTCAGGTGCTATCTTCAAGGCCGGAGATTCACGGTCTATACTGACCATAAACCTCTCAAAGGTGTCTTCAATGTGAAAGACCCTACTTCCGTTTGGTGAGATTTCACCACAAATTATCTGAATTCGATTACAACATCGAATATAAACCAGGGAAGTACAACACTAATGCCGATGCACTAAGTCGCATCCCACAAGCATTAAAAGAAGACAGTTTAGGCAATACCTTAACGGTAGAAGCCCTAGTCCACCACACGATGGACTCAGATGTGGAGGAAAACAATTCCACAAATAACAAGAGAAAGAAGAAATCCGCCCATTGTTTTCGTCGTGACTCGAGCTCAGAAGCAAAAGGCTCAAGAGACATTAAATAGCTCCAGTGTGGAGACAGAAGAGCACACGAAAGCGGACCAAAACGAAATTCAACACACTGAGGCGGAAACACTAACCCAGCATCGCCTGAGCAAAAAGTAAGTACTGGCAAGACACCTGAAGTTATCACGAGCGCTACGGAAATCCGAACAATCTTAAAAGATTATCACGATTCTCCATTTGGTGGCCATCAAGGTGTCATAAAAACTTACAAACGCATAAGACGCAAGTATTGGTGGAGACACATGCTTAGCGATATTAAAAAATACATTAAAAAATGCCCAAAGTGCCAGACGATGAAAGCATCTCCACAATATAAAATGCCAATGGTTATCACGGACAACGCAGAGCAACCGTTCGACAAAGTTTACCTCGATATTGTAGGTCCATTAGAAGAGACCATATCAGGTAACAAATATATCTTGACCTTCCAAGATAATTTAACAAAATTTGTCGACTGGTATGCAATACCTAATGCAGAAGCAGTCACAGTAGCGCAAGTTTTCTTTGATGAAATCGTTACGCGCTATCGCATACCCAAAAGAATACTCACCGATCAGGGAACAAATTTCCTGAGTGAATTATTCAAAAGAGTATGTAAGCTTCTAAAGGTAAAGAAGTTACAGACTTCGGCATACCACCCCCAGTCTAACGGAGCACTAGAGCGTGCCCACAGGCCGCTGATTGAATACCTGCGAACAATCGTAGATGAAAATCCCAAAACATGGGACCAATACCTACGAACCGCTGCATTCGTGTATAACAATAGTGTACACGAGGGTACTAAACTTACCCCAATGGACTGCCTATACGGCTTCACAGCGGATGTCCCATCAAATTTAAAACGGGATCCCGAACCCGTTTACAATCATGAGAGCTACTATCATATACTGAAGTATAAGCTCCAAAAATCATATGCCACGGCAAGAAAGAACTTATTGGCAAGTAAACAGCGCTCAAAGGGGTACTACGATAAGACAGTACGGCCCTTAACTTTCCATGTAGGAGACAAGGTCCTCATCAAGAATGAAAGCAGAAAACATAAGCTTTCCCAAATCTGGGTAGGACCTTATCAGGTAATCGCAATACCAAGTGATGTGAATACCACAATCAAAATTGGTAAGCGAACGGTAACGGTACATAATAACCGTTTGAAACCATATTTCGAATAAAAATATATCAAACAAAAATGAACCAGGTTGACTTGAAATTCCCACTATAGTGTCCATTAAACCTCATTTCAATACCTCCCCATAAACATTTGCGGTGGAGTCACTCCACTGCCCAGTTTAAATCGGCACAATGTACGTACAAGTATGCTTAAAGGATTGTTTTCTTCTCCTGAATTGTCCACAGAAATGGCACTAAAATTCATCATAGTTGTCCTCTTCATCCAGTACACAACTGGAGCAACCGCTGACAAACCTTATGTAATAACCCAGCTAAATGGCTCGGGTATATTTTTCGAGGACCTAGGAAATCTGATGGTATATCATGACACCTGGAATGTCCTCACCGAGATAGACTTGGATGAACTAGATGCACAGATAAAGCTAGCAGAATATGCAGAGCACTTAGTGCATAAACTCTGCATAAATATAACAAACCCAGAAGACCTCTGTAACGTGCAGCAACTACACATACACGCTATTATAGACAGCGTACGAAAGCGCACGGAAACTATTAGGGAACTAGTACCAGGAAAACGCAAGGCCAGATCGCTATTTGATGGAATAGGCAATGCCATGCACTATTTGTTTGGAACTATGGACAGCAACAACGAAAAAGAAATTTACAGCAGGTTAGAAGAACTTGAATCGAATACACAAGCCCTAGCCGAGCTAGAGAAACAACAAATCAGTGTTGTAAAAACTACCTTGGAAAAGATTTAAAAACCGCTGGCAATGTTAATAGACAGACAACAAAAAATAGCCCACCAGATAAACGATCTCCACCATGTGGCCGATGATTTAACTAGGAGGCAACTGAGACAAGAGATTATATCAAGCTTATTGCTCCAAATCATCGAAGTTGAATATCGACAACAAGCCCTCCTGGATATAATAATGGCTAGTAAAACCAATCATATTCATCCACTCCTAATGTCTCCCAAAAATCTGTTGGAGATATACCGCAAGACGGCCTCGAATTGCCCAAATGACCAAAATTGTCTATCTGTCCTATATCAGACAGCAGGAGCTCAGTCGCTCCTTATGCAGAATAAATTGGGGGTGAGAATTACTCTCCCAATTTTTAATCTGCCAAAAATGAGGCTACAACAGATTCAATGCTATCCTGTATCCAAGTCAGCAAATTACTCATTAATTCCAGACCCTGGTTATTCATACATAGCCAATAGCGAAAAAAACTCAGGAATTTCTCTTATTAAGAGGCGATGACATGAAAAATTTCAAAAAAATAACAAGTAATTTGGAAGAAAACACGTATGTAGGCCGGCTGAACACGCCTATAATCAAAGCGGCAACGTCCAACGAATGTGCCATTAAATTGCTATACAACCCTCTAAGTGAAGTGCCCAAATGCAAGACCAGAGTACAAATCCCACAAAAAGACATGCTGATCAAATTAAGTAAGCCCAATACGTGGCTATTTTCTTTTATCACCTCCACGGTGCTACACATCACATGTCCAGATCACTTTGTAATCTCGAAACTGGAAGGACAAGGGATATTAGAGATAACGCAAACATGTCAAGTTCAAATAGGTGACAAAGTGCTTAAATACGAAGGTCAGAGTAAATTTCCACTAAAAATTATCCAGCCGAATCAGTTTCCTGAGCTCAACCACTCTCTACTCAAAGTAAACCTGACTGAAATTTTACAAGGAACTCAAAACCACAGTCTGGGGAAAATCGAAATCTTAACGGGAGACAATATCTATAGATCAATTTATACCGACACCCATTCGCTGGAAGAAATCCAAAACAAAATTATAAAATACCAAGAAAAGATATCAAGTAAAAACTCCCATATCCTGTCCACAACTTCTCTATCATTTACGAGCCTACTAGTTCTGGCCATAATGATCGCTGTGGCAGTAAAATATCTTAACCCTGTTGTCATCAAGATGAGACAACAGAGAAATCAACCACAAGGTAACCCCGAAATTTCATCAGAGGGAATTCCTTTAGAAGAACGAACTCCTGCTCCCCAACCCAGTTTAAGGCGAGCCAGAAGCCTCTCCAAAACAAAATCAGTCCAAATCGTTTAAAAAAAAAAAAGTGGAACACTGATACTGTCAACATGAGCCACTTAATCAAAGTAGAATTTATAGGAAAGGTAGACCTGGTAAAGCATTCAAAGAAAATCTATGCATGTATATAACAACCTATGTATATGTAACGATTTAACATAAAAAAAACACAGCAATATACGCATATAGTATATAGTATAATTAGTTATAGTGCAAATAATAAAAGGTATATGCACACAAATGTACTAAAATTACATAACAAAATACAAGTTAGAATAAATAAATACCTATAAATAAAATCAAAATACATTATATTTAAATCTAACTGGATAAAGTAGTAAAATTAAAGAAAAACCACCTCAAAAGTGGACATAAATAAATAGAAATAAAATAAATATGAAAATATATAGAAATAGAAAAAAAAGAGGGGCACAAAACTATGTTCTAACTGAACTGAAATTAAAACTAGAAAAGATAAAATAACAAAACTAAAGAAAAGGATACATTTGAAGAAAATAACAACTAAATAAAATCAAAGGAAAAGAGCGTGCCCAACTCTGCGAAATAACAGCAGAAGCAAGTTTAACCAGTTAGAAATCTAGGGAATAAGGAACAGACAAGCAAGCGAAAGCTTTACCAGGCTACTACCCACAAATAGAATTTTAAATTAGAAATTTATATATATACTAGTATGATAGATATAGTAGACACAAAAAATAATGTAAAAAATGAAATTATATTATTATCATATATAGGTAAAAAAAAAGAAAAAAAAGAAGAAAAAAAATGTTGTAAACCTCAACCGAGACCGACTGAACCAAATTAGTACCAACCTAACCAGACCTAAAAGCAAAACAAATTCGGAAAATTAATTTAATCAAAAGTAATTAGCATATAACAAAAAAAAAGGGGGAATAAAATAATACAAATTAGAACAACGACAACTTCCCCTGAGAATTATTCCTCTTCAAAGAATAATTCTCTTTTTCTCAGGAGGAAGGATTGTTGTGTACCTAAAAAGCCTATAATAATAATAAATAAATATAAAGATAGCATTAATCTAACCTAGCCAATAAAATAGACTAAAAACAAGTAGTCGTAAATAGGGTAAAATCAAAAAAAAAAAAAACAATAGTAAACCAAAATAATTTCGTGAACCAAGCCGATCGCCACACACTGGCTCCCGGCGGGGTCCCACTCAACGTCCCATTAACACAGCGCAAAAGCTTGTTATTACACATGAAGATAGATAGACCAGCCATAGTAAACCTAAAATTAGACAAAGATATACGGGCCCCCACCAATCAATACCTGCAAAGGGACACGGGAGTATACATAAAAAAAAATGAACCCCAAATGTGCAATAGTAGAAAAAAAACTTTTATTAATAAAATGGAAAAAGAAGAGAAATAGGATAGATACAAAAAAGATATAAACTATATAGGCTGGGATTGACTCCTCTGGAGTTAGTTCTCGGTCCTGGCCTCTACCTACGGACCGATAAGGTCAGCAGCGCCGGGGGCGGAGTAGCCATTAGCTCCCGGAGAAGGGCTGTCAGCGGTGGAGAGAAGACAGGGTAGCAGCAGGCGCAAAGTCCATGCACCCCGCTGATAACAACAGCTCCACCTACAAAAAAAAAACAACACAAAAAACTGGGTAAGCCAAAGAAATCTGTTTCGTTACAGCAACAACAAAACGAAAACTTACCACAAACCGTCCAAGTTTGGCCCTGATGGGGATAGAGTTGCAGTCGAACCTGGTAATAATAACCCGCGGTGGCCTCGGCACCCCAGATGGTAATAGAGCGCCTACGGGTCCTCCTCAAGATGAGCCGGATGGGGCCCCGCCACCCAGGCACAACGTGCAGAACGTATATCCCATATACGACGGTGGAAAGCTTGGCGGGACTCCGGAACACATGGTCAGCGTCTACGATCTCCGCAACCAGCATCATGGTGTCTATTCTAACTCAAACTAAACTCGAATGAGCCACAATACACACCGGATAAGCGAGTTGGCCCAGATAAGAAAAGGGCACCTGGAAAATGCAAGATCGGCACAAATCTTGATACAAAGTTATCCCCGAGAGCTATTCCTCTTCAAAGAATAGCTCTCATATTCAAGGGGGGAAGGCATGTTGTATATGTGAAAAGACATATACACATATACATACCCTAAAACATAAAACTTAGTACAAAATTCTCAATAAGCTAACCATGCTTAAAACATGGTTAGCTTATCTTTTAAAAAGTGAAGAAAAATTGCATCAGCAATTTTCTTCACATGCCACAAAATTTAACCATATTATTCCCATGGCAAGTTTTGCCTTCAGCAGGATTTGCCATGGAAATATTTTAAATATAAAAAAAACCAAAAGACAAATCTTACCTCCAGTAAGATTTGTCAAGAAAAATACAATATGTAGGTACATACGTACATATATATTGCACAAAAAGATTTCGTCGTGAGAAATGCGCGCCGCCGAAATACATTGTATGTATATGCGCGGCGCGATTTCAGAACGACAGGACGGTGGCTGGTGTTGACAAAAGCGTCAAATTACATTTTTAGGCGACCATCCGATGACTTGTTGAAAGAAGTCCAGAACAAAATAATTTTTAATAATTTTCTCAGGGTAGAAAATGCAATTAAGCATTTTCTACTCTGAACAACGAAGCTTGATGACAGAAAAATGTGATCAAGTTAGAGAGTTGGATTTTAAATATTATACGCGGCGGTTCGACAGTCGAATTAAAAAAGCGATTACTAGCGAGTTGAATTAAAAAAATCATTTACGAGCGAGTTGGTTGTTTTGACTTTGAAAAACGGCGGGTTGGCGGTCGAGTTTTTACAAGAAAAAAGGAAAACAAAAAGGACTTAGGACTTTCGGCACGGTCTCTCGGTTGAGTGAAAAAGAATTAAAATCAAATTGAGTGTAAAACGAATAAAAATAAAATTTGTTGTAAAAAAAATTAAAATTAAATTGAGTGTAAAAGGAATAAAATAAAATTTGTTGTGAAAGAATAAAAATCCAATTTTGTTGTGAAGAAAATAGAATCAAGGTATTGGTCAAACAAGAAAATTCATTTAAAAAGAAAAACAAACAAAAGTGTTTTGGATACAATATCCGCCATCCCCACAAAGGTACGTAACACTAGGCAAATTGGGCAAAGTAAGCAATTGCCCCCAATAATTGTTGAATTTAAGACAAATATTGCTTACTACATGGCACCTTAAGTTCATTACACTAAGTTGCTTAGTTAGTAATTTTTAAGCATTATAAAAGAAGTAGTAATGTAAGAATTTTTAAGTTTTAGTAAAGAACTTCCAAAGTAAAGAAGCCTGTCTTTTGCTTTACTAGTATCCATCACTTAAGCCCCCACCAGTGGTAAGCTTGGGTGAATATTAACGTTTATTTACAGCTCTTGAGCCTAACCAGAGGTCCATTTCGCTACGCCGAATCCTAAGCATACGAGCTAAAGAAAGATTGGTCCTTCTAGAAGAACAACCAGAACCAGCCATGGACACTTCAAAAATACAGCAGCTTTTGAAAGATCAAAAGCAAATTGCTGGGATTATCGAGGATACGCTGATCAACATGAAGAAAGATGGCCCTATTCGAAAAACACTAGCGTACATTGCAGAGAAAGAGAAGCTTTTTCTACAATACTGGACGGAATTTAAATCTCGACACGAGATTTTGGTAGAGAATATTTTAACCGATCGCAGCTATATAAAAAACGACTTTTACGGTCAAGTAAAAGTGTTTTTATGAGGAAGCTATGAAGCGTATCAGCACATATAAACAGTATGTGAACGAAGAAGGGGAAGAAGACGATAATCAAAGTAAGAAAGATCAAGATGAAGAACCTGCAGTTGGAACTTCGCCAATAGATGGTGATATAAACCGTGACACGACCGAAGAAGAAGACGACTTTAAATTAGTCACCCCGAAAAACAATATTGAGCAGATAGGCAGACTCAAAAGACAAAAGTTAAAAATAAATTCCATTAGGAGAATAATAGGAGACATACATCGAAACAAAAACAGCCCTCACACAAAAATGTACTATGAATATAAAATATGGAATCTACATGAGCAGTGCAACAATATAACAGAACTGCACGAAGAAATTAACGAATTCGAGAATGAATTCAATGACCCGTACTTCCAGTCAGGTGATTACGAGAACTTGGAAACAGCAGTACAAGAAGTAATGATATTACTACATGAACAACAAAAAACAGATGAACCCAGTGAAACGCACACAATTGAAGATGCGGGGTTACGGCTACCACGGCAAACAATACCTTCATTCGAAGGTAATTATAACAACTTGCCAGCTTTTTGAGATATTTTCTCAAAAACTATTCAGTGCAACAAACGGCTGTGCAATGCAGAAAAGCTCCAATACCTTAAAACGAATATCAGGGGCGATGCGGCAAAAATTATAAAGCACTTGGAAATTTCCGACTCAAATTACCAAGCTGCATGGGAGCTAATGAATGAAAGGTACAACAACACAAGAGCTTTATTATTCAGTCAACTTGAAGTACTTTTCAATCAACAGCACCAGAACATAGAAACTCCAGGCGGACTTAAGCATATTCACGACACTACACGTGAATGCATGTATGCTATACATAATTTAGGAATTAGCACTGATACCTGGGGACCGATCATCGTTTTCTATCTTTTAAAAAAGTTAGATAGAGAAACACGACGCTGGTACGAGCAGTGCGTCAAAGAACCACGAGAAATCCCAGATCTGAATGAATTTTTAAAATTCATCGAGACCCGCTTTCAGTCTTTAGAGAATTTTAAAGACCAAAAGAAAGCTTATGACTCTTGCAAACTAAGCGTGACGTCAAGATCAATGACTAAGGCATTTCATGCAATCGAAGTCAGATGTAAATACTGCAATGAAGCTCACTCAATCTACAAATGCAAGAAATTTGTAGCAATAGACGTGAATGAGAGATGCAGATTTATAAAGCACAATAAGTTATGTCCGAATTGCTTAAATCACAAGGAAGACATCAAGTGCTTAAGCAAACAACGATGCAATAAATGTAAAAAGTATCATCATACTTTATTACACATGCACCAAGCAACGTCAGGACAAAGCGGCGAGTTAAGACAACCAGTATCTTCACATGCGGCATCAACCAAAACCACACAAGAAAGCATAGAAGAAACCAAGAAGGCAAGCTACAATGTCAAACTACAGAAACAAGTAATGTTAGCTACTGCATTGGTAAAAGCACATACAGCCATGGGTACTTATGAGCTACTTCGAGTACTAATAGACCCAGGATCACAAGCTTCATTTGTGACAGAAAAAGCAGTTCAAACACTTGGGCTACCAAGAAATAAAGTTGAAATCGAAATCTCAGGTGTAGGAAACACACCGGCAAGCACATCAAGAGGCCAAGTTTTGCTAAACCTTTCACCTCGATTTCCCTCTAGCTACAAGTTGGCAGTAGAAACATTAGTACTACCCAACTTAACACAAATGTTACCCTGCACACCAATATCACCTGGCGAGTTATGGGAAAACCACAATTTTATATTGGCCGACCCAACCTTAAACACACCTGGGCCAATTGATGTGCTACTGGGTGCAGACGTATACGGATCTATCCTACTCGAAGGTATACGGAAACCAAGAGATGAGTTGCTAATTCAAAATACAACGTTTGGGTGGATTGTGACTGGAAAAATCGAAACTCAAAAGACAACAACGCAAAAAAATGTAATTAGCATGGTATCAATGGTCAAGCTGAACGAACAACTAGCAAAATTCTGGGAGATAGAGGAATTACCAACAAACTCCAGCCTATCGGAAGAGGATAAAGTTGTCCAAAAGCATTTTAAAGAATCACACGTTCGAAATTTCAATGGGACATATACAGTGTCAATGCCACTAAAAGAAAACGCACACAATCTTGGCGACTCCCGTAAGATAGCTATGGCCAGATTACTTCAACTTGAAAAGAGATTTCGGAAGAGTGTGACTTTAAAAAAGGAGTACAGCAAATTTATGTTGGAATACCTAAATCTAGGACACATGAAGCAAGTTTCACCAAAAGCGGATGGTATCACCTATTATCTACTTCATCAACCAGTAATAAAAGAGGAAAGCATCACGACAAAATTACGAGTCGTGTTTGATGCCTCCGCTAAAACCAATACCGGACTGAGTCTAAATGATATAATGTACGTCGGAGTCGATGAGAATAACAGATTCCCTCAAGCTGTAAACGCCACTCTAAAAGACTTTTACGTTGACGATTTAATGTCTGGAGGAGATTCAATGCAAGAAAGTATGACCACTATGCTCGAATTAATTGGGCTGCTAAAAGCAGGGGGTTTCAACCTAAGAAAATGGTCAAGTAATGATTTAAACCTCCTCAAAACAATTCCAGAAGAATTACGGGAGAAAGACCCAATTGAGATCAGCAACGGAGAAACAATTAAAACCTTGGGAGTATATTGGACGCCTGCAACAGACACGTTCCATTTTAAAGTCAATCTTTGTGATCGAAAACAACAAACAAAACGAACCATGCTGTCAGATATCGCCAAACTGTTCGATCCCCTTGGATGGCTTGCACCGATAATGATAGCAGCTAAAATCATGATGCAGGATCTCTGGATGGAAGGAAACTCATGGGATGAGAAAGTACAAACAGATGTATCTCAAAAATGGGAAAAATTCAAGAAGGAGCTCCCACAAATTGAGTCAATCTCCATTCCAAGATGGATGCAGCATACCCTTTCCAATCAAGAAATAGAACTACACGGGTTCTGTGATGCATCCGAAAAAGCGTATGCTGCGGCAGTCCACAGCAGAGTTATTAAGCAAGTTGGAACAATTCAAACAACACTACTAACGGCTAAAACCAAAGTAGCACCCATAAAACTTAAGAAAACACTTCCAAGGCTGGAATTATGCGGTGCAGCACTCTTGGCAAAATTGCTACACCAGGTAAAAGTCATCATGCATTTTCAACACGTTATCACATACGCCTGGACAGACTCAACAATCACATTAGCTTGGATCAAAGGAGGCCCAGAAAAATGGAAAACCTTTGTCGCAAATAAGGTAGCTGAAATCGTAGAATTAACAACACCTACCATTTGGTATCACGTTCGGTCAGAGCATAACCCTGCAGATGTGGCATCTAGAGGAATCAACCCATCAATACTTCTTGGCTTAAATTTATGGTGGCATGGGCCTACATGGCTGATGGAACAAAAGAACAAATGGCCATCCCTTGCATCACCTGAACTATCGACAATGGAAGAAATAAAACGCCAAATCACATGCGGAAACATATCAGAAAAGGACGCGTACCAAGAAAAAATCTTCTTAAAATACAGCAAGTTACCTAAACTCTTACGAGTGTGGGCTTATTGTCAACGATTTATCAACGCTTGCAGAAGGAAACCAATTAGCAAAATGCATACTACAGCACCAGAGATATTGAATGCTCTCAATAGCATAGTCCGTATCATTCAGGAAAATGAATTCACCTCTGACATCCACAACTTACGCAAAAATCGAAATTTAGAAAGGAAAAGTGCACTCTTATCACTTAACCCGTTTTTAGACACAGAGGGACTCATCAGATTAGGAGGGCGCATCGGTAATTCCAACGTACCTTACAATGAAAAGTACCCAATAATCCTACCCTCGAGTCATCACATAACCAAATTAATTATTCAAGAATCCCACGAACGGACACTCCACGGATCAAACCAGACAACCTTAGCATTCATTCGCAGAAAGTTTTGGATTATCAGAGGCAAGAATACTGTTAAGAACGTATTGAACAAATGTATTCGTTGTGCCCGTTTTAAGACGCAAAACCCATCTCAGCAAATGGGCGCACTACCAACACCAAGGGTCACACCATCAAAGCCATTCAGCCACACAGGAATAGACTACGCTGGGCCAATAACAATCAGAGCATCTAAAGGCAGAGGAATCACAAGTTTTAAAGGTTACATTGCAGTGTTTGTATGTCTGACCACTAAAGCCATACACTTAGAGATCGTAAGTGGCTTGACAACAGAGGATTTCCTCGCAGCCTACAAGCGATTCATTGCAAGAAGGGGCACGTGCACTGACATCTATAGTGATAATGCCACAACCGTCGTTAGTGCTAATAAAGTACTTAATAAAGAAAACGTGAAAAGCGCAGCTTCATATCTAGCAAATAAAGGAACGACATGGCACTTTATTCCCCCCGCAGCTCCTCACTTCGGAGGAATTTGGGAAGCCGGTGTTAAAGCAGTTAAGTATCATCTGAAGAGAATTATAGGGGAAACCACACTTACATATGAAGAAATGTCAACTTTACTCTGTCAAATTGAGGCTTGTCTCAATTCAAGACCCCTGTGCCCAATGACGGACGATTCAACAGACATAAACACACTCACTCCAGGACATTTCCTTGTGGGAGAAGCACTAGTTGTGCCTCCAGATTCAACGGGATGGGAGAAGGAACAGCACAGTCTCTCCCGATGGCAACATATCCAAAAGATGAGTAAAGATTTCTGGCAAGCATGGACGAAGGACTACCTTAAGCAATTACAGCAACGGTCAAAATGGAAAAGCAAGACTAGAAATGTTAAAATCGGACAAGTTGTACTTATAAAAGACGAGGGTACACCTCCCACAAATTGGCCACTTGCAAGAATCACAGAAGTACACCCAGGATCGGACAACTTAGTGAGAGTAGTAACACTAAGATACAAAGGTGATCATACCATAAAACGTCCAATAGCAAAAATTTGTCCCTTGCCTGTGGAAGAACACGAGGACAATAGTCTAACCCAGAGCTGCGTAAAGAGAAAAATAGCTGCTCATTCAATGAGCACGCTAAGAAGGAGACAGCCAGCTCAAGATGTGCATACAGACCAGAGGTTAGTTAAGAGAATGAAAGTAAGCAAAGTGAGCATGTCCTTCGCAGACCAGTCAGCCGGTGAAAACGAGACACTAGAAAACATAGCTTCATCAAAACCAACTCAAAACTTCTACGCAGTAAACAACGCACGCGTCAATGTCCTCGCATTACCCTCACATCGGGATCTAGCAGCAAATGGAAATGAAACCAAAGGGCGTTCAACAGCAGACAAGCAGGAAAAAAGAGACACCTGCACAGACACGGCATCAAATTATAAGGCACAAGTACATAAATTTCGACGCGATCATATGCAACGTAAGCGTAATGGTGCTCGAATTTACCCTGTAACAACTGGGTACAAAAATTTAGTACCTATAGAAAAACAATTACAGGCAGTCAAGGCTTACGAAATGCGCTATAAAACACAGTTACCTAACTTCGCGAAAAGACACTATTCTGAAGAGTATAGAAGGCCGACTAATCATGGAGGACGGTGGAAAACAAGACACCCAACCATACTCTGCCTCCTGCTACTCCTATTTGTGAAAGTAGGGCACTGTTCCTACAACCTAACTCAACCAAAAGCAGGCTTGTACGTTGAGCAAATGGGCGATGTCCAAGTGAAGCGAGGCACCTTCAGAATTGAATTCAGCTTGTCTTCAGCAGAAGTAAGTAATGATAGCAGCATCTTAAAACAGACAATGAATCAAATAAAAACACTCTGCGACGAGACATACAAAATATCTGACGAAACACATTGCCAAGGGTTAATACATCATCTCGAGGAAATCCACACGGAAACCCAAAACCACATAGAAATGTTGCTATCCGAAACAAATAAAAGGGTAAAAAGAGGAATTCTGGGGAGGCTATTAGAGACGGTATTCGGAGTCAACGATGAGGTGTATAAAAATATTGACGAACTAGATCATAACCAAAAGCTCCTACTTCAAACGATAAACCATCAAACGAATATCATGCTTACAACTATCGCAACAGCCAACGAGACAGAAGCAAGAACAGTGAAAAAGCTAAACACTTTCACCGATAGATTGAACCAGGGATTGACAGCAATTAAAAAGATGCAAGCACAATGGTTCGCAGGGCTCGACACAAACAAATTAAACATACACTTCCTCGCAGCATACCATGCTGCAGCTAATTACCTAGAGGAATTATTAGAAAAATACCACAAGATCACTAGGGTTTACTTCCATTATGGAAGTCTAATAGACTTCCTGAAACCTGCCCAAATATCAGAAATACGAACCAAAGCCAAAGGAAATCTGCCATCAAGTTAAGACATTCTGCCATTCCAGAACGCCAAAATTGAGCTAGAATTCTCAGCAGAAGAGATTAAGGTATTAGCATACCTCAACATAGCCGAACTATCCCAGTACAATCTAATAAAATGTACAACAATACCTCAAAAAAAATCAGACAATCAATACGTGGTCCTAGATCTTGCGACTCATATTCTAGCCATAAACTACAACACACAGTCTTACTTTAGTTTAACTGAGATGGAATTGGATAGCTGCGTAAATACAAAAAAACATATGTTACTATGCACGCCAACAGTCATACGAAGCATCGAGAATCATCCGAGTTGCATCATAGATGAACTATATTACCGACACGAAGGCAATGAATGTCCAATCAGACAATTCAAACTAACAAGCGTTCTATGGAAGCACCTTCACATGATCAACACCTGGTTATTTGTTGCCAACAAACCCACCACAGCAGGAATACAGTGTAATGGAAATCATGAGGACATCCTTTTAAATGGCACTGGAATCATCAGAATTTCGCAAGAATGTACAATAAAAACGAAGCGAAATACACTCAAATCCGAATACTCGTTGAAAACACCAGTCATCGCGTCCTTTATAAAACCTGTGCCAATCAATGTCTCCCTACCAACAATTAGCAGCTTAACAATATCGACAGACATGGAACTAGTTATAAAGACGTCCGACCAAATCTACGAGGCATTGGAAGCTGAAGGTGACAATCTTCATGTTGAGGGAAGCTGGGAGATCATTCATCACCACATCACCGGTGCAAGCATCTCAACCACCACAATACTCATCATAGCAGGGATTATCACAGTCATAAGATGCAAGTGGAAGCGAAAACTCACGTTATCAAGTACTGAGGCAACAGCCATAGAGGACGTGGAGAGTATGTCAGAGTTCAATCTTCCTCCAATCGCGTCCCCCGGCAGATTGTTCAAACTTGAACATAAATAACTGTAGATCTACATAATAGCAAAATTGTTCAGATTTGTAGATATATAGTATAAGACAATAAATCTGACTGTAGATATACAAAAGGTCAAAAACCGCATAGCATAAAAACAAATAAGCAATAATTGTTTGCAATAATTATTGAACTCTTGCTTACTAGGCAAATTGCGCAAAGTAAGCAATTGCCCCCAATAATTATTGAATTCAAGACAAATATTGCTTACTACATAGCACCTTAAGTTCATTACACTAAGTTGCTGAGTTAGTAATTTTTAAGCATTATAAAAGCAGTAGTAATGTAAGAATTTTTAAGTTTTAGTAAAGAACTTCCAAAGTAAGGAAGCCTGCCTTTTGCTTTACTAGTATCCATCACTTAAGCCCCCACCAGTGGTAAGCTTGGGTGAATATTAACGTTTATTTACAGCTCTTGAGCCTAACCAGAAGTCCATTTAGCTACGCCGAATCCTAAGCATACGAGCTAAAGAAAGAGTTATGTATGAACCGCTGTAGGTTAGCTATGATGCGCACAAGGCGAGTATATGGAGAACATCGTACGAGAAGATTATTATCTCGTGCTGTTAAGAGGCTTACCGCAGATGGATCTTTTGCTTCTAAACTTGTCTGTTCAGTAATGTCCTTGAACTTCGGTCATTGGGTTTCTTCTTCTGACAGCCATGATGGTCCATGCCATCATAAATGATTGCCGAGTAAATCTGACGCAGGCACACCTCTTGAGGCCAAGTCAGCGGGGTTATGTTTTGTAGAAACGTGACGCCATTGTTCAAAACGTACAATGTCCTGAATTTCGACCACACGATTTGCTACGTAAATCTTCCATCATGCTGGATGTTCCTTGATCCACTGCAAAGCAATCATGGAGTCTCTCCAGGTGAAGATTGGTACATGTTCTAACCGCATGCCCCTGATGTGGGCCTGAATCAGTCTCGCCAGTAATAGTGCTCCATTAAGCTCTAATCGGGGTATTGTAAGCGGCTTTTTGGGGGCTACCCTGATTTTTGCAGTAAGCAAGCTGGTTTTGACTGCGCCATTAATGTCTTCTACTCGCAGGTATACATGGATTTGGAAATAGGTTTTAGATGAATAATGTATCCATCTAGTAATATATAAGGTTTCTCTATACTTTAAATTATTTTTAAACTTATTTCATTGACACTCAACGATTTCTGGGACCTTGTTGTCCCACGTGCATGCGGTGATCCATATGGATTGCATGAGCACCCTTGCTGTTATAACAATTGGTGCAAGCCAACCCAGTGGATCGTATAGAGATGCAACATCAGACAAAATGGTTCGTTTCGTTGTCTTAGGGCGTTCTTTCCACGGTTTTATAACAAAGGAAAAACTATCTAATTTAGGATGCCAACGAATACCTAATGTTTTGACCGATTCCGTATCAGAAGTCGTCAAGACGTCCTTAAATTCGCGCTGCTCTGAAGGAAGGTGTTTCAATAAGTCAGGATTTGTACTGCTCCATTTCCTAAGATGGAATCCTCCTGCTTTTAACATATTAATAAGTTCGTTTATTAAACATTTAGCATCATTGTTATCATCCGCTCCAGTGAGTAGGCCGTCCACATAGAAGTCTGTGGTTGTAACTTTTTAAGCTAGAGGCCATTTTGACTGCTCGTCATAGGCCAGCCCTTGAAGAGTTTGAATAGCTAAATATGGCGCCGAGGATGTTCCAAATGTCACCGTATTCAATTGAAAATATCGAACCTCCTTTATTTCGGAATATTTCCAAATAATCCCGCTGAAACGTTTGATGCTCTGGGTGCACTGTGATCATACTGTTACGGCTGATGCGTATTGGACGTCATCATCCGCAACAGGACTTGGAAGTTCTTTCAACTAAATGAGAAGATCACCAGCCCCTTATTGTTTTCAATGGTTTCAATGGCACATTCACTTCAAAATTTAACTCAAAAAACAATTTGCTTCTCGCACTTATTTCGATGTTTATTAAAAAAAACCAGAGGCACAATAATTTAATATATATATAAATTCAAATTATATTATAGTACAACAATTCATAGTCAAGAATCACAACATTTTTACTAAGTTCCCTTATTTTTCTTTATTTCCTGCCCGAATTCAAGACTTGACAAAAACTGCCTGACTGACCCGCCAATGCTGTCCATCACCTTCTTTATTTCGTATCAATCGATATCTCAGCGATAACACCCCCTAATATCCTATCATTGCTGAATATCGCTTAAAGTGATTGGTGCATCATTCATACATAGTAATGTAGGTGAAACGGCAAACTGGCAATTTGCTTTTGCAATTTTCAATAATGAAAAAAAAAACAATTTATTGCGTTCATAGGGAATGAGTGAGGTCTTTGCTCCAAAAGCCATATGAGCCTTTATGAAAGTAATGAGTGCATCCAGCGACTCATTACACCATCCCCCTTTGGAAAGAAAATCCACATGTGGATTTTCGCTAAAAACAAGTGAAGCACATAATTTAGTTTTTGTCAAGTCAAAAGTTACGCAGGTTATATGTTTGATATACGTACACTATCGTTACCACCTTACATTTGTATATAAGTTCAGAATTCCTCCAAAATTATAAATTTCTTGCTTTTCTTTTTGTTTTAGAGAAATCTACCCCGCTATTACATTAACCTATTTGTCCTATTTAATTAAGTATAATATTACATCTGCTAAAATTGATTGGTAATTACATTGCGTAATTTCAAGCTTACCATTTTACTTCTTTTTACTTGATATATACTTATATACATATGTATATGTTATAATGTAAAATATTATGATAGATTATTTACACTAATATACTAAAAACTAAAATATTTGGAGGTATAGAATGAAACTCTCTTATTTTTTCCTAAGACAAGTTATAAAATTATAAAATGTTGTATTATATTAAATAATTTTTTACTTTGACAGAGTTGAGAGAAAAAAGCAAATAAGGCAATATTCCCTGACTTCCTTGGTTTTCTTCCCTTTTTTTTTGTTATTATTATGTATTTTTTTTTTAACATTTACCTACTTAATTATTATATTACAACATGTGTTATATGTGTATATATAAAATTCTTCCGTAAATCGTACATTCTCTTTGCTTCAAATAGCTATTACTTTTTTTTTTTAGAAAAAAACTGCACAAGACTTAATTGAAAGAGAAATTGGATGGTGATTGTGAAAATTTAAGATTAACATTCCACAAATACTATGTTTTTTTTAGAATCTGCTTTGAGTATCTTGTTTGTTTTTTTTTTTTTTTTTTTTTTAGATTTGTACGGTTAAACGGTAGTCGGTCATTGCATCTCGTATTTCATCTGCATTGTTTACGTTTACTTGTTTCTTCGAGGTTCTTTTCAACTTTTTAAAACAAATGACCGTGACCGTGACCGTGATTAGTAGTGCTGCGATCAGCAGGTAGAGCAAGGAATAATGGTGAATAATATGTGGGGATAGGTCAGTGTTTTTTAGCTTTTCTTCTAGTTTTTGTGATTGAATCGCGATATTGAGGTTTTGTAGCTCTTTTTGGTCATGAAACTTTATGACGCGGACTTTAGGGTTGACTAAGTTTTGCTGCTGTGGGTATGCGGAAATGGTATACGTGAGGTTGATTGTGGGTAGATAATGATTATTCAATTTGATTTCCTTTACATTGTGGGCCTGGATGATAAGATCTTTCGTTCTTAGATAACAGCCTACCGAGAGCTCCAATATTCCAGTAGCGTTAAGTTCGTGTGGAATTATTTTGTCTTTGCACACAGTATCGATTATCACAGGCTCTTTCATAGAAAACAACCACTTGTTCGGTTGTGACAATCGAATCCAGATATGTAGTTTTGGTACTATTTGGATTTCGCACTGAGGAGGAACGGTGTTAGAGTGTTTTAATAGGTCTATTTCGCACAGGATATTTACTGAGTGCACATTGAATATAGGGTGTACTACTCGGCATTAGTAATTTATTAGATCAGTAGTTCCACAGTTTTGCAGTTCGAAATTGTTCAGTGAGTAATAGTGCTCTCGATTGTAGTCTATTACTAGATACTCTAGGGATGGTTTGATGTAGGCTATTCTGTCTTGGTGTGGTGTAGGGAGTGGATATACTTTCATTAACTGATAATTTTCTTTAAACGGTAGGGGAATCTTTAGGAGGAAAATTATTTTATTACTGCTGTGCGGACATTGCTGATTTGGTAAATTTGCAAGAGGTTGCTCTTGTCCTTATTGATTTATTGATTGGTAAGGTTAGGGAGTTGGGAGTTTCTTTCTGGATGGTTTCTAGTACGTTCTTCGTTTCTTGGGGTGTTATAATGGAAGGGTGAGGTTTACCGTGACGTACATCTGTTATCAAGTCTGTTTAAGCATTAAACATTAAAAACCTATCAGCAAATTCAGAAGTCAATAACTTTGTTGAAGAAAAAAAAAATGCAGCACAAATTCAATTTAATTAGGTAAATTTCATGCACTTTTGCTGCATCAGCAACACCTGCAGACAAATAACAATTTCGTGAGATCGAATTTCACGCATGAAATTTGTTGTCAATTAAATTTATTAAATTGAATTTGTTGATTCTGCATATTTGTCATATTAAATTTTGTATATAAATATCGAGCTTTGTAAATAGAATTTTAGAATAAAGTTTTTATTAAATGAAAGCGTTGTTCTGTTGTTCTGGGTTTAATTAGGAAGCCTTCTTAAACCCAACAAATCTGAACTGTGTAGGAATCCTTCACGGCTCAAACAAAGTCAATGAGAAGGTTTTGAGTAGTCTGGTATCTTATCATCATCAGAGTGGTCAGGGATACCACAGTCTCTAATTCTATGGTAACATTTTGTTTAAGGTTCTCTACAGTGAGTCGATTACTCACAATGATTAGAGATTCTAACTTTTTGTCTAAATGAATAAACTGTTCTTTTATGGCGTACCGAGTTTTGTTAAGATGTTAACGGTGGTATCAACTATTAGTGTTTGATTTCTTATTAAATTCAACAAATGGTCTTGGTTAGTTTTAAGGCTGTCTATGTGGTTATTGAGATGCAATGCATCGTCCTCATCTAAGTTAAACCTGGCCAGTTATACATAGTTTGAATTTTTTTTATAGTTCGTGTGATACCCTGGTGCCCACCTAATGGCGTGATGTCTTCTGGGCCTTTTTGTCGGTTACGTTAATTATTTCTGAAAGAAACAGCGTGACCTTAATTTTTCCAAAGATAAGTGAGATAAGGGCCTTCAATTCGAAATGGGTTGCATTTTCTGTTTTTGATATATATAGGTATATTGATTTCATTTTGACTATATTCTAAACATTTATTTTTGAAATTGTACAACGTTCCTATTATCCGTTTGTAATCCTCTTTTGTGCGCATTGGATACGCTGTTTTCGATATTATAAACGTTTGCTTGTTTCTCTCCTGAACTGTTAGTTGCGGGTTTGAGGTATCCAGCTCTGGAAATATTTCCTTCAAATATACTTAGATTTCGTTTTCCGTACTTGGTAATAGGAAATACTGATGGGTAATACCCTTTTGGTCTATTAAACTTTCCGTTTTTTCGTGGATGAGGTTAATATTAGCACGAGGAGAGGATATAAATTTGTTGTAAATACTCTCTGAATCTATTTGCTTGCTGTCGTTTTGAAGTAGTTTTGCCTGATGACGGGTTACTATATTTATCTGTTTTTGCACCTCTAGGGCAGAGTCGCTTGGTACTAAACGACTTAAAGCGTCGGCATTTGAATTGAGTGATCTGGGTGTATGCATAATCTTATAATCGTATTCCTCCAATTTTATCCTCCAACGCATGAGCCGAGAGGAGGAATCTTTCAAGTTCATTAGCCAGACCAAGGGTTTATGATCTGTGATGATGTTAAATTGTCTACCGTAGAGGTAGGGTCGGAATTGTTCCACCGCATAAACTATGGCTTGGAGCTCTTTCTCTATGGTAGAGTACCTAGTTTCCGCAGGATTTAACGTTCGACTGGCATAACATATTGGTCGATCTTTTCCTATGTCACCTTGGGATAAAATAGCACCTATGGCTAGATCACTTGCGTCTGTGGTGATATTAAATTCTCTGTCGAACTCCGGATAGGCGAGAATAGGTGCCGTAACCAGTTTTTCTTTTAGAGTCCTAAAAGATTCGTCGCAGAATGAATCCCATTTGCATGGAGCATCCTTTTTTAGTAGGGCTGTGAGAGGCTTTGCCAGCCTCGAGAAATTAGGGATAAAGCATCTATAATAGCCAACAAAACCCAAGAATGCCTTGATATCTATGGCTTTCTTAGGAGTTGGATATGTTTTGACGGCTTTTATCTTATTCGGGTCTGGCATGAATCCATTTTCACCTACCACGTGTCCCAGATAGGCTATTTCTTTTTGCAAGAAA
>OZ005744.1:52269954-52370684 GCA_963930735.1 Dioctria linearis
AGCTTGATTTCACAGACAGCAAACAAACATAACCTCACAATACGTTGTCTATTTAAAATAGTCAACTCTAGCCTTGACTCGATGATCAAGCTAACCAGATGTCAAAACTGTTATACAAAGTAGCAAAGCTCGGTGGCATAGACATGAATTCGGATAGAGCTTGACTCGATGTTACGTCACTAGCTGTAATAACAAGACGAAGACGAAGACGAAGACTTGGATCCGGACAGGCCCTAAGTACCCCAAACTGAGTTTTCTTGAAGCAAATGAAAAATGTAGTATGAATTGCTTCATCGTATTCTCTAACATAATATACTTAAGGTTTAATGAAATGTCATATTTAAAATGAACACAAAATAGTATCTGTTTACATTGTACTATTATATGAAGAACTTAAAGATGCTTTTATCAATTAACGTGATGAGTTGAATCAGAATAGAATAAGGTTGGGCCATATTAAATTTATTGAATGAACCCATGCCTTGAATGTGATTATTTTATATGTATTTAACTGGGGAAGTTGTTGACCCCTTAAAAATGGTAAATTTACCTCCTCCACCTGGGTTTAAATTGCACTCTGCCGTATCGTGTAGATTAAAAATGAAAAAATTAGTAAAATTGCGAAAATAAATTGCAAAAAATCATTAAATGTAAAAACAAATTGCAAAAATTCATAAAAACATGAAAAATAAAAAAAAACGTAAATATTTCAAAACTTCATAAAATTCCGAAAACAAATTACAAAAATTATTAAATGTAAAAACAAATCGCACAAACTGCATGGAAATCGTAAAAAGTTCAAAGCCAGCCGCCTGTTTCTTATTCGCAATTCATATAGATAAGTATTATCTCTAGAGTAAAACAACAAATAAACCTAAACTAAATGAAAGTAAAATGAAATAATCGTAAAAAAATTTGAAGAACTGGAAAAGTTTATTGAAACAAATATTCAAAGTATGCTAATATAACAATATGTACAACATGGCAGCTACCCACCAACTGATTATCAAATAAAATTGTATGTTAAACAAATAAATGTACTAAATTTGATGAAATAAAACCAGGAAATTTCTTTGACAAATTTTGTTTTGTTTTCTATTCTGAATCAGTTAGTAGAAACTCGTAATGTTTTCAGTATTTCCAAAAATCAGTTTAAAATATTGAAATTCCTATTATTTCAGAAAAATTGATAAATTTCGAAGCGGTTTTCCAAATTATTTGTAAAATTTATGATTACTTGTCGGCAGACTTTTATAATATCTGTCTGTATATCGCATTAAATGCTCCAGTTTATTATATTAATCCGCTTTATTTTTAAATGGCCCACCAATTATTTAACAAACTCGCAACAGTTTTTAAATGTTTTGCAAAACTTCAGATATGTAGATGAGCTTGTTATGCGACGGGTAAGCTTCAGCAAAACAGCAATTTTAAAGCAAAACAAGATTTCACGATCAGCACAAGCGTGTCTCCAACATGCAAAGTAATAAATCCATGCAATTAGCTGGTTTTGCATTCACTTTCACTGCTGAGAAAGTACTAACCAGTAAATACAACATTGTTGCCAACTTTTCCTTTCACATACATAGTATAATAATATGAAGGTTAACAGATACCAATATTTTATATTTTTATGATGTTAATACTCTGTTACTATAAAAACATGTACGCGGTAGAAAGTTTTTGTGTGGGGGCTTAATTAAAATTGTATATAAAACGGAGTTTTTCGCGTATAACTCATAGTTCCATATCGTCAGTTGTGGGCCATAAGAAGACCAGTAAAGTATTCTAAATATAGAAAATTGCATTAATTAAACTGAGCGATTCACCAATTTAGGCAAACTCTATAATTTTGGGTTTCACCAGCTTTTCAATTTTCTGGCGATTTCTATATAAACAATCAGGTTTAATATTTACGCCCATTCATTGACGCTCGAGGTGGAAACATTGTTCTAGCGAAAACACGTCAAAGAGCTGGAAACTTCACACTAAATATTAAAGAGGAAAAGTGCTAAAGTGATATTAAAAGCAAACAACAAAGCTGGAAGAAATGGCGCCTAATGTGAATATTCTAATTAAAGAAGCAAAATCGGCACTTCACAACGCTAAAGAGCACCATAACTTGTTGGAGGGTGCAATAAAACTATGCAGACTGAGTTTAAGAAAATTAAGGGTTGCGTTGAAGACGACTACTACTGTTGGTGAAAAAAATTGTTTGACAAACGGCATATACGTTTTAAATTCATTTCGCACGCAAATGAAGCAGCTGAGGTTGGTTGGCGGTGGTTATAAAACCCCCCACCCAAATAGAGCAAACTATATGAGCAGCCGGGTTAAATGGGTAAATGTCCAGCCAGCCTTCCGGAATCGTTTGCGGACTGGAGCAATAGCTAATTTACACATAAAGACCCAACAACATTTTTGGAAGATTGCAGTGATTTGTTTCGTCGCCGTATCAACAACGCGTTGAAAAGGGAAGTGGCTCTTAAAGTTAATGCCGTGTTTTGCGGTGAATTTAAAATTGCGAAGGGGGGTGAAGAAGTATTTGAGCTTAAATACCTAAACACAAAAAGCGCACCCATTTACAATAACATGAACTTGAGTACGTGGTTCAAGAAAAATATTCAGAATGTTATTATAAAAGATCTTGAGGAGTTCCAAGAAAAGGATAGTGGATGGTCTTCATCAAAAATTATAAACTTGGTGGTTAATATCAACAAGTTTACCCCACAACTGGGATCCTCATACATAGAGCTGCCTGCTGAAATAAACCATAAGAAAGCTTGTATAAACATACAAAATGACGATGATGCTTGTTTCGCTTGGGCTGTAATACCCACACTACACAACCGTTTTGAACTTGACTGTTTCCGATGACCGTTAAGCAGATTCCGCGATTTGAGAAGCAGAACAACATCTCCATCAATGTATATATATTGAAGAAGATGGTCAATAAGCAAAAAGGGGAATTCATCACACTATCAACGTATTTCACAAGGAATAAAAAGGGGAATCACATCAATCTTTTAATGATCCAGAATGAATACTACGATGAAGATGAAGACGAGAACGAAGACAACGATGTTGCTGAAGCAATCAAATATCACTACGTTTAGATAAAGAACTTATTCAGGCTTTTATCATCACAATTGTCAAAAAATAACCATCAACAATTTTTCTGCGACCGCTGCCTTCATTACTTTTACTCGTCTACTGCATTAGAACACCACATGGAGGACTGCGTGAAGCTAAACGAGTGTAGAATACGATTGCCAACAGAGGACCAGAAGGAGGTACCTTTTAAGAATTATAGGAATAAAGTAGATGTACCATTTACAATGTATGCTGTCTTAGAATGTTTGTTAATATAATGTAGGGATAAGAACAAATACCAAATGCATGTTCCGTGTAGTATAGGATATTTTGTAAAATGTTCGTATGACCCAACGTTATCTTTTTACAAATGTTATCGTGGTGAGGACTGCATTAAGTGGCTTATGGATGAATTGCGTAAATTTTCTGAGGACTTAAAAGCAATTTTGCTTCGCCCTCTACCTATGACTCAGCTTAGCGCTTATGAGCAAGAGAATTATAATAGAGCCACAGTCTGTCATATTTGCGGAAAACTGTTTGTGCATGAGGATAAAAAGTTGCGTGATCACTGTCACCTTACTGGTACGTATAGAGGTCCAGCACACGAGGGGTGCAATATTAATTGTACTGATAGTCACACAGTTCCAGTCATTTTCCACAACTTAAGCGCTTATGATTCCCATTTCATCATAAAAGATCTAGCATCAGACCTAGAAGGTCTCATCGATCTACTCCCCATTAACAAAGAACACTATATTGCATTCACGAAACATTTAATTGATAATCCAATTAAATATAGATTTATTGATTCATTTAGATTTCTTGCAAGTAGCTTGGATACTATTTCTTCATATTTAACATCTCTACCCATTTTAAAGGCCCAATGTCAACATTTATCAGATGATCAGTTTCAACTATTAACACGTAAGGGTATTTACCCGTATGATTATTTTAACAACTCGGCAAAATTCTCTGAAACTTCCTTACCAACCATTTCACAATTTTACAATAAGCTAAATGATTGCAATATTAGTGAGGAAGATTATGCGCATGCCCACAAGGTCTGGAATGCATTTTCAATGCAAAATTTGGGTGAGTACACCGATTTGTATTTAAAAACAGATGTTCTTTTAGTAGCAGATGTTTTTGAACAATTCCGTACAAGTTGCATCCAAACATATGGGCTAGATCCCGCTCATTATTTCACATTTGCTGGCTATACTTGGGACGCTATGCTGAAACATACTAATATAAGTTTGGAATTACTCACCGATATATATATGGTTATGTTTATTGAGCGTGGTATCCGAGGTGGCCTCAGTCAATGCTCTAAACGTTACTCCAAAGCAAATAATGTATATTATATGACTATGATTCAAATATATCATCAAAATTCTTGCAATATTTTGATATAAATAACCAATATGGCTGGGCCATGTCTCAATCCCTACCTTATGGTGGCTTCAAGTGGCTAGATAATACGATTAGTGTTAAAGTTGAAGATGTGGCAGATGATTCCCCCACAGGCTATATTTTAGAGGTGGATTTGGAATATCCCCAAGAGCTTCATGATCTTCATAAGGATCTACCGTTCTGTCCAGAGCATTGCAGCGCCCCCAATTCAAAACAGATATAACTAATGGCCACTCTCCAAAATAAACGCAAATATGTAATTCATTATCGTAATTTAAAACAGAGTCTTCTTTATGGATTAAAGCTAACTAAAATTCATAGAATCCTCCAGCTTAACCAATCCCTGTGGTTAAAATCATATACAGATTTAAACACACAATTGAGAGCATCCACTAAGAATGATTTCGAGAAAAATCTCTTCAAGCTCATGAACAACGCTGTGTTCGGAAAGACTATGGAAAACGTTCGCAAGCACAGTATTGTCAAATTGGTGACGAAATGGTTAGGTCGATTTGGAGCTGAGGCCCTAATCTCTAAGCCAGAGTTCAAATCCTCAGTAATTTTTAATGAGAACCTGGTAACCATTGAACTAAACAAATCAGAAATATTGTTTAACTTAAAGCTCTTTTGCTTTAACTGAGATGTATAGGCCTAGATGCAAAATCTAGACCGCTGTAGAATTGAATATCGATGCTTGTATCGATACTCAAAATAGTGGGGAATGGTTGAAAAGCTGACCGTTCTGACTTGAATGAGTAGAAACGCACTGATTGTCGATTATAACAAAACTGATTTTATTATTTATTTCATTCAATATATTTATAATAAAATTGAACATGCGTAATCAATATTAATAAATCAATTCACAAATTGACCGGTAAGAAACAGGGTTCATCGACTTGAGCGACTAATAATTCACCGCAGTGAGAATGCTGACCCAGCAGTAATTCCCCTGGCGTAAATATTGTAAAAACTGCATGTAAAGCAGAAAAAATGGAAATTGGCACTGCTCACGGTGGTGAATTATGATCGCTGGTTCAATAAACTTAAGAATAATAACCCTTTAAAATGCTTACGCTAGATTAAATGAAATTCTTGGTTTATCATGATTATACTGAATTTGACTATCTTAAATTAGTAATGCTAATTTAATTTTTAACTTAATAATTATGATCTGGGTCATAACATACTCCCCCGCGTTGAACATACCTTGTTCAACTGTCAATGTTTACCCTGAAGTCCGGGGTTGTAACTCGTCTCGGGCTGGGTTTAGGTGGCTTAGATGTATTGCAGCATGATTTAGTTGTTTTGCACCTCCAAATGATTCCAAAAATTGTAATAATGATTACCAGGGACAGTGTTAGATATCCTACCGTGTAGTGATGTACGTGGTGTGCGTGAAATTTATTTGGGAGTTCTCTTATATCCTGCATTTGAACTTCCTTCTGAAGCGCTCTCAATTCTGCTAATTTAGCGTGATACGCTATGGCATTGTGTTGTATCATTGGAAGATGATCGAGGCTTATGGGTTTGGGAATACTTCCGACACGTGTGTAGGACAACTTGCTGGTAGTTGGATATACATGATGCCCTTGGATCGTCAGGAATTCTTGCCTGATAACACAGTTTGCTTGAAGTTTCAAGAGACCGGAATCGATTGACATTTGAGATACATCATTTCCACATACGACGTTGACTGTAGTCTTCTCCTTGAAAGCGTAGATCCATTGATTTGGGTGGAATAACTGTATCCATACTGGGTCACTGTTGGTTTTTCTGAGATCGCATGTAGGTGAGATTTCCCTGTGATGAAACAGTGCAATTTCGCACAGGCTAACATTTGCTCCTCTTCGATAGATTGGATGCAGCTGCTTGCATAAATAGATAGTTTCATCAATTTGTAGACACGACGATTGTTGTTGCTTACTCAATGGATAATATTGATCTCGATGCAGATTAATTGCTAGAAACTCTGATGCTGGGTTAATTGCAACAAGTGTTCCATTGATCAATGCTGGAATGGGAGTGACTCGGAATAACTCGAATTTCTCTAAGTTTACGAGAGGCAGTCTCAATCGAAAGATAACATAATTTTCAACGACTCGGCCCTCTATTGTCATCAAGCGATAGAACTGTAGTATAGAATCCTGGGATGCTGGTAATTGAAGAGATGTGGGTAAATGGGCCTTGATGATAGTAAGCTCTTGAGCTAATTGCCTTGGGGACAGGAGCATGTGATTAATCCTTCCATGGTGGGTGTCGGTGATAGTGTCTATTATTGCTGATTGTGTTTTTTGAAAGTTTAACGTCATCAGAGTCAGTTCCATTGCTAATGAAGAAAACAGTTCCATCGCTTTCTGCTGATACAGTCCTTCACTTATATTATTTATGCGCAGGTTTATCTGGTCAAGGTGATCATCTATTTCTTGGAACTTTCTGTCAACACTTTCTTGATCAGTTTTCATTATATTTATTGTTGAGTCTATCAAAGACGTCTGATTTTTTAGTAGTGTGAGGAGACGGTTTGCATTTTCCTTTATGTCATCAATAGCGTTAGACATCTCTGCTGCATATTCAGAGTCCAGTACGCCGAACAGGGCATTTGCCACATTGCCAATGATATTAACAGCACCTCTTTTCGTTCTAGTAGATTTAGTTTTGACGTGTAGGATTTAATTATCAGTAGAAATTTCCTCTTGCAGACGATTGAATTGGTTAACTAGTTTGACACACAAACTCGTCTGTTTTAGCACAAAGAGGAAGTTTATCTGAGTGCATAGGTGATCTAGGGTTTTGGTGCTATTTATAATTGCTTGAAAATCGTTCCAGTATATCTCCATTTCATAATAGACTACAAGGTTCCATTCATTTGATATTATGTTAGTCGTGCCGATATTCTCAAAATATAACCCAGGTTGTGGTGTGAAAGGGGATGTTTCAATAGGCTGTCCTCTAATAATGGGTGGAATCATACAGGTTAAGAGAAGTGTTGTTAGTGCGGAACCATACATGTGACGTGTCTTTTTTGTTGGAACCTCGCCGCTACTGCATGTAGAGTTGTCGTAAGCTTCTGCTAATTGGGATGAGTTCCGTTGTTTTGAAGTTTGACCTTCTCTGTCCTGATCATCATGACTAGCCGATCTATCTTCATTATCGTCCTCTATAGGCAGTGGAGCGAGCCTGTGTATTGGTCGCCGTAATGTATTATTTGCAGTTCGAACGTCGGCTACTCGGACAAGACCATCATTGCCCTTGAATGTTTTCACAATTCTTCCTAGCGGCCATTTGAGTGCTGGCAAGTTATCCTCCTGTATGATCACGATAGTACCTGGTTGGACATTTTGGCAGCTTTGCTTCCACTTAACACGATGCTGCAGTTGGTTGAGATATTCTCTTGACCATCGCCTCCAGAACTCCTGTTTAATGTGAGTCACTAGTTTCCATCGTTTGAGAAGACTTATTCTTGTTTCTTCACATCTGGGATCAATGGAGGCCGTGAGGGGCTTACCGATCAAGAAGTCTCCAGGGGTCAAAGCCGTGAAATCATTTGGATCAGAGGACATGGACGTAATTGGTCTGGAATTGAGTATTGCTTCTATTTCATCATGACCGTTTCCAGCTCTTCATATGTAAGTGAAGCTGAAGCTAAGCTGCGTTGGAGTAGGTATTTGGCTGACTTAACGGCTGCCTCCCATAGACCTCCAAAATGGGGAGCTCGTGCAGGTATGAAATGGAAGTCAATTCCGCTTGCGCTGCACCTTGTTTCGATCTCTTCTCTCGCCTTGTCTGCGAAGATGCTATCCAGTAGTTCTTGTAGTTGGTTTCTGGCGCCAACAAAATTCGTAGCATTATCGCAATATAACTTCTGGCAGTGCCCCCTTCTGCCCATGAAACGTTTCAGAGCACCAATAAATGCGTTCGTTGTTAGATCACTCACTACTTCCAAATACACTGCTTTGGTGGCAAAGCAGCAAGACACTGCTACATAACTTTTTTGAGGTTTCTTCCCTCTGAGATGAAAATGCGTCCATATCGGCCCACAGAAATCCACACCTGAATTAGTAAAGGGTCGTGCCGGTTGTATTCGGGTAGCTGGAAGATTCCCCATTAACTGTGTTCGCAATTTCGGATTGCTTCTGAAACATCGGACACAGTTTTGCACTATGGAGCGCGCGATGGTTTTCCCTTTTATTGGCCAGAACTGTTGCCTGGTTATTCCTAGGAGAGCTTATGGGCCGACATGACGATGATTCCTGTGGATGTCGGTCATTAAAAGTCTTGTAAATGGATGATTATAGGGCAGGAGCATGGGATGCTTGGCATCATATGACAGGGATGATGCTTCTAATCTTCCTCCGACTCGAATGACTCCCTGATCGTCTAAAAATGGAGCAAGGCTAATAAGTGGGCTGGATTTATTTAGCTCCGTTAATTTTTGTAGCGGAGATCGATCATCTCTGAAATTTTCCTCTTGCATGATCTTAATTATGGTGAGTAATCCCTTATCTAATTCTAGGCTTGTCAATGCACAGCTCTTATTTAGGTTAGTTTTGCCTTTATTTCTGGTGATATCTATGAAACGTAGAACGTAAGCCGTGATCCGTTGCAATATTTTGAAGGAATTTTGGTGATTTATATGATATACCAAATGTGGAATGCTGTTTTTGATTGTTACTGGGATTGCAGTGCGTTTCCTTTCAAGCTCACATTCTGAGCCTGTTTTATATGGTTTTGGCCATATTGATTCTTCACCGTGTAGGAAGGGAGGTCCATAAAACCAGAGATTGCAGCCTTCTAATCTTTCTGGAGCAATACCACTGGATAGGATATCGGCAGGATTTTCTTTTGAATTTACATGCCTCCATTGTTGAGGTGATGACAGTTCGTGTATAGATGCAATTCGATTGGCGACGAATGTTTGAAATGACGACGATCTAGAGTTTATCCAGGCGAAAACTATCTCCGAATCTGTCCAGTAGAACGTGACGGCATCTTCCATTTTGAGATCTTTCATTGCGCGCTTGGTAAGCTCAGCAGTAAGCTTCGCGGCACATAATTCAAGTCTAGGTAGCCTCACTACGATACGGTTATGACTATTGACAGAACGGATATAAACGGCTCCTCCGTATGCCCTTTCAGAAGCATCTTCAAATGCATGTATTTGTGTGGATCTTGGGCATTCTTGGCTGAACACGTGTCTTGGGATTTTTATGTCATTCAATAATTGCAGCCCTTCACGAAATCTGATCCATCTTGTATGAAGCTCTGATGGGACTGCGGCATCCCAGTCAAGTTTAAGATTCCATAATTGTTGAAGGAACATTTTGGCGGTAACGACAACTGGCCCCGTGATTCCGAGCGGGTCGAACAAGTGAGCTATGTCCGATGATATGAGTCTTTTGGTCACTCGATCTGTTTTAGTCCAATTGGTTTTAATGCAGAAGACATAATTTTTTGGTATCCATGTTAAGCCCAGGGTTTTGATATGCTCTTCAACTTCATCATTGAAGTCCAATTGAATAGCAGTATCTTCTCGTGAAATGTTTTGGAGTAAGCGTGGATGGTTAGCACACCACTTTCGAAGCTTGAATCCGCCTTTCTGGAGTAAAGCAATCAGTTGTCTTTGAGTGTCAATGGCTGTGGCTAGGCAATTGGACCCTGTCATGACATCATCTACGTAGAAATCGCGCTGAATTACCTCCGAAGCTGTAGGATAATCCTTGCCATCTTCCTGTGCCAACCTTTTTAGACATCTTGGGGCTAGGAATGGAGCTGTTGTTGTTCCATAGGTCACTGTGTTCAACTGATAGAATTTCAGTGGGGCATTCGAGTCACTTCTCCATATGATTAACTGAAATCGACGATCTTCTTCATTGAGTAGGACCTGGTGGTACATCTTCTCGATGTCAGCTGTGAAGATGAATTTGGGCAATCTGAATCGCAGCAAGATTGAAAAGAGTTCGTCCTGTATAGTCGGTCCTGTTGCTAAGACATCATTCAGCGATACGTTCGTGGAAGTTTTGGCAGATGCATCAAAGACAACCCTTAGTTTGGTCGTTAGGCTGTCGGATTTGATAACGCTATGATGAGGAAGAAAGTAGTATGGATGTTGAATAGTTCTTTCGTTAATATCTTGCATGTGGCCGAACTTGATATATTCATTCATGAATTCCACGTATTGTGATTTAACATCATTCGTTCTAGCGACAGGAATCTTCGTAGAGCGATATCCTTGGACTCACCTAGTTTGTCAGTGGCTTGATTAAATGGTAGGCGCACTATGAATCGTCCCGTAGGGTCTTTTTTCACAGTTTGGTTGAAATGATTCTCACATCGTGCTTGCTCTGGTGAGAGTGTTTGAGACGTAGTGTCAACTTCCTCCAGTCTCCAAAACCTTTCTATGTCAAACGTTTCATCTTCACTGCAAACCCCACAGGTGGCCTTGTATAAGTGTCTTCCACCGACCCTTCCGGCTACTATCCAGCCAAATACAGTATTCTGGAGGGTTGGTAAGTTTTCGCCCAACTTTATTTGGCCTATACATAACAGGTCATGGTAGAATTCTGCTCCCAGCAGTACGTCTATACGAGATGGATTGTTGAAGTTGGGCTCGGCTAATTTTATATTTTTTGGTATCGCCCAGGAATCTGTACTTATTTCTTGAGTAGGTTGAGGTGCTATGATTTGTGGCAGAACGAAGGCCTCTACCCTAGTAGCAAACCCTTTCAATTTTGACTGTAAGAGCATATTTACTCTTCGTTGTGTATGCTGTTTTGTTTGTCCAATGCCTTGTATCTGCATCTGTTGAGAAGTACCAGTCAGGCCAAGTTTTTTAATCATTCTTTGGGTTATGAAATTAATCTGAGATCCGGAGTCCAGTACTGCTCTGCATTCGACGCTCATTCCTTAACTGTCAACTAAATTCACGAGAATTGTACTCAATAGAATGTAATTTTGTTGTCCTGTGGCTGTTTGTGCGGTTAATGTTGTTGGTCTGTCGTTAACTTCACATTTCGTTGGTGATTGTGGAAATACTATTGGAAGTGACTGAGATGAGGCTGAATATGTCTCGATATGTAACAGAGTGTTGTGTTTTCTAGTACATTTTGTACAGCTTCTCAATGTGCACTGCTGTGATGAATGGCCTGGTCTCAGACAGATGATACACAAATTATGTTTTTTGACGAGAGCTAGCCGGTTTGATGGTGTTAGTCGAAGAAAGTTCTTACACGAGAATAGTGCGTGGTTTCCCTTGCATGATATGCAATTTGCTATAGTTGTAGCAGCAGAGGTGAAAGGTTTTGTTGAGCCTTGTTTAACGTTGTAGTTTCCTGGAATTTTGCCTTGCTTCCGAGTGCTTCCAGAGATTGGAATCGATTCTCCAGAAATGTTCGTATAAACGATGTGTAGTTTGATCCAATTTCTTGATTAGCAGATGCATTAGTATTGGATCCCAATCAGCGGTGGAAACCTTAAGATTCTTCAAAGCTAGTAAACATTCCTGCGTTGTATCATGGAGCGTTTTAATTGCTATAGAACTTTCGTTCACAATAACTGGTTGCTGTGACTAACAATCTGGAGTTCTCATAGCGATCCTTTAACATGTCCCAAGCAGCGGTGTAATTTTTATCTGACAAGGTTAAATGGCGTATTAACCTTTCAGCTTACCCAGACAAGTTTGTTTTAAGATACCACATTTTTTGGCAATCGGCCATTGATTGTTTGTGAACCATTTGGTTAAACAGATCATAAAACTGACGCCATTTTAAATAGTCTCCATCAAATTTTGGAAGGACTATTTTTGGTAGTTTCAACATGGTGTTATTGTTGATTGTTGTAGTAGAAGTTGTTAATTTATCCCGTTTGTCGGATAGATATACTAGTTGATCTTGTACCTCTTCTTCTAATTGCACGTACTCATCAACATTGTAACCCATTTGAATTGGATCTTCGGCTAATTCCCAGATGTTCTGGTTTATATTTTCGATCTGCAACCAATGTTGATTTAACCTGCTTATCTTCAGGTCATAATAATTTTTATTCTGTTGATCCTCATCCATTTTCATTCCTGCAATGAGCAGACGAAGTGCCTCGATGACTTCGCCTTGTCGTCTTATTGCTCGAATTATTTGCTGTTGTGGGTTTGATTGAATCTCTGTAGTTCTACGACGCTCTTCATGAGCATTGGTGTCATCAGACCTTTGCTGTTTTGGATCTGTGGCATCTTGGTTATGGGCGTTGTCACTTGTACCAGCTATGACCTCTTTAGTGGTGGCCTTGTTGAGTAATTTAATTTGGCTGGTGAAATGGTTTTTATACTTGTTGAAGATGGTTAAGATGGCGTTATAGTAATCATTCGTTAAGTAGGCATGATCTCTGGGTACATTCTGTAATGCTCGTATCTTGGTGTCTGTAGAATCAAACAAGGACCAACGTTCTTCGAGAAGCCTAAGTCGTTCCTCATAATATGGTAAGGTTTTCCTATCGACCGAGTCTTTCTTATAATTCGAGATTATTGCTTCAACCTCATCTCCGTTCAGATCTTGTTCCTTGAACAGTGCTTCCATAATTTTGTTAAGTTATGGAGGTTTTCGTGTTAATCAGATTTTCACTCAATCTCACTTGTAATCTCACTTTGTGATGGGAAGTCAAATGAAATCTTCTTCAAAGGCGATGATAAGTTTTCCTTCTGGCGGAAATAAGCGCTTCAGTTACAACCACAATGTGATGCACTTGAATCACGTCGGGGTCACCAATGTTTAAGTTAAAGCTCTTTTGCTTTAACTGAGATGTATAGGCCTAGATGCAAAATCTAGACCGCTGTAGAATTAAAAATCGATGCTTGTATCGATACTCAAAATAATGGGGAATGGTTGAAAACTTGACCGTTCTGACTTGAATGAGTAGATACGCACTGATTGTCGATTATAACAAAACTGATTTTATTATTTATTTCATTCAATATATTTATAATAAAATTGAACATGCGTAATCAATATTAATAAATCAATTCACAAATTGACCGGTAAGAAGCAGGGTTCATCGACTTGAGCGATTAATAATTCACCGCAGTGAGAATGCTGACCCAGCAGTAATTCCCCTGGCGTAAATATTGTAAAAACTGCATGTAAAGCAGAAAAAATGGAAATTGGCACTGCTCACGGTGGTGAATTATGATCGCTGGTTCAATAAACTTAAGAATAATAACCCTTTAAAATGTTTACGCTAGATTAAATGAAATTCTTGGTTTATCATGATTATACTGAATTTGACTATCTTAAATTAGTAATGCTAATTTAATTTTTAACTTAATAATTATGATCTGGGTCATAACAAATATATTTCAATAAACCAATCTATGTAGGCATGTGCATCTTAGACTTAGCAAAGACAACCATTTATAAATTCCATTACGATTATATGATTCCCCAGTTTGGTTCGAATTGTACTGTTTGTTATACGGATACAGACAGCCTAATTTATGAAATTAGCTGTCCCGACCTATATAATATTATTAAACGTGACTGTCATTTTCATTTTGACACCAGTGACTATCCTTCCAACAACGTTTGGGGCATACCTTTAGTCAACAAAAAAGTGTTGGGCCTCATGAAAGATGAGGACAATGGTCGCATTATGACGGAATTTGCAGGTTTGAGTGAGATCAAAAATGTATGCGTTCAGGGTAGAGGGCAAAGATAAAACTAAAAAATCCAAGGGCGTGAAACAACAGATTGCGAAGAATAGGATTACTTTTGATGATTATGTTGAGTGCTTAAACGCTAAATGTGAGAAAATAGTAACCCAAAACTTAATTCGATCTCAAAAACATGAAATTAGCACAATAACTCAAACAAAAATCGCTTTAAGTCCACGCGATGATAAAAGATATATACTTAAAGATAACTATCAAACGCTACCGTGGAGTCATTATAGTATAATAGAAATAGATTAGTGTGAATATTAGAAAATAATGTAAATTAGATTAGGACATCATATGGAAAATAAAAGAATTTTATTAACGTTTTTAAACTGCTTTTTTTTAAAAATCCCTTATTATAAAGACATCGTCCTCAACATTATGCCTCACTTGTTTCCTGAGTTGTTAGATTTGAGCACCAGATATTTCCAACAAGTAGCATTTTGCTTTGTTGCAATGCTTAAACTTGTATACATATGTAGTTTGCGGTAGTATAAGTATCATCACCCCATCTTAATCCATAAAAGCTGCTTCTTTTCTGCTCAAATTAAGTTCTTATAGGAAAAGGTGGTTTAAATACATGCAAAATGTTGAGGTTGGTTTTCACTTCTTAAAATCTGGTTGAGTTTTCTATTTTCGCTGGTTAAAAGGAACGTATTCAACAACCCTATCGTGAAGAAGCAAACCCTATGTAGTCATTTTAACAACTGTGCTAAATTCTAATTTAATATTTACATGTTTCTAAAGCCGGGTATTTCATCTTCTTTTTGTTTAATAAATTTTAAGTTGCAGTCTTCATCCATCGCATACACAGCATTGTTGATCTGTATAATTTCAACATCCGATTGTGGTTTCAGTGGTTGCAGATTTTCAAAAAAGAATTTAATGAAACACATATTCAATACGATAGCATCTTTTCCTGCTTCAATTTTACTTATTTTCTGTATTATGTTTAGATATTCTTGTTTAATGTTCTTATTATTCAGCTTTGTAGTAAATTTTATTGTTTCAAGTTTGAACTCATTATTTCGATTGATATAGTTGAAACGTGCAACAATTCTAACGGGTTTATCGTTTTTATTTTCCGGTAAATTTAAATAGTGATTTTCAAACTCGTTGAAGTAATACTCTTCTAATAAAAACTTTTGCGCATTTAGGCCAAAAGGTTGTTGATTATGTGCCGCTAATATCATTTCTTCAAATTTTGGGATAAATTGTATTTTAAAAGTAGGCTGCTCTGACATTTCCCTTAGGTTCGTTGGTGTTTTTCTACAGGTATGTTTTTGAGGTCTTCTTAAACATCCAGCTCTTGAGAACTGTTTTGCACATTTTATGCAGATGCAGCATTTCATGTCGTTAATTGTTTAACAGCTCAACTATAAATGAGGTATGTTAATGGAATCTACTCCGTTTATAAGCTTAGAAACGGTTAATGTACATATAAAAATATTGTAAATAAGAGAATGTTTATAATCTGTTTAAATCTATGTTTTATTTTAAAGCCCTAATATAACAAGCCCATCTACATATCTGAAGTTTTGCAAAACATTTAAAAACTGTTGCGAGTTTGTTAAATAATTGGTGGGCCATTTAAAAATAAAGCGGATTAGTACAATAAACTGGAGCATTTAATGCGATATACAGACAGATATTATAAAAGTCTACCGACAAGTAATAACAAATTTTACAAATAATTTGGAAAACCGCTTCGAAATTTACCAATTTTTCTGAAATAAATAGGAATTTCAATATTTTAAACTGATTTTTGGAAATACTGAAAACATTACGAGTTTCTACTAACTGATTCAGAATAGAAAACAAAACAAAATTTGTCAAACAATTTTTCCTGGTTTTATTTCATCAAATTTAGTACATTTATTTGTTTAACATATAATTTGATTTGATAATCAGTTGGTGGGTAGCTGCCATGTTGTACATATTGTTATATTAGCATTCTTTGAATATTTGTTTCAATAAACTTTTCCAGTTTTTCAAATTTTTTTTCGATTATTTCATTTTACTTTCATTTAGTTTAGGTTTATTTGTTGTTTTACTCTAGAGATAATACTTATCTATCTGAATTGCGAATAAGAAACAGGCGGCTGGTTTTGAACTTTTTACGATTTCCCTGCAGTTTGTGCAATTGTTTTTACATTTAATGATTTTTGTAATTTGTTTTCGGAATTTTATGAAGTTTTGAAATATTTAGGTCTTTTTTTTTATTTTTCATGTTTTTATGATTTTTTGCAATTTGTTTTTACAATTAATGATTTTTTGCAATTTACTTCCTACCTTTCTACGCATATAATTAAAGATCGTTGATCTTCACATTACTGCACATGCTAGCAATACCGTAGCAATTTGCGCTATTATGCGAATTTAATTAGGTGAACGAGGTGGTTCAAAAGTGTTGTAGCAGGAGCACATATTTTAAACGTACTCATAAAGATGTGGTATCCAAAGCATGCATCTATTCATTCAATAAAATTAATTTGGGTCACCTCTCGCTTTTAGCTCGCAGTTCAAGTTTACTAAATTATAAACTGTTTACATACCGGCAAAGTTTTTGTTTTTCTTACAAACTGTTTTTGTTTATATTTTCATCTTTCTATCTTTCTATACATATAATTAAAGATCATTGATCTCCCATTCCTACACATGCTAGCAATCCCGTAGCAATTTACATTGTTCAGCGACGAAGAAAACTGAAAAGAAACAAAGAAAAAGAATTAATGAAAATCAATCAAATTTACACTACTTAACTTAATAAGTAGCCAGGGAAGTCGACTGACATACAATGTCCTATCCTCCCACGAAGAGCAGCATATATACGTACATGTGTACCTATGGTGATATCTGAAATTAAAAGAAATAATGAATTAATTAAATGAATTATGGATTGAATTAATTAGAATAAGAACACAAATGAATATACCAAAATTATACAAAAAAAAAAACAATTTCCCCATGTAATTGAATTGTAAACAAAGTACATACAAAACAACAACAACACTATGGGAAACGAAATTTGTTATAATTAGTTTAATTTCAGTTTCTCTCAACTGAAATTTAAACCAATTATAGAAAAGGCGTCACTGAACACATTTACTGTAAAAAATAACTTTCCCGCGAACAATTTAAAGGGAAAATTCATAACTTTTCACCTTTTGACAGATGGCCAAAGGGAAATTGACTTTGTTAAAAACAAAGTTATAAAAACATTTTTTAATATATTTATGTTATAAATACAATATATATATACCACTCGATTGATTTTATACGAAAAATGAACTTCCCGCGATGTTTTTCCGGGAGAAAACAACAAAAGAAAATCTTACCTGAAGACAGGTTAAGATTGAAATTTCACAAATAAATGAATTTTCTTACAAACTAATTATACACAAACACTACACAATACACATAACACAATTTGCACAAACTTACCTGTAGTACAGCAGCACAATTTCCACTAAAAAACACACGGAAAACTCGCGATCGCGGAACTGTCACAACATATTATAAATACCGCGAAACTGTCAGACTTTATATATTGCCAACATATGGCACATGAAATTGGACTATTTTTTAACGAGGAATACGATGGTGACGTTTAAAAATTGCAAAAATATCTTCGTTAAAAGATATTTGGATATTTAAGATTTCTCATATAAGTAATGAGAAGAAAAGAGACAGCAAGTGGAAAAGAGACAGATAAAATTCGCAATCCACATGAAAATTTTCTCATTATGGATGACAGGAAGTATGTTACGCCATGTTATGGCACAATTACTAAATTTAATTTTCATGCAAAGAATTTAATAATTGAAAGAAGTTTTTAAATGAAAAAAGGTAGATGTCAAAATTCCGCATCGAATGGTATTAATTCCAGCTGATGAGAAATTAAATATCTTGAGTATTTTCCATTATGGTTGCGGGTTCCACACACCAAAATGGCGATTCAGACCCTATATAAGGCCGAGCATTTGTATGAATCTCTCTCTTACGTTTTTCAAGTTCAACCAGCACACATCGTGGAAGTGATACAGTGTAAATTCATTCAAAGTGCAAAATTGTGTGAATCTGCTTACAAACGACTTATGGTAAGAGTAAGCGCATATGCAATTTTTTTGGTGAAGGATTTTTGAAAACTTGTGATTTATTTTTATTAAAAATATAAGTTGTGATAAAGTTATTTGAATTTGTGGTGAATTTTAATAATTAAAATAATTATTTGAACTTTTCTTAGAATTTAACTAATCTAGTGATAATATATTGAGTAGTTAATTTAATCTATCTTGTACAGAACATATTCAAGATAGTCATTCCTACACTTCTCATTTTTGAGTCAAGCTGGAATAAATCTGCGAATTGTTCTTTGTTTGCTTCGCACATAATTGTATTAATAATTCAGTAGTAAGGAAGTGTAGATATTTCTTAGAAATTAACAGTAATTTCAATCTATCTTGTTCAGAACCAATTCAAGATAGTTGTTCCTACACTTCTCATTGAGTTAAGCTGGAAGATATATGCGAATTGGTCTTTGTTCGCTTAATATGCAATTGTGTTAATATTTCAATATTGAAGAAGTGTAGAATATCACTAGTTGTAGTTCTAAATTTAACGAAATTTATCTAAAATAACAGTATTACATGCTTAGCTATATGTATAGAGTGATTAAGTACCTGCGAATAAATTTGAAATTAAATCGAAATGTGAATCTATTTACATTGTTCTGATTTTAACATACCGCTACACTAACATTTCCCATCAAGAACAGTAATTGGTATATAACGGCTTTGTCAAACTACTCCGTTACACACGTACAGCAAGGCAAGGCATCAGCAATTAAGGAAATTTATATCAGCTTATTATACAAGCATATGGTATAATATTTGTGTCGCTACGCACAAGGTTGAATTCAATCAAGAATTTACGGTAACATTACAGTATTGTGATTCAATCTCAAATCACATTCAGTTCGTTATCATATTCATAGTCACTCAAGGACTATACCTTTTGCGTAAACCATCAATTGAAGATTTCATCCTGGAATCAAAACTTATATACCAATACGAAACATTTTTTAGTGGTTCCATCCAGGAGCTACCAGTTTACGGAACATTTTTTGGTGGTTCCATCCAGGAAATAGAAGCATTCGATTTAATTCAGTTTATTTGTTAGAATCTTAAGTTCACTTGACTAAAGCAAGCATTAGTTTACATAGTGGTAAGCAGTTACAGTTGCATAGATACTGTTACATAAGACATTTTTAACGGCAAGATGTCTACGCTACAAGGATTATTCAATAAGGAAACGGTGTTGAGAGACAGACTAGACAAATTTATTGAGAACGCAAAAAAAACTGCAATACCTAAACGTACTCAAGCATTCTACGAAACCAGAATTTCAGATTTAAAAAAACTCTGGGAGGATTATAGCGCAATTGACTTAGAACTTAATGAATCTTTGGTTGGGCAGGATTCAGATGAATCAAATACATTTCTGGAAGAAGATAACTATAGTAAATCAGAGTTAAAATACGCAGAATATATGAGCGAGTTAGTGGAAGGCTTACGGAAGCATTTACCTGTTATAGAGTCACAACCTAACACATCTGCTTCAATGCACTCAACCACAACAATTATTCAACAAGAATCCTCATTGCCTAGGATTGCATTACCAACATACAATGGTGATTATGATCAATGGCGATCATTTCGTGATATGTTTCTATCATTAGTTCACAATAATACTCGCCTAAAAGATGTACAAAAATTACATCATTTGAAGACATGTTTAGTTGGTGAAGCAGAGAAAGTATTAAGACATACTCCTATTACAAACCAGGACTATATGCCAGCCTGGAACGAACTAAAGGAACGGTATGAAAATCAACGGATTCTAGTCAATCACCAGCTTAAGGCATTAGTTAATCAACCCAAGCAAAACTTAGAAACAAGTAAAGGTTTAAAGGCACTAATCGACACAACAGAAGAATCTCTGCAACAATTAAAGAGTTTACAAGTAGACACAAGCTCTTGGGATGTATTATTAATACATCTTCTAGTACAAAAACTGCCATTTATTACTTTGAAATTATGGGAAGAAGAGCAAGGAGCTACACAAGAGCTGCCGAGCCTCTCACAATTCACGACATTTTTAAATAAGCGTTTAAGAATTCTGGAATCCATTACAGATGCTCTAGCAACAAACGCATCTCAACCAAGGCCAATAGCAAGGCAAACAAGGCCAACACTCAAACAGACAACACTAACTTGTTATACAGCAAAGGGTGGTAAATGTCCTGTATGTAATGGAAACCATTTTGTTCAGAAATGTCCCAAATATCTAAAGATGGATATACAAGCAAGAAGAAAATTCATGAAGATGTCTGGGCGTTGCCTCAATTGTTTTTCAAAGGATCATCTCATTAATAAATGCAGTAGCAAGTACACATGCTTTGAATGTAAGCAAAGGCATCACACCACACTACATGAAAACTTCCACAAATCACAACCAACCAAATCATCGAAAACACAGAGCAATAATATATCACAAACGGTCTCAACGTCACAAGACCAAACACAACACAACAATAGTACAAAGATTACAACATCCACACAAGGTTACAATCAGCCGACAGCGCTTCTGGGTTAAACACTACTCAAACATTTGTAACCAGGGAAAGCCACCAAGCATTACTATCGACAGCGTTAGTCATGGTAAGCTGCGAACGTGGTAAACCTATAGTTTTACGTTGTCTTATAGACAGTGGCTCTCAATCATCATTGATAACGGAGACTGCCTGTAAGAAACTATGTGCTACGCGCACCCCCACATCAGTAGCCATCAAGGGATTAAACACTAGTCCAGCTACTATATCACATAACCAAACAAGGTTAAAGCTAAGATCTTGCGGATCGAACTCGACGACAATACAAGAAGATTTTCTCATTTTGAAGAATATAACAAGTGCTCTACCAACAAGAGTAGTTTCCAAAAGAGATTATCAGCATCTAAATGGATTGCAATTGGCAGATCCTACATTTTGGAAACCTGGTAGCATAGATGCGCTACTAGGAGCAAGAATATACGCAAAAATCCTTCAAGCAGGAATCAGACGAGGCTCTGACACAGCACCAGTAGCTATAAACACTATTTTCGGCTGGATCTTACTGGGATCCACGAATGAGGCAGTCATTGGCCAGACAGAAAGTCTTACCTTCACCACAACTGAAGTTGACTTGAATACACAACTCAAACGATTTTGGGAGCTAGAAGAGCTTCCAATTCAATCCATGCTCAGCAAACGAGAGCAAGAATGTGAGAGCACATATCAAACAACAGTTCAACGACTAAAGAATGGAAGGTATCAAGTTAATCTTCCATTCGTTGACAATGAAGTTCCTACATTGGGACAATCAAGGCCACAAGCGTTTAAAAGATTTATGAATCTACAAAAACAGTTTTCAAGAGATTCTGAATTCGAATCAGAATACAAAAACTGTCTTAATGACTACATAGAACGTGGACACATGGAGGAAGTTGAACCTCCAAGGGATGGTGAAAACCATTACTATATCCCACATCACGCAGTGTTCAAGGATAGCACTACAACTAAGCTAAGAGTGGTATTTGACGCCTCGGCAAGGACTACAGACGGAAAGTCAATTAATGATTATTTGTTGAAGGGCCCAACACTACAACCAAAGCTATTTGCTACGTTACTCAACTGGAGAAAGTACAAAATAGCAATGATCGCGGACATTGAGAAAATGTATAGGATGATTGATGTGCATCCAGATCATCGTACCTTTCAAAGAGTCATATGGCAGCATCCTATCACAACCCAAATACAGGATTATCAACTTAAGACAGTAACATTTGGTACGTCATCTGCTCCATATCTAGCTGTCCGCACACTGCAACAACTAGCAGTGGATGAAAGCTTAAACTGGCCACTACCCTCAAGGGTTACGCTGACTGACTTCTATGTAGATGATATATTAACAGGTGCTGATAACATCATCGAAGCAAAGGAGTTGCAAATAGAGTTACTGAATATGATGAAGGCTGGCGGCTTTAATCTTAGGAAATGGGCTAGTAATGAACCAAGGGTGCTGGAAGACTTGCCAATGGACTATCGTGAAGTCAAGGATATTTTAAATTTTTCCGACAATGAGTCAAGTAAAACTCTAGGAATACGATGGCATCCTGCACCTGATTATTTTTCGTTTATAATTGCACCAGAGAAAAATACAATCATTACTAAAAGAACTATATTGTCAAGGGTTGCATCACTGTATGATCCACTTGGATGGCTTGCACCAATAATAGTTGTGGCAAAAATATTGATGCAAATGTTGTGGATCACAGGTTGCTCTTGGGATGATCCAATTGCGAATACCATTCACACCCAATGGGAAAACTTTCTAAGGGATTTACAACATGTGGAATCAATAAGAATTCCGAGATGGATTCAGTATTCCAGCAATACAAATATACAACTGCACGGCTTCTGCGACGCATCCGAGAGAGCATATGCAGCTGTGTTATACTTGCGGGTAGTGAATTCTGATGGCAGTATAATTGTAAATCTCCTAACAGCGAAGTCAAGAGTAGCACCCATCAAGCCAACAACGATACCACGACTAGAATTGAATGGAGCAGTCATACTAGCAAGACTGATTAAAGTCACTGTCGATGATATGAAATTACAAAACATCCCTGTATTTGCATGGACAGATTCAATGATTGTCCTTCAATGGATCAAGGATCACCCATCTAGATGGAAATCGTATGTTGCCAATCGTGTTGTGGAAATACAAGATATAATCAAGTATAACCAATGGCAACATGTGTCTACTAAGGACAATCCGGCAGACCTTGCGTCTAGGGGAAGTTCAGCTGAAATTCTGCACAAAAATAATTTGTGGTGGCATGGACCATTATGGTTAAGAAACCATCAAAATACCTGGCCCAAGTCAAAAATGGACAACAACAATCAAACAAAATTGGAAGCCAAGGGAGAAGCACCCAACAGTTTTTTCACTAACTGTGAAGATGATATCTTATTGCGATATTCATCCTTCACACGTTTGATTCGCATTGTAGCAACGCTGCTACGATTTAAGCATAATTGTAGAAATCCACAAAACAAACGAACAGATTTCTTCACGAGTACAGAATGGAGTCAAGCTAGCAATACCATTCTGAAGATTACACAACAATCAGTATTTAAAGATGACTACGATCATCTGTTGAACAATAAGCTGTTGCCAAGAAGTAGTTGCTTATTGAAACTCAATCCATTTCTGGACAACGATGGATTAATACGAGTAGGTGGAAGATTAGAGAATGCTGACATCTCATATACGAGAAAGCATCCAATCATCTTACCACAACATCATCATCTCACATCAATCATCATTGATAAGCTTCATAAGGAATCATTGCACGGTGGACCAGCATTAGTCTTGAGCATGAGTCGCAATGAATATTGGATTCTAAATGCAAGAAGATGCATTATAAGCAGGATACACAAATGTATCACGTGTGCTAGACATCGCAACTTAACTAGTACACAATTAATGGGAAACTTACCTTCTTCAAGAGTAAACTTAACCAAACCGTTTACCAAGGTAGGTATTGATTATGCAGGTCCAATCATGGTCAAGGTCTCAACACTTCGTAACGCTAAACGACAAAAGGGATATTTTTGTATTTTTGTCTGTATGGCCACAAGGGCAATACATATCGAACTAGTGTCAGAGCTGACAGCCGAAGCCTTTCTAGCAGCCTTAAGGAGGTTCGTAGCCAGAAGAGGTTTGGGTACCGACATCTTCTCAGATTGTGGTACTAACTTCGTCGGAGGCAAAACGATACTCGATAAGGACTTTAAGGCAAGCCATCAAGGAAGCAGAACCAGAAGCTGCACAATACCTCGCATCCAAAACAATAAACTGGCACTTCAATCCACCAGCCACTCCACATTTCGGAGGAATCTGGGAGGCTGGTGTGAAATCGATCAAGCAACATTTACGAAGAACTTTAGGAAACGCAATATGTACGTTCGAAGAATATGCCACAATACTTACGCAAATAGAGGCATGTTTAAATTCGCGTCCATTATGTCAGGTACACAATGATCCAGATGAATTATTCGCACTAACGCCTGGACATTTTTTGATTGGTCAGCCTCTCAATGCCATTCCAGAACCTGACTATTCTAAACAAAGGCCATCCTTATTGCAAAGATGGAAATATCATCAACAAATGGTCAGACAGTTTTTGGGACAGATGGTCTAAGGACTATCTTAATCAGCTGCAGCACAGACCAAAATGGTCCATAAAACAAACTAACATTAAAAATGGCGACATTGTAATTATAAAAAATGAACACACGTCACCAACCAATTGGCCATTAGGCATAATTGAACAAGTTTACCCTGGAACTGACGGATTAGTACGCGTAGTTCAGGTACGAACACGGGACAACATGTTGCAGCGACCCATAACTAAAATATGTCTACTACCCATAGAAATTATAACACAGCAAGGCGGTGATGAACAAGGATGATAATCTGAAGTATACGTGTTTATTTGTGTTGTTTGTCATTTCTGTCGTGTGGTGATTGTCCCCTTTTTTTTTGCATACAAGATATTAACACAGTACAATTCTAGATGTCTAATCCAGAGAGTCATGATGATGATGTTCTGTACATCCTCGAGGACATTCGCTTTTCTCCTCCAAGGAGTCCAATGGAGAATCTATTCGTTGAACCTGGCTGTGATGTGTTGACTGGACTTCCTAAAGCAGCTCACAGCAATGCACCATCCACATCTGCATCTGTGCAAGGCGTTCATTCTAAGGAACAGCAGCGATCCAGGCAGCAACATTCAGCGAAATATGTCACAACTCCACATACAAACACAACTCCAGCCCAACCAGCTGTAGCCAATGGGATGAAATTGGACTCGCTCGAAAAGCTGAAACCCACAACAACCATAGCTGAACTCAAGATGCGTGCCGAAAATACTCATCAACGGTTTATAACTCGAGAAGGGATAGACATCTACATACAGCGACACATATTGGAGCGTATAGATTTTGAGGCCATCAGTAAGGCAAAACGCAAGACGAAGACAATCAATCTTCCCGATCGTTATCAAGTGTTTCTACATGTGCGAGCTGATGGTGGAATTCTCTTCAATCGCTATCACAAAAGAGGAATAGAGAAGCTACGAAAACGGTTGAATGCTGGCATTCAACGGGGGGGAGAATGTTCAGCGACGAAGAAAACTGAAAAGAAACAAAGAAAAAGAATTAATGAAAATCAATCAAATTTACACTACTTAACTTAATAAGTAGCCAGGGAAGTCGACTGACATACAATGTCCTATCCTCCCACGAAGAGCAGCATATATACGTACATGTGTACCTATGGTGATATCTGAAATTAAAAGAAATAATGAATTAATTAAATGAATTATGGATTGAATTAATTAGAATAAGAACACAAATGAATATACCAAAATTATACAAAAAAAAAAACAATTTCCCCATGTAATTAAATTGTAAACAAAGTACATACAAAACAACAACAACACTATGGGAAACGAAATTTGTTATAATTAGTTTAATTTCAGTTTCTCTCAACTGAAATTTAAACCAATTATAGAAAAAGGCGTCACTGAACACATTTACTGTAAAAAATAACTTTCCCGCGAACAATTTAAAGGGAAAATTCATAACTTTTCACCTTTTGACTGATGGCCAAAGGGAAACTGACTTTGTTAAAAACAAAGTTATAAAAACATTTTTTAATATATTTATGTTATAAATACAATATATATATACCACTCGATTGATTTTATACGAAAAATCAACTTCCCGCGATGTTTTTCCGGGAGAAAACAACAAAAGAAAATCTTACCTGAAGACAGGTTAAGATTGAAATTTCACAAATAAATGAATTTTCTTACAAACTAATTATACACAAACACTACACAATACACATAACACAATTTGCACAAACTTACCTGTAGTACAGCAGCACAATTTCCACTAAAAAACACACGGAAAACTCGCGATCGCGGAACTGTCACAACATATTATAAATACCGCGAAACTGTCAGACTTTATATATTGCCAACATATGGCACATGAAATTGGACTATTTTTTAACGAGGAATACGATGGCGACGTTTAAAAATTGCAAAAATATCTTCGTTAAAAGATATTTGGATATTTAAGATTTCTCATATAAGTAATGAGAAGAAAAGAGACAGCAAGTGGAAAAGAGACAGATAAAATTCGCAAAATTCGCAAGGAAGTATGTTACGCCATGTTATGGCACAATTACTAAATTTAATTTTCATGCAAAGAATTTAATAATTGAAAGAAGTTTTTAAATGAAAAAAGGTAGATGTCAAAATTCCGCATCGAATGGTATTAATTCCAGCTGATGAGAAATTAAATATCTTGAGTATTTTCCATTATGGTTGCGGGTTCCACACACCAAAATGGCGATTCAGACCTTATATAAGGCCGAGCATTTGTATGAATCTCTCTCTTACGTTTTTCAAGTTCAACCAGCACACATCGTGGAAGTGATACAGTGTAAATTCATTCAAAGTGCAAAATTGTGTGAATCTGCTTACAAACGACTTATGGTAAGAGTAAGCGCATATGCAATTTTTTTGGTGAAGGATTTTTGAAAACTTGTGATTTATTTTTATTAAAAATATAAGTTGTGATAAAGTTATTTGAATTTGTGGTGAATTTTAATAATTAAAATAATTATTTGAACTTTTCTTAGAATTTATCTAATCTAGTGATAATATATTGAGTAGTTAATTTAATCTATCTTGTACAGAACATATTCAAGATAGTCATTCCTACACTTCTCATTTTTGAGTCAAGCTGGAATAAATCTGCGAATTGTTCTTTGTTTGCTTCGCACATAATTGTATTAATAATTCAGTAGTAAGGAAGTGTAGATATTTCTTAGAAATTAACAGTAATTTCAATCTATCTTGTTCAGAACCAATTCAAGATAGTTGTTCCTACACTTCTCATTGAGTTAAGCTGGAAGATATATGCGAATTGGTCTTTGTTCGCTTAATATGCAATTGTGTTAATATTTCAATATTGAAGAAGTGTAGAATATCACTAGTTGTAGTTCTAAATTTAACGAAATTTATCTAAAATAACAGTATTACATGCTTAGCTATATGTATAGAGTGATTAAGTACCTGCGAATAAATTTGAAATTAAATCGATATGTGAATCTATTTACATTGTTCTGATTTTAACATACCGCTACACTAACATTTCCCATCAAGAACAGTAATTGGTATATAACGGCTTTGTCAAACTACTCCGTTACACACGTACAGCAAGGCAAGGCATCAGCAATTAAGGAAATTTATATCAGCTTATTATACAAGCATATGGTATAATATTTGTGTCGCTACGCACAAGGTTGAATTCAATCAAGAATTTACGGTAACATTACAGTATTGTGATTCAATCTCAAATCACATTCAGTTCGTTATCATATTCATAGTCACTCAAGGACTATACCTTTTGCGTAAACCATCAATTGAAGATTTCATCCTGGAATCAAAACTTATATACCAATACGAAACATTTTTTAGTGGTTCCATCCAGGAGCTACCAGTTTACGGAACATTTTTGGTGGTTCCATCCAGGAAATAGAAGCATTCGATTTAATTCAGTTTATTTGTTAGAATCTTAAGTTCACTTGACTAAAGCAAGCATTAGTTTACATAGTGGTAAGCAGTTACAGTTGCATAGATACTGTTACATAAGACATTTTTAACGGCAAGATGTCTACGCTACAAGGATTATTCAATAAGGAAACGGTGTTGAGAGACAGACTAGACAAATTTATTGAGAACGCAAAAAAAACTGCAATACCTAAACGTACTCAAGCATTCTACGAAACCAGAATTTCAGATTTAAAAAAACTCTGGGAGGATTATAGCGCAATTGACTTAGAACTTAATGAATCTTTGGTTGGGCAGGATTCAGATGAATCAAATACATTTCTGGAAGAAGATAACTATAGTAAATCAGAGTTAAAATACGCAGAATATATGAGCGAGTTAGTGGAAGGCTTACGGAAGCATTTACCTGTTATAGAGTCACAACCTAACACATCTGCTTCAATGCACTCAACCACAACAATTATTCAACAAGAATCCTCATTGCCTAGGATTGCATTACCAACATACAATGGTGATTATGATCAATGGCGATCATTTCGTGATATGTTTCTATCATTAGTTCACAATAATACTCGCCTAAAAGATGTACAAAAATTACATCATTTGAAGACATGTTTAGTTGGTGAAGCAGAGAAAGTATTAAGACATACTCCTATTACAAACCAGGACTATATGCCAGCCTGGAACAAACTAAAGGAACGGTATGAAAATCAACGGATTCTAGTCAATCACCAGCTTAAGGCATTAGTTAATCAACCCAAGCAAAACTTAGAAACAAGTAAAGGTTTAAAGGCACTAATCGACACAACAGAAGAATCTCTGCAACAATTAAAGAGTTTACAAGTAGACACAAGCTCTTGGGATGTATTATTAATACATCTTCTAGTACAAAAACTGCCATTTATTACTTTGAAATTATGGGAAGAAGAGCAAGGAGCTACACAAGAGCTGCCGAGCCTCTCACAATTCACGACATTTTTAAATAAGCGTTTAAGAATTCTGGAATCCATTACAGATGCTCTAGCAACAAACGCATCTCAACCAAGGCCAATAGCAAGGCAAACAAGGCCAACACTCAAACAGACAACACTAACTTGTTATACAGCAAAGGGTGGTAAATGTCCTGTATGTAATGGAAACCATTTTGTTCAGAAATGTCCCAAATATCTAAAGATGGATATACAAGCAAGAAGAAAATTCATGAAGATGTCTGGGCGTTGCCTCAATTGTTTTTCAAAGGATCATCTCATTAATAAATGCAGTAGCAAGTACACATGCTTTGAATGTAAGCAAAGGCATCACACCACACTACATGAAAACTTCCACAAATCACAACCAACCAAATCATCGAAAACACAGAGCAATAATATATCACAAACGGTCTCAACGTCACAAGACCAAACACAACACAACAATAGTACACAGGATTACAACATCCACACAAGGTTACAATCAGCCGACAGCGCTTCTGGGTTAAACACTACTCAAACATTTGTAACCAGGGAAAGCCACCAAGCATTACTATCGACAGCGTTAGTCATGGTAAGCTGCGAACGTGGTAAACCTATAGTTTTACGTTGTCTTATAGACAGTGGCTCTCAATCATCATTGATAACGGAGACTGCCTGTAAGAAACTATGTGCTACGCGCACCCCCACATCAGTAGCCATCAAGGGATTAAACACTAGTCCAGCTACTATATCACATAACCAAACAAGGTTAAAGCTAAGATCTTGCGGATCGAACTCGACGACAATACAAGAAGATTTTCTCATTTTGAAGAATATAACAAGTGCTCTACCAACAAGAGTAGTTTCCAAAAGAGATTATCAGCATCTAAATGGATTGCAATTGGCAGATCCTACATTTTGGAAACCTGGTAGCATAGATGCGCTACTAGGAGCAAGAATATACGCAAAAATCCTTCAAGCAGGAATCAGACGAGGCTCTGACACAGCACCAGTAGCTATAAACACTATTTTCGGCTGGATCTTACTGGGATCCACGAATGAGGCAGTCATTGGCCAGACAGAAAGTCTTACCTTCACCACAACTGAAGTTGACTTGAATACACAACTCAAACGATTTTGGGAGCTAGAAGAGCTTCCAATTCAATCCATGCTCAGCAAACGAGAGCAAGAATGTGAGAGCACATATCAAACAACAGTTCAACGACTAAAGAATGGAAGGTATCAAGTTAATCTTCCATTCGTTGACAATGAAGTTCCTACATTGGGACAATCAAGGCCACAAGCGTTTAAAAGATTTATGAATCTACAAAAACAGTTTTCAAGAGATTCTGAATTCGAATCAGAATACAAAAACTGTCTTAATGACTACATAGAACGTGGACACATGGAGGAAGTTGAACCTCCAAGGGATGGTGAAAACCATTACTATATCCCACATCACGCAGTGTTCAAGGATAGCACTACAACTAAGCTAAGAGTGGTATTTGACGCCTCGGCAAGGACTACAGACGGAAAGTCAATTAATGATTATTTGTTGAAGGGCCCAACACTACAACCAAAGCTATTTGCTACGTTACTCAACTGGAGAAAGTACAAAATAGCAATGAACGCGGACATTGAGAAAATGTATAGGATGATTGATGTGCATCCAGATCATCGTACCTTTCAAAGAGTCATATGGCAGCATCCTATCACAACCCAAATACAGGATTATCAACTTAAGACAGTAACATTTGGTACGTCATCTGCTCCATATCTAGCTGTCCGCACACTGCAACAACTAGCAGTGGATGAAAGCTTAAACTGGCCACTAGCCGCAAGGGTTACGCTGACTGACTTCTATGTAGATGATATATTAACAGGTGCTGATAACATCATCGAAGCAAAGGAGTTGCAAATAGAGTTACTGAATATGATGAAGGCTGGCGGCTTTAATCTTAGGAAATGGGCTAGTAATGAACCAAGGGTGCTGGAAGACTTGCCAATGGACTATCGTGAAGTCAAGGATATTTTAAATTTTTCCGACAATGACTCAATTAAAACTCTAGGAATACGATGGCATCCTGCACCTGATTATTTTTCGTTTATAATTGCACCAGAGAAAAATACAATCATTACTAAAAGAACTATATTGTCAAGGGTTGCATCACTGTATGATCCACTTGGATGGCTTGCACCAATAATAGTTGTGGCAAAAATATTGATGCAAATGTTGTGGATCACAGGTTGCTCTTGGGATGATCCAATTGCGAATACCATTCACACCCAATGGGAAAACTTTCTAAGGGATTTACAACATGTGGAATCAATAAGAATTCCGAGATGGATTCAGTATTCCAGCAATACAAATATACAACTGCACGGCTTCTGCGACGCATCCGAGAGAGCATATGCAGCTGTGTTATACTTGCGGGTAGTGAATTCTGATGGCAGTATAATTGTAAATCTCCTAACAGCGAAGTCAAGAGTAGCACCCATCAAGCCAACAACGATACCACGACTAGAATTGAATGGAGCAGTCATACTAGCAAGACTGATTAAAGTCACTGTCGATGATATGAAATTACAAAACATCCCTGTATTTGCATGGACAGATTCAATGATTGTCCTTCAATGGATCAAGGATCACCCATCTAGATGGAAATCGTATGTTGCCAATCGTGTTGTGGAAATACAAGATATAATCAAGTATAACCAATGGCAACATGTGTCTACTAAGGACAATCCGGCAGACCTTGCGTCTAGGGGAAGTTCAGCTGAAATTCTGCACAAAAATAATTTGTGGTGGCATGGACCATTATGGTTAAGAAACCATCAAAATACCTGGCCCAAGTCAAAAATGGACAACAACAATCAAACAAAATTGGAAGCCAAGGGAGAAGCACCCAACAGTTTTTTCACTAACTGTGAAGATGATATCTTATTGCGATATTCATCCTTCACACGTTTGATTCGCATTGTAGCAACGCTGCTACGATTTAAGCATAATTGTAGAAATCCACAAAACAAACGAACAGATTTCTTCACGAGTACAGAATGGAGTCAAGCTAGCAATACCATTCTGAAGATTACACAACAATCAGTATTTAAAGATGACTACGATCATCTGTTGAACAATAAGCTGTTGCCAAGAAGTAGTTGCTTATTGAAACTCAATCCATTTCTGGACAACGATGGATTAATACGAGTAGGTGGAAGATTAGAGAATGCTGACATCTCATATACGAGAAAGCATCCAATCATCTTACCACAACATCATCATCTCACATCAATCATCATTGATAAGCTTCATAAGGAATCATTGCACGGTGGACCAGCATTAGTCTTGAGCATGAGTCGCAATGAATATTGGATTCTAAATGCAAGAAGATGCATTATAAGCAGGATACACAAATGTATCACGTGTGCTAGACATCGCAACTTAACTAGTACACAATTAATGGGAAACTTACCTTCTTCAAGAGTAAACTTAACCAAACCGTTTACCAAGGTAGGTATTGATTATGCAGGTCCAATCATGGTCAAGGTCTCAACACTTCGTAACGCTAAACGACAAAAGGGATATTTTTGTATTTTTGTCTGTATGGCCACAAGGGCAATACATATCGAACTAGTGTCAGAGCTGACAGCCGAAGCCTTTCTAGCAGCCTTAAGGAGGTTCGTAGCCAGAAGAGGTTTGGGTACCGACATCTTCTCAGATTGTGGTACTAACTTCGTCGGAGGCAAAACGATACTCGATAAGGACTTAAGGCAAGCCATCAAGGAAGCAGAACCAGAAGCTGCACAATACCTCGCATCCAAAACAATAAACTGGCACTTCAATCCACCAGCCACTCCACATTTCGGAGGAATCTGGGAGGCTGGTGTGAAATCGATCAAGCAACATTTACGAAGAACTTTAGGAAACGCAATATGTACGTTCGAAGAATATGCCACAATACTTACGCAAATAGAGGCATGTTTAAATTCGCGTCCATTATGTCAGGTACACAATGATCCAGATGAATTATTCGCACTAACGCCTGGACATTTTTTGATTGGTCAGCCTCTCAATGCCATTCCAGAACCTGACTATTCTAAACAAAGGCCATCCTTATTGCAAAGATGGAAATATCATCAACAAATGGTCAGACAGTTTTGGGACAGATGGTCTAAGGACTATCTTAATCAGCTGCAGCACAGACCAAAATGGTCCATAAAACAAACTAACATTAAAAATGGCGACATTGTAATTATAAAAAATGAACACACGTCACCAACCAATTGGCCATTAGGCATAATTGAACAAGTTTACCCTGGAACTGACGGATTAGTACGCGTAGTTCAGGTACGAACACGGGACAACATGTTGCAGCGACCCATAACTAAAATATGTCTACTACCCATAGAAATTATAACACAGCAAGGCGGTGATAAACAAGGATGATAATCTGAAGTATACGTGTTTATTTGTGTTGTTTGTCATTTCTGTCGTGTGGTGATTGTCCCCTTTTTTTTTGCATACAAGATATTAACACAGTACAATTCTAGATGTCTAATCCAGAGAGTCATGATGATGATGTTCTGTACATCCTCGAGGACATTCGCTTTTCTCCTCCAAGGAGTCCAATGGAGAATCTATTCGTTGAACCTGGCTGTGATGTGTTGACTGGACTTCCTAAAGCAGCTCACAGCAATGCACCATCCACATCTGCATCTGTGCAAGGCGTTCATTCTAAGGAACAGCAGCGATCCAGGCAGCAACATTCAGCGAAATATGTCACAACTCCACATACAAACACAACTCCAGCCCAACCAGCTGTAGCCAATGGGATGAAATTGGACTCGCTCGAAAAGCTGAAACCCACAACAACCATAGCTGAACTCAAGATGCGTGCCGAAAATACTCATCAACGGTTTATAACTCGAGAAGGGATAGACATCTACATACAGCGACACATATTGGAGCGTATAGATTTTGAGGCCATCAGTAAGGCAAAACGCAAGACGAAGACAATCAATCTTCCCGATCGTTATCAAGTGTTTCTACATGTGCGAGCTGATGGTGGAATTCTCTTCAATCGCTATCACAAAAGAGGAATAGAGAAGCTACGAAAACGGTTGAATGCTGGCATTCAACGGGGGGGGGGGAGAATGTTCAGCGACGAAGAAAACTGAAAAGAAACAAAGAAAAAGAATTAATGAAAATCAATCAAATTTACACTACTTAACTTAATAAGTAGCCAGGGAAGTCGACTGACATACAATGTCCTATCCTCCCACGAAGAGCAGCATATATACGTACATGTGTACCTATGGTGATATCTGAAATTAAAAGAAATAATGAATTAATTAAATGAATTATGGATTGAATTAATTAGAATAAGAACACAAATGAATATACCAAAATTATACAAAAAAAAAAAACAATTTCCCCATGTAATTAAATTGTAAACAAAGTACATACAAAACAACAACAACACTATGGGAAACGAAATTTGTTATAATTAGTTTAATTTCAGTTTCTCTCAACTGAAATTTAAACCAATTATAGAAAAGGCGTCACTGAACACATTTACTGTAAAAAATAACTTTCCCGCGAACAATTTAAAGGGAAAATTCATAACTTTTCACCTTTTGACAGATGGCCAAAGGGAAACTGACTTTGTTAAAAACAAAGTTATAAAAACATTTTTTAATATATTTATGTTATAAATACAATATATATATACCACTCGATTGATTTTATACGAAAAATCAACTTCCCGCGATGTTTTTCCGGGAGAAAACAACAAAAGAAAATCTTACCTGAAGACAGGTTAAGATTGAAATTTCACAAATAAATGAATTTTCTTACAAACTAATTATACACAAACACTACACAATACACATAACACAATTTGCACAAACTTACCTGTAGTACAGCAGCACAATTTCCACTAAAAAACACACGGAAAACTCGCGATCGCGGAACTGTCACAACATATTATAAATACCGCGAAACTGTCAGACTTTATATATTGCCAACATATGGCACATGAAATTGGACTATTTTTTAACGAGGAATACGATGGCGACGTTTAAAAATTGCAAAAATATCTTCGTTAAAAGATATTTGGATATTTAAGATTTCTCATATAAGTAATGAGAAGAAAAGAGACAGCAAGTGGAAAAGAGACAGATAAAATTCGCAAAATTCGCAAGGAAGTATGTTACGCCATGTTATGGCACAATTACTAAATTTAATTTTCATGCAAAGAATTTAATAATTGAAAGAAGTTTTTAAATGAAAAAAGGTAGATGTCAAAATTCCGCATCGAATGGTATTAATTCCAGCTGATGAGAAATTAAATATCTTGAGTATTTTCCATTATGGTTGCGGGTTCCACACACCAAAATGGCGATTCAGACCTTATATAAGGCCGAGCATTTGTATGAATCTCTCTCTTACGTTTTTCAAGTTCAACCAGCACACATCGTGGAAGTGATACAGTGTAAATTCATTCAAAGTGCAAAATTGTGTGAATCTGCTTACAAACGACTTATGGTAAGAGTAAGCGCATATGCAATTTTTTTGGTGAAGGATTTTTGAAAACTTGTGATTTATTTTTATTAAAAATATAAGTTGTGATAAAGTTATTTGAATTTGTGGTGAATTTTAATAATTAAAATAATTATTTGAACTTTTCTTAGAATTTATCTAATCTAGTGATAATATATTGAGTAGTTAATTTAATCTATCTTGTACAGAACATATTCAAGATAGTCATTCCTACACTTCTCATTTTTGAGTCAAGCTGGAATAAATCTGCGAATTGTTCTTTGTTTGCTTCGCACATAATTGTATTAATAATTCAGTAGTAAGGAAGTGTAGATATTTCTTAGAAATTAACAGTAATTTCAATCTATCTTGTTCAGAACCAATTCAAGATAGTTGTTCCTACACTTCTCATTGAGTTAAGCTGGAAGATATATGCGAATTGGTCTTTGTTCGCTTAATATGCAATTGTGTTAATATTTCAATATTGAAGAAGTGTAGAATATCACTAGTTGTAGTTCTAAATTTAACGAAATTTATCTAAAATAACAGTATTACATGCTTAGCTATATGTATAGAGTGATTAAGTACCTGCGAATAAATTTGAAATTAAATCGATATGTGAATCTATTTACATTGTTCTGATTTTAACATACCGCTACACTAACATTTCCCATCAAGAACAGTAATTGGTATATAACGGCTTTGTCAAACTACTCCGTTACACACGTACAGCAAGGCAAGGCATCAGCAATTAAGGAAATTTATATCAGCTTATTATACAAGCATATGGTATAATATTTGTGTCGCTACGCACAAGGTTGAATTCAATCAAGAATTTACGGTAACATTACAGTATTGTGATTCAATCTCAAATCACATTCAGTTCGTTATCATATTCATAGTCACTCAAGGACTATACCTTTTGCGTAAACCATCAATTGAAGATTTCATCCTGGAATCAAAACTTATATACCAATACGAAACATTTTTTAGTGGTTCCATCCAGGAGCTACCAGTTTACGGAACATACATTATTATGTTAATTTAATTGGGTGAAGCAGTAGCAACGTGATTATAAAGATGTGGCGTGCTATTAACCTTCGCAATGCATTTTTCATTCTTATTTTGTAGTTTAATAAAAAACGATAACTACTTACGCCGGCAACGAAGAAGGAGTAGTGAACAATGCTTAATAATTAAACCGTAAAGCGGGTTTTGCGTCATGCAAATTATATATGTTGAGTAGAGTTTGCGATTGCCTATAATGGTGTCTGCTCGCCTGGTAATCTGGTTTTGCCTTTAGCTTGTCAATTGTCATTAGTAATTGATACATTTATATTCCTAATAGACTATAATTTGCTATTTTCATTTACTTAAGATTCATGTGTGTGTGTGTGTGTGTGTAATGCTCCAATGACGTCATGCTTCCCATCATGTGTGGGAGTGAGACAGAGACGGATGATATCTGCGAGCGAGATAGCTGCAAAAGTGAATTTAGGTTTCCCCTTTAAAAATACATGGGATTTTGTGCCAGAACTTTCAGATTTGCAAAAGTAAATTTAGATTTCCCCTTTATAATTACATAGGATTTTGCGCCAGAGCTTTCAGATTTGCAAAAGTAAATTAAGATTTCCCCTTGAAAATTACATAGGATTTTGCGCCAGAACTGTCAAGGTTGCAAAAGTAAATTAGGACCTCCATAAGAAATAACATGCGATTTTGCGCCAGAACCGGCATTACTTACCTACTCGAGTAGCTGCAAATCGGCGACTACCTGGAGTCGACGCTGCTCGCTTTCCTGACCGAGTTACAACTATTTTGATAGATTCACCTTTTCCTAATTGTAGCACTTGTCACTTGTCAATTATACATTGGTCAATATTAGTATATGTCAAAAAAAAAAATTAGTGCTCAGGATTTGTATCCTCGAGTCAACAAAACAACAAAAAACCAAGTTTTCACGAAGGCATTAAAAAAAAGGAATAACTTTCACATAAAGAGAAAATTTTAAATTTATCCAGGTATATGCATTAAATATATATATTATATTATATTCTGTATATATTATTGTAAAGAAATTATTTAATAGATAATAAATCAAATATCTTAGTAAAAAACAAATTTTAACGAGAGCTCACTTACATTGAATTTCCTTTGTTCTCTTTTAATAAAAGAAGTCGTCGCTTGTAGCCTATATATTCTGGAAATCTGATGTCTCCTCGTCAGAATCGGTGGATTTTCCTTCGATCTCTGCAATTGCCTGCTCGACATCCTTTATTTCATTAGTTTTACTGTCCTTACTGTCCATGAGGTGTTGGGTGAGGTCTTCTGGTTAAAGTTTTTTAAGTTGTTTAGCGTTTTTCACTGTTTTACACAATCCCTGAGCACCTGGCTGGGATTGGGTTGTTTTTTTTTTAACAACGTTGGGTACTCCTAAGCGTCTGGCTTAGGTTACCTTTTATACTTAGTTGATTTAGTTGCACAGGCAGCTGGGAATAAAATCCGCTCCGCTGTCACCAAAATTTTGTTACGGCTGATGCGTAGTGGACTTCATCCGCAACGGGACTTGGGAGTGCTTTCAACTAAATGAGAAGATCACCAGCCCCTTATTGTTTTCAATGGTTTCAATGGCACGTTCACTTCAAAATTTAACTCAAAAAACAATTTGCTTCTCGCACTTATTTCGATGTTTATTAAAAAAAAAACCAGAGGCACAATAATTTAATATATATATAAATTCAAATTATATTATAGTACAACAATTTCTAGTCAAGAATCACAAAATTTTTATTAAGTTCCCTTATTTTTCTTTATTTCCTGGCCGAATTCAAGACTTGACAAAAACTGCCTGACTGACCCGCCAATGCTGTTTATCACCTTCTTTATTTCGTATCAATCGATATCTCAGCGATAACACCCCCTAATTACCTATCATTGCTGAATATCGCTTAAAGTGATTGGCGCATTATTCATACATAGTAATGTAGGGGAAACGGCTTCTGTACAAGCGAATTGCATTCGCCTCAAGTGCAAAAGACCCGGCTGCTGATTAAGATTTTTGGCTATTTCATATATGTAATTTGATGGGGTAAATGAATAATGCGACAGCAATTAATGATTGCAAAATTAATGTAAGTCGCCGCAAAAGCTGGCAATTTGCTTTTGCAATTTTCAATAATGAAAAAAAAAAACAATTTATTGCGTTCATCGGGAATGAGTGAGGTCCTTGCCCCAAAAGCGATATGAGTCTTTATGAAAGTAATGAGTGCATCCAGCGACTCATTACAATACCATACATCTTTTCGATATCTGCATTCATTGCGATCTTATATTTCCGCCAGAGCAACGTGGCGAATAATTTGGGTTGTAGCACAGGTCCCATTAATAAGAACTCATTGAGTGAGTTGCCATTTGACGTCTTCGCCGAAGCATCAAATACTACTATCACCTTCGGGTCGTGCTTTCTTTAAACACTGCATGATGCATATAATAATGTAGTTTGTTGCTGTTGGGAGGAGGCATTTCCTCCATGTGACCCAAATCGAGATATTCGTTTAAACATCTTTCATATTCAGTTTTTAATGTTGGATTTCTTTCAAGTTGGCGTTGTATACTTTGAAAGCGTTTGATCGCCTGTTGTATTGCTTGCCCCAGGTTAGGTACTTAATCATTCACAAATGGCAGTTTGACTTGATATGTCCCATTGTGAAGGCGTTGGTGTGTGAGTTGATATCTCTCCTGACATTCTCTGTCTTCTTTGTTGAAAATTGGGTTTGTGGGAAACTCTTCTGTTTCCCAAAACCTTTTAAGTTGTTGAGCTAGTTCATCAGTTGTGAGTGTAAACGCTGATATATTGCTCTTTATAACACTTGCTGTTGACACTAGCAAAATCCAACCAAATATTGTTTTAATGGCTGTAGGAGTAGTATGAGATCCCTTCTGAGTGCCGTTCAATACTATCTGAGCGTAAACCCTTGCTCCTAGTAAGACATCTACCTTTCCAGGCTTCCAAAATGTGGGATCAGCTAGTAGCAGTTTATTGAGATGTAAACATTCCTTTTTGGAGGTTATTCTGGACGGTAAACGATCTGTGATCTTGTTCAGTATTAAAAAAGTTTCGTGATCGAAGTGTAAGCGTGGTTTGTTGCCTTGAAATTGCTGTATAGCTAGTGTTTAAGCCAGTAATGGATACTGCAGTTGAACTTCGACATGCTCCTAATTTCCTGCAGGCTTCCTCTGTGATAAAGGATGATTGCGAGCCACTATCTATGAGACGTCGTAGAATATGTGAGTTCCCGCTTTTTGTTTGTGCCAATACTAACGCTGTTGCTAGCAGGGCATTGTGTTTTCTCTAGTTACAAATGTTTGACTAGTGTTTAAGTCGTCAGTGTTGTTCACTGACTGTGACCGTGGAGAACGTTTATTAATAGTATTGCTAGCTTGATTGATTTGACTTGAATTCAAAATATCGTCGTCAGGTGCCGACCCATGCTCATTTGTGATAGCTGAATATTGAGGTTTGCCCCTGCTGTGTTCTTGATGAAGAGTACTATGATGCTTTTTATTGCATTTCTGACATCTATATTTGCTATTGCAGTTGTGAATTTGATGCATCCCTAAACAATTGGTACAACGGCTGGACGCCTTGACTAATTGGTATGTTGATGGTATGTCCATCTTACAATAGTTAGGGCACCTTTGTAGAAAATGACTTGCATTGCATGCCGGGCATTTAATTCCTTCTGTAATGTGGTAGGATTTAGTTACTTCAGGTGTGCTGTTTAATTTATGTAGTGTGGACTTAACTAGACTATCTGCTAATGACTCAAATATTCTTAAACGCGTACTTAAAAACTGGTTAAATGACTTGAATGTTGGGAGCTCTTGTGTACCTCCCTGCTCTTCTTCCCAGAGTTTGAGGGTAATGAAGGGCAGTTCCTGTACTAACAGATGTATTGCGAGTACATATCATGATGCCGTATCAACCTCTAATCTTTGTAATTGTTGGATACATTCTTCTGTTGTATCAATTATTGACTTGAGTCCTTTAGCAGACTCTGAATTTAGTTTGACTTCGTTAACCAAAACCTTCAATTGATGATTAACTAAAATTGTCTTGTTCGCATATCTAGCTTTCAACTTGTTCCATGCTGGCATATAATCTTCATTTGTTACTGGATTTCAGATGATGCAGCTTCTGAACTGCTGTAAGCTTTGTATTGTCATGAACAAGAGAACTGAATAGGTCATGAAATGATCAGTAGTTATTCTATGCTGGTTCTGGCGCACTGTGTTAGCTTCCAGGATTTCGCCACAGATGGCGCCAGCGTCGCTAGGTGGGTTGAGTCCATTCCATTCCATTCCAATGTGGGTTTGCGTCTTGGATGTATGGGTTTATGTCTTGGATGTTGGGGATACGAGACCAATTTGGGGGATACGAGACCACTTTTAGCACTCTCCAGCATAGGGAAGTAGCATAGGATTTCGAATTTGTTTCTGAAGTTCGCTTATTTTTCATCTCGAGCCTTGGGGATACGAGACCACTTTGGGGATACGAGACCACTTTTAGCACTCTCCAGCATAGGGAATTAACATAGGATTTCGATTTTGTTCCTGGATTTCGCTTATTTTTCATCTGCGACTCGTAGCCTCCAAGTTGACATTGAGTTTTTCATCTCGAGTTTTTGGGATACGAGATCACTTTCAGTACTATGCAGCAACTGCGCCCTAGCGGCATTAGCCGATACCACCAGCATGCTCCGGTGTGTCTTGACTGTACTGGTTTATGTCTTGGATGCACCATTGAGTCTTGACTGCACCCTAGCGGGATTAACCGGTACTACCGGGATGTGTCATTTGGCCTTGACTACACCCTAACTGCATTAGCCGATACTACCAGCATGCTTCGGTACTACGGCTTTGGATGTGTGGTACGATTCTCTTGGATATGTGAAGTTTTTGCTTCACTTTTGGCCCACACGTGGCAGCATGCCACGGTTTTGAGAATTTTTCTGCTTCACTTTTGCCCACTTTTGCTATGGTTTCCTGTGCCCACACGTAGCAGCATGCTACGGTTTCTTGGATGTGTGAAGTTTTGTACTTCACTTGGCATATTCCGGTACTACGGTTTTCTTAGATAGATATGTGGTGCACCTAAATGCAGGCTTTTTTATTATGATTTTTCTTGAGCGCCTAAATGTAGCCTTTTTGTTTTGAACTAATAATTAAAGTTAATAGTAGGAAATTTTTGTTAATGCCAATGGATTCTAGATGGTGGGTATGTGAGGGGGGGGGATAATAAGATAGGGCGGGAGGAGGGGTAATGAAGTTTTCATCAGAAATCCTCTACGGGCTCTGGTTTTCGAGATATTAGCGTATTTATAATTCAAGTTATTTTTGCTCATGGAAATGGATTCTTGACGGTGTGGGGTGGGAGGCGGAACGAAATTTTCATCAGTAATCCTCTGGTTTTCGAGATATTAACGACATTTGTTCGGGCGCAAACGCCATTTCTTGAGTAAGGTTCCCTAGCGGCCTTAACCGGAACTACCAGCATGCCTTGATTTTGCTGTTTACTTTTATTACCGGGAGAGTTCTAGATATCAGCATGACGACATCATGGTTTTGCTGTTTTCAAATGCTGCACGTTTTCTTAGCAGGGAAGTTGTAGATATCAACATCATTCGAATTTCACAACATGATATCACCTTGGCTTGACGTTTTCTTAGCAAATTATTATTATTGCGTCTTGGGGGTGCGTGCATTCACAGTTGATCTTTCGAGTGCAAACACCATTTCTTGAGCAAGGTCCCCTGATGGCATTAGCCGGTACTACATCATCTCGGGCTTGGGGATACGATATCACTTTGCGGATAGGTACTGGAGGTTGGCTGATAGCTTTAGTGGCAATATCTGATGCTATGACTAGGATTGTCTGGGGTGTGTTGGATTGGGCTACGTTACCTGTACCAAGGCTTGGGTAGAATGTGTGCGGCTTAAGTAATGATGTGAAATGCCCTAAGCGAATTTATATCGGGGCTGTATACTTGTAAGCTTGAGTTTGTTGTTAGTTGTTTACTTTAGTATGTGTGCCTGTGGTATGTTGGGCTGGGCTACTTGGTGGCTGAGGAAACGTTACCTAGGCTATGGATCGAAATATTAGCAATCTTACCTTCTCAGGTGTAATTAATATTAGTAGCTCAAAAAAAAAAAAAACAATAACAACTATAACCCAAGTTGTGGATTAAAGATTTGGTGATATTAATCTGTCGGTGTCTTTTATAAACAAGATTGCACCACGTGATGATATATCTAAAAATAGATCAGGCAAAGCGGATTGGAGCGAATGTTGGTAGATATGTTCACTTAGATAAGTAATGGAAATTAGTAAATGCCTAATTTTGCGCCTTAGGTGGAATGCTTCTAATTTGATTCCTTGCATAAACAAATTCGCACAGTCCAGTAAAGTAAACAAATTCGCAGTCGAATAATGTAAACAAATTCGCACAGCAGCCGAGTAACGTAAGCAAATTGAGCGATTTATGTTTTTTAATGTAAGATTCCCAATTTATTTAGCTGAAAACAACAACTGATATTAATCTGTAGGATATGATATCTTGGATGAGTAGTGGAAGTTATAATTGAAAATTTCTTTTGCTGAAAAAAACAACAACAACAACTATTCGATGTGTAAAAATTGATCACGACTGCTTGAGATGGTAAGACACATGAAATCATTAGAAGAAATGGAAATTAAAGCACTAGAAAAGGTAGCCAGGTGGCTGGTAATTTGATATCTTGTGTAAACAAATATAGCCGAGTAAAGCAGACAAATGGAGCGATTAATGTTTTTTTGTATCAAGGAGTTTGTATTGAAAAGTATTACATTTTATGAAGAATTGTTTTTTTTTATTTTCAATAAAATTTCTCAATCAGTCACACTGTTATGAGATTTGATTAATCCCCGATATCATAATTCACATGAAGCTGATAAGAATACGATAATTTTATCTTCATACTATTGGAGTGATCAGATTATTTTCTTACCATTAAGTTGAGAGTGGGTTTAATTAAATGTTTTGATGAAAGAAGGTGGTGTTATGATATTAATGTAGTATGATATCTTGTCTTAGATGAGTAATGGAAGTTGTTTGGGTGCTGTGAGTAAGGAATAAAAACCTTATCATATTACCATATTTATCTGTCTGATACTTTATCATCCAAATGGTGTTGTATGAAGGAAGAAAAACTGATAATTCTTCAAGCCCATAGTGACCGTGGTGGAGGTTGAGAGTGGGTGCTGTAAGTTGTGGATTAAATTGAAAGTTTTGATGGATGGTTTTTGACATAATATTAATCTAGTAGGATATGAAAGCTTCAGTGAAGAGCGTGGAAGAGGAGAGTGTTATTTGTTTACCTTTAAATCTTGAGGTATATACCTTTAGCCTCCAGCAAGAATGTTTTCTTTCAGTTAACTCGGTGACTAGATAAGAACGTGTTTATTTCATGTTCATAATTTCATCTTGTGGTGAGCATATGAAGGTACCAGAGTTTTCTATAAATCAAGCAGGTATGCTGTTATCAGATTTAATTGACTCCTACATCTAAAAAATAGTTCACATGAAGCTGATATAGTGTTGAGGCAGGTACATTGTTTACTTACCATTAAGTTGAGAGTGGGTTAAATTAAAAGATTTGATAGAAGGACGCTGTGTTATGATATTAATGTAGTATGATATGTTGTCTGAGGTGAGTAGTGGAAGTTGTATGGGAGCTATGAATAAGCAGTAAAATCCTAATCTCGCTTGATATTTATCTCCTCTAAAGTATCACCCGAATGGTGGAGTATGAAGGAAGAAATAATTGATAATTCTCCAAGTCCATAGTGAAGATCGTAGTAGGGGGTTTAGAGTAGGTAATGTAAGTTATGTATTAAATTAAAAGTTTTGATGGATGGTATTTGGTATTTATCTCCTCGAAATGGTGTTGTACGAGTATCAGGAAGGTCGGAAAAAAAGCTGATAATGCTTCAAGTGCAATAGTGAAGACCTCGATGTTGAGATTGGGTATTTGGAATGATATAAGTCTAGTAGGATATGGAAGTATTATTTATTCATATTTAAATTTTACCATATTTGAAAAAATAAAAATTGTATTATGGTTATAATGCCATTTAATGAACTTATTTGTTTTAATTACATTATAGCTTACGTCTAAGGTCTTTTTTCTTTAGCTCAGGAAAGCCAAGATTTCATAGATATAGACTGATCCTTATAATGCATATTCCTTATGCCTTTAGACCAACATGACTTTAGAAGGTTCCTTGTGCACCATTTTCACAAATAACATCTCTCCATCTTTACTTTTTGCGATCTTTGTTGGAATATCCTGATTTTTCGACCTGTTGGTAGGGGACAGTCGACTCGTTTTTGGATGAAAAACTTTCTTCTTTATTTCTGGACAGCATCGATTTCATAGATATAGACTGAGCCTTATATGAATATTCTTTACTCCTTTCGTCCGTAGGCTTTAGAAGGTTTGTAGTATCCTTAGAAGTCATGTTGAAATTATTGTGTAATTAGATTGCCAAGAAACAGTGATCTGTTTGGGTAAAGAGCAAAATATCAACTGAAAAACAAGTTATGAAACTACTATTTATATGTATTTGACACATGGTCTTGGAGGCAGCAATTTGTCCTTGACCTCTGACGTCACCTTAACCTTTGAAACCGAAAGTGTCTGCTCTTGGGTTTACTTGGATGATGATGATGAGTAGTGCATGTTGTATGGGAGATTATAATTAGCTGTAATTAAACAGTAAAGAAGAAGATTTCTGGTAACAGTATGTTCCACACATAATCTTACAGATGGAAGAAATTTTTATAAGAATCTGGTACCTGCATTTCCTTATAAACCTTAAACGTTGAATCGATGTCAAGAACATGTTAATACTTGTTTTGAGTATGAGCAGAGGAAATCCTGATCATTGCAGCATGTTATGAAATTCGATATCTAAAAATAGACCACATGAAGGTTATTGGGGTGGTAAAAAAAACATGAAAGCATTAGGTTGAGAATGGTTTCAATTAAGGCTTTGGTGAAAGAAAGCGGAAGTAGTAGGATGCATCAAACGATAGATATCCACAAGTCTGAAAACACTGACAAAATTCCTCAGTCGCGCAGCATTGAGCTATTCAGCTGTTATCAGAGCTTTTGTAAAAGCTGTTAAGCTGTTATCAGAGCTATTATCAGAGCTGTTTAGCTGTTATCAGATCTGTTTAAAAGCTGTTTACCTGTTAGCAGAGCTGTTTTAAAAGCTGTTAAGCGGTTATCAGACCTATTAAAAAAGCTGTTAAGCTGTTAGCAGAGATGTTTTAAAAGCTGTTAAGCTGTTATCAGACCTGTTAAAAAGCTATTAAGCTGTTATCAGAGCTGTTATCAGGGCTATTAAGCTGTTATCAGACCTGTTTAAAAGCTGTTTACCTGTTATCAGAGCTGTTTGAAAAGCTGTTAAGCTGTTATCAGAGCTGTTTGAAAAGCTGTTAAACTGTTATCAGACCTGTTTAAAAGCTGTTTATCTGTTATCAAATGTGTTTTGAAAAGCTGTATAGAGTCCCCTGTAACGTAGTTGATTTAAGTTGTAGGCGCCAAGACACACACTTGTGGATCAAGGTCAAGGACAAAATACCGTACCGGTTTCAAAGGTGATGCCAGAGGCAAACGTCAAGCCGACTTGTCAACGTGTTTTCTCACGATCAGGCTCAACCTAGCATTCTGGGTAAAAGGTTCAACCGTCCGATTAAGAGCCCTCTGTAGTAGGCAAATGTTATTAAAGAATACGTTCAGGAGTTCTGGACTTAGTAGGGAAATTTAATAACAAGAACAACATATATAAAATATCATTATCGATTTATTATAAATTAAAAAAATATTAGCATTTAATTCTTAGTATATCATTCTATTGTTGGGCTTCCTTATTTCAATATATCTATAACTATAAAATATTCTTTATTTTCCAATAATGTATATCTTAGACTATATTATAATTAAAACAAATTACTTCAATAAATGGAACTATAACTGTATGTAATACATTTTTTTTATTTACAATACACTAGACTTAGGTTATATGTTTTCTGCGGCTGCTCCTTGTTGCTCTGATGGAATTCAGTAATGTTTCACAATGGTAGAGTATCCGTTGTGCTATTAACATTCTACGGTTGGGCTTCCTTAATTCAATATAACTTTTTTGTTTCACACATTCAGGAATATGTGATGCTAATGCATTAGCAGAATAAAAATAGAACAAACATCTATCGCATATATACAATCTAGCCTTATGTTTTGAAGTTTATTTCCATGCAAGCCGTGAAAGATATTTAATCCAGCAGAAATGAAACCTGGTACTTTCATCATCATTATCATCAACGTCATCATCATAATCAGCAGCATCATCATCGTCATCATCATCCTGCTCATAGTTATTTTGTATCATTAATAGATTCAGATGTCGCTTCATATTGTGTTTCATTGGTCTGACTAGAACAGTGGTGAAGGAACGCTCTTTCTTTAGGATGAATACGCTTATTGATATATCGTTCTGGTCTTCAAATTGTTTAATTTGCTTAAGCGTCATAGGAAATGTTATTCCAGTTAAATTTAGCACAGTAGAATAATGTGAATATGATGAGGTCCTATCGGAGTGAAAATTTCCAGGATATAGCACTGATGTTACGGTCCAAGCGAAGCATGCTTCATCATTATTTTGTACATTGATGCAAGCTTGCTTTAAAGCAATCTCCTTCGGTAGAGATATATACGAAGATCCTCGGTGCTGTTCAAATTTATTGATATGTACTGCTAAATGTATAATGTCCAGCCGCTATCTTTTTCTCGAAACTCATCCAGCTGAGTGAGTATTGAATCCAAAATGTTAACTTTATACCACTCATTTAAATAATCGTCCACATTGATTGGAGCAGTTCTTGCTTGTAAATATTTAATATCTTTTATAATCTCATTGTCCCCGACATCCTTAACAAAATCAGCACACAACTTTGTATTATCTTTAACATTCAGATGGCGTTTTAAAATATTCTTAATACGGCGTATAAATAAATCACCAGCATCCTGTATAAATAGCTTAGGATCTGTATGGTTTATATTTACAATAATTCCAGCTCTAATTCTGTCTGTGAATACCGATTTTATTTCCTCCCACTTTACAAAATCACTTTTTTTTACACGCTGAGTACTTTCTCCACCTCAACTGGTGACTTTCAATAACACTTTCGGCGATATAGTCTGTCCAATACAGCTCTCCATATGCCGTTTTGTTCTACTCTTTTTATTAAAAATAAACTTTCATTTATTCGCCCGGTTGAAATTTTGTTGACCTATCGCTGAGGCTCACCAAAATAGACTGATGCCTCCTATCATACCGCCTTCTTTCACCAAAGCCTTAAATTGAACCCACTCTCAACCAAATGCTTTCATGTTTTTTTTTACCACCCAATAACCTTAATGTGGTCTACTTTTAGATATTGAATTTCATAACACGCTGCAATGATCACGATTTCCACTGCTCATGCTCAAAACAAGTATTAACATGTTCTTGACATCGATTCAACATTTTTATGAATTTCAACTATATTTAAGGCTTGGTAAGGTAGTCGTGAAACTATTTGCTTTAATCAAATAAGGACATATACCACCAATCTAGTGCATAACATACATCGATTCAATCCCCATATCACCCATGAAAATTTTTCTTTTACACTTCACAACATTACATTAATTCATATCAGTGTTACATACATACATATCCACAGCCGGCATATGACCAAGTCCCGAGTGAGATGTTCACTAAAGCTTCCTAATGTGTTAGGGATTTTGCTGCCGAACTCTCATAACCTAACACAGAAAAGAATCATGGGAGGATCGCTTTTTGGATGTGAAATACAAAGAAAAAAGTTTACAACTTAAGATATAAGAAATAAATAATGAATTTGATGTGGACAAATATTGTGTGAAAATTTGATTTGGTATATATTATTTACAGTTGTTGTTATTTTTCAGTAATGAAATTGCGAATCTTACATTTTCAACTTTCACTACTCATCTACAACATATTCCACATATTACTCACAGCTCTCAAGTACTCATCTAAGGCAACATATTATACTATATTAATATAATAACTCAACCTTCTTTCATCAAAACTTTTAATTTAATCTACTCCCAACCTACTTTCATAGTAAGATTTACAGATGAATAAATAATTCGTCCATATCCTACTAGAATTATATCATTCCAAATACCCACTCTCAACATCGAGATCTTCACTATTGAACTTCCTGATACTCGTACAACACCATTTCGAGGAGATAAATACCAAATACCGTCCATCAAAACTTTTAACTTAATACATAACTTAAAATACCTACTCTAAACCCCCTACTACGATCTTCACTATGGACTTGGAGAATTATCAATTATTTCTTCCTTCATACTCCACCATTCGGGTGATAATTGAGAGGAGATAAATATCAAACGAGATTAGGATTTTACTGCTTATTCATAGCTCCCATACAACTTCCACTACCCATCTCAGACAACATATCATACTACATTAATATCATAACACAGCGTTCTTCTATCAAAACTTTTAATTCAAACCACTCTCAACTTAATGGTTACTTACCAATGTACAATGTACAATGTACTTACAATGTACCAGCCTCAACACTATATCAGCTTCATGTGAACTATTTTTAGATATAGGAGTCAATCAAATCTCATAACAGCATACCTGCTTGATTTATAAAAAACTCTGCTACCTTCATATGCTCACCACAAGATGAAATTATGAACATGAAATCAACACGTTCTTATCTAGTCACCGAGTCAACTGAAAGAAAACATTCTTACTGGAGGCTAAAAGTATAAGCCTTAAGATTTAAAGGTAAACAAATAACACTCTCCTCTTCCACGCCCTAGATTAATATTATGTCAAAAACCATCCATCAAAACTTTCAATTTAATGCACAACTTACAGCACCCACTCTCAACCTCCACCACGGTCTTCACTGTGGGCTTGAAGGATTATCAGTTTTTCTTCCTTCATACAACACCATTTGGATGACACTTTAGACAGATAAATATGAAGCGACCTTGCTGAAAGGCTTTTATTTCTCACTGTGAGCTCCTAAACAACTTCCGTCGCGGAACAATTAAAACTAACACTAAACTTACATACTAAAAAACTCACGCACTATTTATCATAACGAATCCCACGATGAGCATCGGCAATAATTCCCGCGATGTCCCACTGAGCACCCAAGCAAAAATCTAAAAGAAAAAACAACTGCGGGTATTTATAAAATCAACAAAATAGTAAAATCTCAGATCATTTACAAATTTAAATGGTCTGAGACTTTACCAAAAAACAAATACTCACTTACTAAACAAGGCAAACAATCCCGCGCCACAGTCATGTCTCCACCACCTAAAAAGAAATAGAAGACAAAATCATTAATAAAATGAATAAAATAAACATTAAAAAAGAATGTAAACACTTACCAGTTTCAATCAGCTGCCACCAACAATTTGACATAATCAAAATGGTGGCCCATAACATAGCAAAGTATTCCGGTTAAAATTATGATGACGCCATTTTTGGGCCAAAATGGATAATTCTTGGACCAAATACATGAAAAATCACACGATGACGCCATTTGTGGACCAAATACGTAAAAATTAACGCAAAGACGCGGGCGTCATTGGCAACGCCACCGGCAGACACAATCTCCATTGTGTTTCTGCCTATAAATAGCGAGCGATTGGAAAGATGAAATCACTTGCGATTTGACCAAGCGACAAAGCAGATCGGCAGTATTGAAGCCACATTAAGCTTTGATTAAACCAAACTAAGGGAAGTATTGCACCCTGATTACTAACCAGATTTATTAGTATTGAAAATATTTTATTTTTTCAGCATTCTTACTGGGAGATTCGTTTGACCCCAGCCCTGACCTACATGAGCAGTTCGTTGACGCTCATTCTAACAGCCAAACCTCGGTTAATCAAAAATTAATAATTATTTCTTTCTATTACAGATCAAGAAATAATAACCAGTAAAGGTTTACTTACACGACACAAAGGTGGATAACGTAAAACGCTTAGAGTTAGTATTTATAGTCAATTTATATTAAGAAAAACAAGTGAATTAATGAAATTGAATTTTTTAGGTTAAGAATATTTTGTGATGAAATAAACAGTGAATATTTTGTTATTTGAAAAATCATCCTGTCTTATCATTTAAAACCCGGCACCTGCCCCTTTTTATGCTAAGCCCATATTGGGACTTAGCATTGGTCCTTTCGAAGCCGGATAAGACAGGAGGATTTTCAAAATGGCGGATATCGCTAGTTTAACATTATCACTGATAGCTCTTAACGATCAAATAAAAAAAGCTGCCATAAATCACACCAAAGCAAATAGTGATACAAAGGCAGGCAAGAAATACTATGCAGCACGCATAGACTCATTAGAAAAACTCTGGAAATCGTTCACAGATCTGCATGTAGCAATCTGGTCGACCAAAGATGGCGCTCAAAGCGAGTATGCCAAAGGACAACTATATGAGGAAACCGAACTCATATATATAAATCTCCTATCCACTCTACTAGAGGAATTAGAGGAGTCTTTCCCAACACTACCTCCTTACACAAATACAAATGAACCCAGAATTCAGTCAGTACGACTTTCAAAGCCGGAAACGCGGCTTCCACCAATACATATACCGACATTTGACGGTAATTACAAATCATGGCGGACGTTCCCTGATTTGTTCAATTCATTAATTCACACAGACCTAAATATATCCAAGGTCCAAAAGCTACACTACCTCAAATTCAGCGTCACTGGCGAAGCTGAACGCTTATTACGTCAGTTTGAAGTGACAGAAGCAAATTACGTAAAGGCATGGGAGCTACTACAAAAGCGATATAACAACAAGCGGGCTCAAGTTAGCACACACTTATAAACGTTACTAAATCAGACACCAATAAGAACAGAGTCTGCCAATGCCATTCGCTCTCTCTTAGACCAGACAGAAGAGAGCTTACACGAGCTCAAATATTTAGAGCTACCCATTGAGCAATGGGATGCAATACTAATTTACAACTTGGTTCAACGCCTTCCATCAGAAACGCATCAGTTATGGGAGCAAGACCAAGGCAGCAAAACTGACATACCGACATATGCCGATCTGTCAACTTTCCTAGAGTCACGTTTCCGTACTCTAGAATCCCTTCAAGTGTGTCAGAACTTGAAACCATTAGATTGTGGACGACAAGCAAGGTCTCCTAATCAGCTAGAAAATCGTCGTGGTTACAAAACCACAACTACAAATGACCACCCGTCATCAACAAAACATACGCACAAAGGCGCATATGCATTTATGAACAAATCTTATACATGCGTCAAGTGTAAACAGAATCACACGCTGTTCCACTGCCCAGCGTTCAAAAAATTAACTCCAACATCAAGGCTGCAATTTGTGCAACAGCTTAAACTTTGCAAAAATTGTCTCGCCTCAGGACACAGCATCAATAATTGTCCCAGCCACAAAACCTGCTTCCTATGTCACAAGCGACACAACACATTACTACACGTAAACCAATCTCTTGAAACAAAAAACGAGATAACAAACATTGACCAAAGGCAAGCAGAAATGAAGCTTAACCAACCTAGTGGCAGTAATGAGCCAACATCACTTTTCACAACGAATGTCAACCGTGCATTGTTGTCAACAGCTCTCGTTCACATTGAGGGGCCGAACGGACAAAAACACGAAATGAGAGCACTGATAGATTCAGGCTCTCAAATTTCATTCATAACAGAAGCGGCAAGTAGACGAATGAGGCTCCCGACAAACCCTATCAAAATCAAGGTAACAGGGTTAGGCAAAACACAAACAGCTTCCATAAAGGCACAAACGTCATTCAAATTAAGGTCACTCCACACAAGCTTCGAAACAAATATAGAAGCATTCATACTAAAACAGATAACAGATTTCATACCAGCTGACACAATAAATAGCAGCAAATTGCCTTATCTGCAGCATCTACTACTTGCAGATCCTAAATTTTACGCTCCCGGCCCAATTGACATCTTACTAGGAGCAGACATCTACGGGGAAATAATTGAAAACGGAATTATTAAAGGTGCACCAGGAGAACCCATAGCACAGCACACTCAGCTAGGTTGGATTCTAATGGGTAAAACTAGAAAAAGTGACAGCACCGATAGTATTAACGCGCTCACGGTACAAGTGACAGACAATGACAAGTTGAGTCAACAACTAAGGAAATTCTGGGAATTAGAGGAAATTCCACAAAGAGTGATACATCCCGATGATCAATCATGTGAGGAAAAATACAAAAACTCACATCGACGTTTAAGCCATGGAGCTTACCTAGTTAAACTACCCTTCAAAAACGAAAACGGACCAGAACTAGGGCAGACGAGACCCATGGCAATAAAACAGTTTCTTCAGCTAGAACAACGTTTGAAAAAACATCCAGAAATGTGTGCCGAATACAAGGCATGCATAAAGGAATATCAACGATTGGGACACATGAAAGAAATCCCGCCAAGTCAAATAAAAACTGAACAGAGCATGGCCAGAGCAAACCAAATCCAGCACTATTATTTACCTCACCATGCAGTCACCAAAGAAAGCTCCACCACAAAGATGCGAGTAGTGTTCAACGCATCAGCCAGGTCATCCAACGGTCAGTCATTAAACCAGCAAATGTTAATAGGCCCAACAATACAACCCACATTGTGGGCCATCATTCTACAATGGCGGCTATATAAGTATGTACTGACAGCCGACATTGAGAAAATGTACAGGATGATACACATGCATCCAAACCATCAAGAATACCAAAGGATTATATGGAGGGATAGCCCAGACGAGCCATTAAAGGATTTTCGTTTGACAACTGTCACATTTGGAACAGCAGCAGCTCCATATCTGGCTATTCGAACACTCCATCAGCTGGCCAACGATGAAGAGCACAGTTTTCCACTCGCTGCCAAAAGTAAAAAAACAGAATTCTACGTGGATGACCTACTAACTGGAGCACACGAGATCAATACAGGCTTATCACTGCAAAGGGAACTCATCAGTACTCTAAGCAAAGGAGGGTTTAACCTCAGGAAGTGGACAGCAAATAGTCCAGAATTATTAGCGAACATTCCGATAACAGAGCAAGAAGTCAAACCCATCCTAAATCTATCAGAAAAAAATACGATAAAAACTCTCGGCCTACAATGGAATCCAATGACAGATGAATTTAGCTTCACTATTAAGCCAACAGTAGCACAAGACAGCTACACCAAACGAAGCATTCTGTCAGAGACAGCTGCTTTATTTGACCCACTAGGATGGCTAGCCCCATGCGTGATACTTGCGAAAATCTTCATTCAAAGGCTATGGCTAGGTGGATATGCTTGGGACGAACCATTACCACCCATATTAATTCAAGAGTGGACGAAATATCAAAGGGGACTCCAAGATGTCAAATTCATAAAAATACCTAGATGGATAAAATATGCACCAAAAATAAAAAACATGCAGCTACATGGATTCTGTGACGCGTCAACAAAGGCCTACGCTAGCGTCGTCTTCATGCGAATCATCGATGAAAACGACTCGGTCACGACACAGCTGCTGACATCCAAAACGCGAGTCGCTCCCACAAAGACAACATCACTCCCCAAATTGGAATTGTGTGGAGCTCTCATTTTATCACGCCTTCTAAAACAGATCCAACACGACATGAAACTACAAGATATAGCAACCATCGCATGGTGTGATTCTGAGATCACGTTGGCGTGGATACAAAGCCATCCGACGCGATGGAAAACATTCGTCGCTAATAGAGTGGCAGAAATCCAAGAGAACATCCAGCCACAGCTATGGCGTTTTGTGCCATCAAAGGATAATCCCGCAGATGTCGCCACTCGAGGTTTATACCCCACCGAGCTCAGTAACTACGAGGTCTGGTGGAACGGCCCCTCTTGGCTTCAGCAACATGCTGACAGGTGGCCACAACAACACATAACGAACAAGTGTCTTGAACTTGAGTCGCGAAAAGTCAAGGCTCTGATTTGCACAGATAACCATATCGACTGGTTAAACAAGTATTCATCATTTCCCAAACTCATACGCATCATTGCATATTGTAGAAGATTCTACTTCAATTGTCAGACAACCTCAACAAATCACAAGAATGGATATCTAACATGTGATGAACTTCGACAGACAGAAGCAAAAATTATCACACTAATTCAAAAGCAAACATTTGCTGACGAATATGAAAGTTTAGTCAAACAGAAGCCAATTCCAACCAAAAGTCGATTATTAAGCTTAGACCCATTTTTGGACACCAATCAAATCATTCGAGTAGGTGGCAGACTTGAAAATGCCATCCTAACTTACGATCAAAAACACCCCATGATTCTACCTAACAATCATCACGTGTCCAAAATAATCATCGATTACATCCATTTATACACGTTGCACGGAGGTACACAACTTGTGCTCAACACCTTAAGAAATAAGTATTGGCTAATAAATGCCAGAAACACTATCCGACAACGAATTTACCAGTGCATAACATGTTTTCGAACTAAGCCAAAAAAATCAAATCAATTAATGGGGAATTTACCCTCCCCAAGAACAACGCCATCTATGGCATTCGAACACACGGGAGTAGACTATGCGGGTCCAATCGACATCAAAACATCAAAAATACGAAATGCCAAAATCGCAAAGGCATATCTCAGTATATTTGTATGTATGGCCACCAAAGCCATACACATTGAGATTGTGACAGCACTCACAACAACAGCATTTCTCGCAGCCCTCAAACGCTTTACCAGTAGAATAGGACTATGCAGACACTTATACTCCGATTGTGGTACAAACTTCATCGGAGCTAGCAAAGAACTGTCATGCCAGTTGCAAAAACTGTCATGTCAGCTCCCACATGACATCTCCAATGACATCACATTGACAGGAATAACTTGGCACTTCAATCCACCAGCGGCTCCTCACTTCGGAGGGCTGTGGGAGGCCGGCGTGAAATCAATAAAAACGCATCTAAAGAGAACACTACAGAATACGACACTCACATACGAAGAACTATCTACGGTCTTATGCCAGATAGAAGCATGTGTAAATTCTCGACCATTGACACCACTCTCAAATGACCCTAATGACTACAACGTGCTGACACCCGGTCATTTCTTGACAGGCCGGAATATCAAAGCTGTTCCAGAGCCATCTATATTAGAAAATTGCAATCTACTTAAACGATGGCAATACGCACAAATTTTGACAGAACAGTTTTGGAAGAAATGGTCTATCGAATACATCCACAATATGCAACAACGCACAAAATGGAGACATACGAAAACCAATTTAAGGATTAATGACTTGGTCTTAATTCATAACCAACATTGCCCACCAACGAAATGGTTACTAGGAAGAATCACAAAGATCCATACAGCGGCAGACAAACTCGTTAGAGTCGCCACAGTTAAAACGGCATCCCAAGAATATTGTCGTCCGATCACGAAATTATTTAGATTACCAATAGCAGAAGACCCAAAAAACAGCAACAAAAGCCAGGAGTAATTTACTATTTTGTTGCCCACACGTCACAACAGAAGAAAAATTACAGCGCCATCTATTTGAATCATGGTAAAATAAAGTGCCGATAATACAGTGCACTAGCAACAAAACCAAGCCAACTTCATCACTAACTCAATGCGCCAAAAAATTGACAACCTCGCACGAAATCAGAAGCAGCAACACACCACATTCTTCATTTTTTAGTTTTTCATTTATTTTTTTATTATTTTGCAATTATCTATTTTCATTTTTATTTTTACTAACAAATTTGTAAGTTTTATCGCTTAATTTTTATTTTTTTATTTATTTTTTTTCCTTTCTTTGCACAACTTACAATTTGCTGCTTGGTATCATTTATTATTTTTTTATTTTTTGTCTTTATCATAATCGTTAGGACAATGAATTGCCTTCCGGATTTAGACGACTGCCTAGATATCGACGACGTGCCGGAGCTTGAAAGTTCTTTGAAGGACAAGCTCCGTTTAACCGATATGCCCAGGCGCCCGAAAACATACGTACCGCCCTTCGAAGCCTTACAAGCACGCCCAAAAATAAGAAATCTGGCTGATGAAATATCGACCAGAAAACCGACAAGGCCAGCCAGACCTCCTACAGGGGCAAGAAAACAAAGTCTTCAAAAGGCGTAACGGCCTCTTGAACCACGACATCACACAATAACACGAACCGCAAAAGGTCAGCACTGACGGCCTTTGCCACAACAACAACGGCGGCAGCGACAACGCGTCATGACACGCCACACGACATACCACCCAAAAGGCCAGCATTGATGGCTCCATTCACGGCACCAGTTGATGCAACACAAAAAGAGGCTGCCTTAATGCCTCAAAGGCGACACCCGACTCCAGCAACACCAAGAGCATTCACAAAGCCGCCAGCCAATTTTGTGGTCGATCCTCGGCTGTGGGAGCAGATCCAGCATCAAAATATCCCATGGCTAAAAATCATGGCAGCTAAAAAGTGCTATCGAATTCCAACGGAGGACGGGGATACACTTCGTTTCCTAAAATTGGCAACAGGAAAAATCAGGGTTCGTTTACAAATAAAAGACAGTAACGTAAGTTGCACACAATTTATTTACTAATTTATTCTTGCTAACAAAAAACATAACTTCTCTCTTTTCGAGAGGCGGGAGGATGTTCCGTCGCGGAACAATTAAAACTAACACTAAACTTACATACTAAAAAACTCACGCACTATTTATCATAACGAATCCCACGATGAGCATCGGCAATAATTCCCGCGATGTCCCACTGAGCACCCAAGCAAAAATCTAAAAGAAAAAACAACTGCGGGTATTTATAAAATCAACAAAATAGTAAAATCTCAGATCATTTACAAATTTAAATGGTCTGAGACTTTACCAAAAAACAAATACTCACTTACTAAACAAGGCAAACAATCCCGCGCCACAGTCATGTCTCCACCACCTAAAAAGAAATAGAAGACAAAATCATTAATAAAATGAATAAAATAAACATTAAAAAAGAATGTAAACACTTACCAGTTTCAATCAGCTGCCACCAACAATTTGACATAATCAAAATGGTGGCCCATAACATAGCAAAGTATTCCGGTTAAAATTATGATGACGCCATTTTTGGGCCAAAATGGATAATTCTTGGACCAAATACATGAAAAATCACACGATGACGCCATTTGTGGACCAAATACGTAAAAATTAACGCAAAGACGCGGGCGTCATTGGCAACGCCACCGGCAGACACAATCTCCATTGTGTTTCTGCCTATAAATAGCGAGCGATTGGAAAGATGAAATCACTTGCGATTTGACCAAGCGACAAAGCAGATCGGCAGTATTGAAGCCACATTAAGCTTTGATTAAACCAAACTAAGGGAAGTATTGCACCCTGATTACTAACCAGATTTATTAGTATTGAAAATATTTTATTTTTTCAGCATTCTTACTGGGAGATTCGTTTGACCCCAGCCCTGACCTACATGAGCAGTTCGTTGACGCTCATTCTAACAGCCAAACCTCGGTTAATCAAAAATTAATAATTATTTCTTTCTATTACAGATCAAGAAATAATAACCAGTAAAGGTTTACTTACACGACACAAAGGTGGATAACGTAAAACGCTTAGAGTTAGTATTTATAGTCAATTTATATTAAGAAAAACAAGTGAATTAATGAAATTGAATTTTTTAGGTTAAGAATATTTTGTGATGAAATAAACAGTGAATATTTTGTTATTTGAAAAAAAACATCCTGTCTTATCATTTAAAACCCGGCACCTGCCCCTTTTTATGCTAAGCCCATATTGGGACTTAACACTCATCTAAGGCAAGATATCATACTACATTAATATCATAACACCACCTTCTTTCATCAAAACATTTAATTAAACCCACTCTCAACTTAATGGTAAGAAAATAATGTGATCACTCCAATAGAATGAAGATAAAATTATCATATTCTTATCAGCTTCATGTGTACTATGATATCGGGGATTAATCAAATCTCATAACAATGTGACTGATTGAGAAATTTTATTGAAAATAAAAAAACAATTCTTCATAAAATGTAAGACTTGTCAATTCAAACTCCTTGATACAAAAAAAACATTAATCGCTCCATTTGTCTGCTTAACTCGGCTATATTTGTTTACACAAGAAATCAAATTACCAGCCACCTGGCTACCTTTTCTAATGCTTTAATTTTCATTACTTCTAATGATTTCTTGTGTCTTACCATCTGAAGCAGCCGTGATCAACTTTTACACATCGAATATCATAACATGGTCAAATAAATGACACCTACAGACCACAACTGACGTTATAGTTGTTGTTGTTGTTTTTTTCAGCAAAAGAAATTTTCAATTATAACTTCCACTACTCATCCAAGACATCATATCCTACAGATTAATATCAGTTGTTGCTTTTAGCTAAAGAAATTGGGAATCTTACATTAAAAAAACATAAATCGCTCAATTTGTTTACATTACTCGGCTGCTGTGCGAACTTGTTTACATTATTCGACTGCGAATTTCTTTAGTTTACTGGACTGTGCGAATTTGTTTATGCAAGGAATCAAATTAGAAGCATTCCATTTGAAGAGCAAAATTAGGCATTTACTAATTTCCATTACTTATCTAAGTGAACATATCTATCAACATTCGCTCCAGTCCGCTCTGCCTGATCTATTTTTAGATATATCATCACATGGTGCAATCTTGTTTATAAAAGACACCGACAGATTAATATCACCAAATCTTTAATCCACAACTTGGGTTATAGTTGTTATTGTTTTTTTTTGTTTTTGAGCTACTAATATTAATTACACCTGAGAAGGTAAGATCGCTAATATTTCGATCCATAGCCCGTAGAGGATTTCTGATGAAATTTTTACTCCCCTAGTACTAATACTATTGGCATGGGCAAAAAATATTCTAGGGTTAACTTGAATTATTACTTATACTAATTACACTAATTCACTTAGGGAATCTCACAACATTTCTTATTCACTTAAATACACAGCTGCACACATCCATCCACGCCTTAGGTAACGTTTCCTCAGCCACCAAGTAGCCCAGCCCAACATACCACAGGCTTTCGTACTAAAGTAAACAACTAACAACAAACTCAAGCTGACAAGTATACAGCCCCGATATAAATTCGTTTAGGGCATTTCACATCATTACTTAAGCCGCACACATTCTACCCAAGCCTTGGTACAGGTAACGTAGCCCAATCCAACACACCCCAGGCAATCCTAGTCATAGCATCAGATATTGCCATTAATGCTCTCAGCCAACCTCCAGTACCTATCCGCAAAGTGATATCGTATCCCCAAGCCCGAGATGATGTATTACCGGGTAATGCCACTAGGGCACCTTGCTCAAGAAATGGTATTTGCACTCGAAAGAGCAACTGTGACTTTTCAATGCACGCACCCCCAAGACCCAATAATAATATTTTGCTAAGAAAACATCAAGCCAAGGTGATATCATGTTGTGAAATTCGAATGATGTTGATATCTACAACTTCCCCGCTAAGAAAACTTATTTAGAAACACCACTTGAAAAGAGCAAAACCAAGATGACGTCATTCTGGTATCTACAACCTCTTCGCTAATAAAAGAAAACAGCAAATCCAAGGCATTTTGGTAGTACCTGCTAATGCCGCTAGAGAACCTTACTTTCGCTTGAGGTGAACAACATATGAAGTACCGGCTAATGCCGCTAAGGAACCTTACTCAAGAAATGGTGTTTGCACTGTGACTTTTCAATACACGCACCCCCTAAACCCAATAATATTAATCTGCTGAGAAAACATCAAGCAAAGGTGATGTCATGTTGTGAAATTCGAATGATGCTGATATCTACAACTTCCCTGCTAAGAAAACGTGCAGCATTTGAAAACAGCAAAACCATGATGCCGTCAAGCTGATATCTAGAATTCTCCCTCTAATAAAAGTAAACAGCAAAACCAAAGCATGCTGGTAGTTCCGGTTAAGGCCGCTAGGGACCCTTACTCAAGAAATGGCGTTTGCGCCCGATCAAATGTCTGATGGATCTGTCGGCTTTCTGATGAAAATTTCGTTCCGCCTACCACCCCACACCGTCAAGAATCCATTTCTATGAGGAATAATAACTTGAATTATAAATACGCTAATATCTCGAAAACCAGAGCCCGTAGAGGATTTCTGATGAAATTTGCATTACCCCCTTCCCTATCTTTATTATCCCCCCCACATACCCACCATCTAGAATCCATTGGCATTAACAAAAATTTCCTTCTATTAACTTTAATTATTAGTTCAAAACAAAAAGCCTACATTTAGGCGCTCAAGAAAAATCATAATAAAAAAGCCTACATTTAGGTGCACCACATATCTATCTAAGAAAACCGTAGTACCGGAACATGCCAAGTGAAGCAAAAAACGTAACACATCCAAGAAAACCGTAGCATGCTGCTACGTGTGGGCACAGGAAACCGTAGCATGCTGCCACGTGTGGGCAAAAGTGAAGCATGAAGCTTCCCAAAACTGTAGCATGCTGCCACGTGTGGGCCAAAAGTGAAATAAAAACTTCACATATCCAAGAGAATCGTACCACACATCCAAAGCCGTAGTACCGGACCGTGCTGGTAGTATCGGCTAATGTCGTTAGGGCGTAGCAAAACCCTCGAGAATACTTCCCAAGCCATGAAACAGAAATCTATATGTATGCGTTGTTAGTCCGTTTTCTAAAATGTTCTATACTGATACTTATGGAAAAGTGTCAAACATTTTCTTTATATATGCTATAGAGCCTGAACTACTATCCATACAGGAAAATAGTCTTCTAGTAATTTAAAGCTTGGTTCCATACCTTCCCAAAGGCTACACTTCTTATATATCTTACCTAACGAAATAATAAAATAGTTTTGATTACAAAATAATCTTACCATTTTACGCTCAATACCTACCTCTCAGCTGATTGATAATTGCATGTGGGTATGTGCAGCCGTAGTCCGAATCTGTAGGCAGTTACATTCGATATCATCAGCCCACGGGATGCCATGACGGCACAGCTACATTGCAATGATTACTCAGCTGAGAGTTTTTGTTTGAGAAATCGTAGTCATTTGGTGAAGATAAATTTTTTAAATAATTTTGTTAGGAAAGGTATGAAATTTTATTACGGTTCGGAAGACAAGAAAGCAAACTTTCGATTATCAGAACACAATTTTTCTGTATGAATAGTAGTTTAGGGCGGAGGAGCTATTCAAATCAAACTTTTGTCAGTTTTACATCAGAACACTGCAAATGTTTTAGAATGTAAGGACTACGTTGTGCCTCGCATGTGGTAGGGAGGGAGTCTGTTTCATGGCTTGTGAAGTATTCTCGAGGGTTTTGGGCGTAGCCAAGACCAAATTACACACACACACGAAAACCGTAATACCGGAGCATGCTGGTAGTACCGGCTAATGCCGCTAGGGCGCAGGCAAGGCCAAATGACACATCCCGGTAGTACCGGTTAATCCCGCTAGGGTGCAGTCAAGACTCAATGGTGCATTCAAGACATAAACCAGTACAGTCAAGACACACCGGAGCATGCTGGTAGTATCGGCTAATGCCGCTAGGGCGCAGTTGCTGCATAGTACTGAAAGTGATCTCGTATCCCCAAGACTCGAGATGAAATACTTAATGTCAACTTGGAGGCTACGAGTCCGAGATGAATTGATCTCGTATCCCCAACGTCCAAGACATAAACCCATACATCCAAGACACAAACCCACATTTAGTATGGACTCAACCCACCTAGCGACGGTGGCGCCATCCGTGGCGAAATCCTGGAAGCTAACACAGTGCGCCAGAACTAGCATAGAATAACTATTATGATCGCCATAAATCGTAGTTACCATTATATTTGGGTAACTGAATTCGCAGAAGGAACGATTCCTGTTGAACAACAGCTGTGGTATGAATTGGTACTTGTCCAGAGCTTGATGTTCTAGTAGCTGGGACGAATTTCCTCAATCCTTCTACTAACTCTCCCATGTATTCGGAATATTTTAAGTCTGTTGAGCTATGATGATCTTGAGTTAAGTAGGCATGTTGCTCATCATCAGAACTTTCTAATAAGGCCTGATTGATTGCCATGTCTGTATCACTATATACTTCCCATAGTTTCATCAAATCTGTAATTTTAGACTCGTAGAAGCCTCGCGTTCATTTAACAAAGTACGTTCTCTGTCCATTCTCAATTAACCTTTCTTTATAAATTAATTTTCGAAGTTTTTAGCACAGGTATAAATTAATTGAAAGTTTCTAAATCGAAAAGATAATTTTTTACGGAAATATTTTTCACTATATTGACTATATTGAGCGTAACTAGAATTGTTCGCAATTACAACAGTAAACAGGAACACATTCCTGGATGTAACCACCAAATAATGTTTTGTAATGTAGCTGTAATTGATAACCACAGCTAGATTACGGCATTTAGGTGGACAGTGTAGCGGTATGAAAATAAGATATGTGGGCTTGTGTTTACTGTTGTATTTATTGAAGCTTATTCTTAGTACACTCAAAAGCCACAAATTCACTATAATTTATACTTTTACTTAATAATTTCTCAATTGCATGTGTGATTATTTGGCCGTATCTTTGCATACGTTTAATTAAATGCAATTTATAGCCCCTAAAGTTATCACGAATTATTCACTTATTATATTTAGCTTCAATTTTTAACTTAACTTAACTAATTTGTTTCGTTGCATATATTCTTAAAAATGCCGGATTTGGCACGTGTTTAAATTTATGCAGGAAACCTAACACTAAATTTATACACTATTTGTTAATTTTTCACACAATACTTAGCTTTACAATGTTGTCCCTTCGCCAATACCAACTGCACACAAATTTAGGCATATGTGATAATGTACCTTATGAATTGGCACCTTTTATCTATACTAAATTGCTGAAAATTGAAAAGACACTGAAAAATGAAACTTGAAAAGAATTTAAAAAAGAACCACTTGATCGTATGCTTATGCATGTGAGATCGCTATTACAAATGAGATCGTTCTTAGGGCTCGCCTCCTTTCTATAGCCTCTGAGCAACCATTTTGCAATAGGTTCCAAAAGGAAAATACGAATTTAGTATCCTTTTCGTACTTCCTAGACCTTATTCAAACTTTGCCATTATTTTCATCTAATGTATTTTACATTATCCATGAATTTTCCTAATTTATTTATTTAGATATTTTATTTTTCTCGAAAATTATCAAGATGGCGGGTCCCTGCTACATTATGACAATTTCCTATGTGGCACCCAAATATTTCTCTAATTTCTTGCATCTCATTCTCACGTCTTTCTCTTTCCCACTCATTATGGGAAATAAGTTCACCTTTTTATCAAATATCTGCTTACCTGGTGAAACTCGCGCTTTCTAGGTTTGCTCAACAGGTTGCGCGCATTTGATTTCACCAAGTTGACTTTTCCGCGAGTCAATTTGACAGTCGCGATAGCGATAATTCAGTTCGTTAGTGCCGCGTTGTTTTTTTGTGTTTTCGCCACAATTAAGGATTAATTATTAAGGTGAGTACATTTTTTCACTCTTTAAGTGTTTATTGTTAATTATATACCAGTTCCAGCATGAATAATTTGCAGGAAATATGCAAATTCTGATAAATTATGTTGGAAAATGATTAGTGAACTGTCAACAATGGTGCAAATTGTTACTTTTTATCAATTATTAGTGGTTCTATAGGTTGCGAATTCATGTAATTTGCATATATAAACATATTTGCATGTTTTGCAAATGTTTAATATGTGCAGTATATGAATTTCGCGATAATTTTCAATAGTTGCATTTACATGCAATTGTTGTTGTCCTGCCAAGAAACGAATTTCTTGGCAGATTTCACATATATATATTGTAAAATTTTAACTGTTTGCTTATTAATTCATCATTTTAATCAATCTTTACTAAGTTATGTGTTTTCTTTTAATTTCAGTTTAGTTCCTGATACTGCAGGATGACCTGGGGGAAATTGGAGTGCAGAAATTAAGGGAAGTATGAAATACATTCTTTATCCATATCTAAGCCAAAAAGTCGTCTCACAGACTCATGACTCTGTCCAGCCAGTTGGCCAACAAGGACATGCCTCCGTGAGAGTACAAACAAAAATGTTTGTGTGGCCACCTACCATTTCCATAGCAGAAGGCCAGCGGGAATGATCAATTCAAAAAAAAATTTAAAAAAATTCAAAAATGCAAAGATTTTAAACGATTTTCAAGACTTGAGGCTTGACCAAAGTCAAACCTAAAGTCGAACTTACAAAAACTTTACTTTACTTTAGGTCAATCTCAAAACAAAATAACAAAACTTTAAAAATTCTAACGTTAGTTACTCTATCAACAATTTACTTAACAACAGAACCAGTCAGTCTCAGGTCAGCATGTATCTACCACTAGATATGAGACTACCGAGTCACACAATTAGCTAGCAGCCAAATGTCCATATGTACAAATCAGTCTCAGTCCCCAGTGTCAAACACATTTAGACACCAAAGTTGACGGAAGCGGCCCCACGTTGGGCGCCATTTTTGTTATGGAAGTATGTAGAGTGACTTGACATCGGACGTGAAGTCCAGACTGTCAGCATGAGCTGAGAGATCACTCGGCGGACAGCGTTGACTGCAGGGCGGCACGCTAGCAGGCCTCGGCTATTGGCGGAGAGTGTGGGGAGGTTCCACAAAAATCTGCGGCTGCCACCACCCATACACAAAAAGAATTCGTGCCTAATTACAATAACGCCGGCACACATTCGGTCCTGAAGGGACCCTTACATCACTTACCTACATCGAGTGGGAACGCGTTTATGTTCGGCCTTCCATCGCCATTGCCCCAACCACCCTGCGATACTGCGGGCGATATTGTACAGTATCCCTGTTAGACCTGAAAAGAGAGACCATAGCGGACCTAGACAACCTTCATGTTAGAGGGCTCCAGGAAAGTGAGAGGAGAAATAAAAGTATTTACCAATTCATACTACGTTATAAACTGTATTTATTCAAGCAATGTATACTATTATGAAACGAGTACGCCAGTTAAAGTATATGATAGTAAGCTTCACTAACACCTATCGGTGTACATGTCTTGGGCGAAGATGCTATAGTTCTCTATGTCTATATCGAGTACATACGATGAAAATTTTAAGTTCATCTGTTCTGGTAATGTGATCTTAACATCTGACTTCGTAAATTCAAAGGTATAATAGTCCGCTAATATACTGCCTATCAGTATAATTGTAATGCGAAAAAAAAGATACGATCAGCTATATCGAGTATGTATTACTAAGATTTTAAATTCATTAGTTCAGTCATTGCAATGATGAAGTCTGGTTATATAGGTGTACTTTGTATGACAGGAAGCTATCGCTCATCAAGACAAAAATAATAAGAGGAAAAATGTGTGATCAAAACCATATCTAATATGTATTATTAAAGTCTTAACTTCATTTGCGTAGACCATACAATAATAAGATCTGAGTAGGTAGTAGGTACAAGTAATTGGATATTACGAGGCTTAATTATTGCATATCAACATAAATATAATAAGGAGAGAAATATTTGATTAAAACTATATCTAATATGTATTGTTAAAGTTTAAATTCCCTTATTTAGGCCGTGCAATACTAAAATTTGATTATATACATAAGAGGCCTCACATTGGTATATGGTAGACGAACCGCATACCGTCCGAGCATTCGACGAAGATTCACCAGTAGCGGCTCCAACGAAAGATCATAAAGCATACCTGACAATGGACAGCCCTGTCTGATACCTCGATGAAACGAGATAGGAGCCAGAACTTGTCCTTGATGCTTAATCAAAATCGCTGAATCTCTATACAGTTTCCCGACGATATCGAGCCACCTGGGCGGAAACCCAATTGCCTCGAGAGCAGTCAAGAGATACTCGTGCGAGACACTATCAAAAGCCTTTTGCTGGTCAAGTGAAATCATGGCCATTTGTGTACCTGTCTGCTCATGGTAGGCAAACAAATGCTTGGCAACCGCGATGTTGTCGTAGATACTACGACCAGGTACACAATAGGACTGTTCCGGGTGTATTACCGAAGCAATCACTGAGCGGAGTATCGCCCCTAATGCTTTGCAGACGATTTTGTAGTCTACATTGCATAGGGTTACCGGCCTCCAGTTCCCCATCCTCTGCAAATCTCCCTTCTTTGGAATCAAGCGCATAACAGATCTCCTCCAACTAGAAGGAAAGTCTGAATGCGTCTCAACCGCCGAATTGAAGACTTCTAAAAGGTCAGGAATTAATAAATCCCTGAAACGTATGAAGAATTCTGGAGTCAAGCCGTCATAACCAGGTGAAGTGTGTCGCCTTAGATCCTTTGTCGCAGCAATCATATCCTCCAATGTGATTACTGTATCCAGGAGCTCCTTACTGTCTTCATAGAAAGTGGGAATATTCTCAAGGAATTCATGAGTGGTCGAGGATGTTGTCGACGTCGACTCAGAGTAGAGACTACTGTAGTAGTCTCGAATATATTCTGATAGCTGTTGTCCGTTGAGGACTTGTCCAGATTCATCAATTATCGATTCGACCTCACAAGAAGCAGTACGACGTCTAGTCGCCTGAAAGAAGTACTCAGTTGGAGAATCGCCTTCTCTCAGCCAGCGCGATTGGCCGCGCAGCACAAGCTGTGCTTGTAAGTCTGTGTCGCCAAGCGTTCCTTTATTCCATTGAAATAAAGAATCAACCCCGGCTGAGTTGGGAGAAGAGCTGCCACCCGAGAGACCTCGGCCGACAAGCTAGAAGCTTGATAGCCACTTCGATTGAAACTCGTCTCGATAAAAGACCGAATCTGGAGCTTTCCAACATCCCACCATTGACTAAGAAAAGGAAAGTTAACTTTCCTCTCTTGCCAATCGTGCCAGAAATCAGTGAACTCATTGATGAACTGCTCGGAATTCAACAAAGAGTTGTTGAATATCCAGTATGCAGTTCTTCTTTCAACTAGAGTGCTGGTCGCCACTACAAGAAGATGATCACTAACGGAACACACTTCATGAGTGACACCAACGAAATGTTCTAGTATTCCAAGTGAGACGTAAAGTCTATCAATTCTGGAGCCTGCGAGACTTCCATGGATATTTCGCGAGACCCTCGTGTATGATCTAGTCGTAGGATGCATCCAACGATAGATATCCACGAGTCTGAAAACACCGACAAAATTCCTCAATCGAGTAGCATTGACAGAGTTGAACTCAACTCCAGAGTGCCGATCCATTGAGGGATTCAGAGTGCAGTTGAAATCACCTCCGAGGACAGTTTCACCGCTAAAATTCACCAGACACGACTGAACACTATCAAGAACTTGTCTTGTAATGTCCTGGTCATGAGGAAGGTACACGTTTACTACCTTGATATTTTTGTCTTGAATGACAAAGTCCAAGGAAGAAGCAAAGCCTGGGAATATATCTGTATAAACAGGAGACGATAGTGTAAATTTGTTGGATACAATGATTGCCACCCCTGAGCCTCGGCGAGGCGCAGGTGTGGCAAACATTGCATAGCCAGTGTGTAGATAAGCAGAGCGCTCAAGTTGTGTGTATGTGTCTTGTGCAAAATTCGTCTCCTGTAGAAGCGCGATGTCTATATCGAACACTTTGACATGTTCGATAGTGCTGTGTAACCTTGTATGTGCACTTAAACCCCCGGTGTTGATCGAAGCTATCTTGCACATTCAAAGAGATAAAAAGCTCAAACGATGAATGTGCGACGTCTATTGACGAGGAGAATCGGCCAAGCGATGCTCCTGAAGCAACTCCTCCACCTTCCTATGGAGACGATCTAACCGAGCTACATGGTTGTACTTCCTCCTCTTCTTGGACTCCTGTTGTAGGATTCGAAGCTGAGGAAGTAACAACTCTGGCCTCTCCAGCTCCTTTACAAGAATGCTCCAGATTTTATCTGAGTTCTTCTTGTACTGGAGCTGGTCAAGAATTTCAGAGATCTTCTCCCTAGGAATGTTTTCCATCCCCTTCGAGACCTCAAATTGGCTACCAGTCGAAATGGTGCTACCACACGACTCGTAGCCACTGAAGCTCGAGAGACCAGTCTCTTCCAAACCGGTCGTATCGCAGTCCGAAAGCTGTTCGACAGATGCTTCCGCCTCCCTCACAACAACCTTCGAACCGCGGGCACCACTATCGTCCTCCTCCGAGTGGGGCCGTTTTGGAGCGACTGCCTTTGCTGGCTCTGGAGGAGGTAGCATCACACGGTCAACTTTCTTCCTCCTCGTCCTCTTTTTTTTTACTGCTTGGCTATTCGACTCCTCGTCGGAAGTAGCCTTGTTTTCACGTGCCGACGTGGCGCCGTTTACAGCCATAACTATTTTTGCCTCTAGGACAACTTCAGGCACCCTAACTACTGGCTGCTCCAAAATAGCAGGTTGAGTGCCGGCCGGAGGCTCCCTCTCCAGATCCACTACTGTAGTAGTGGCTTCCTTCGAGGGAACCCTCGGTTCAGCCTTCTTCCCGGTTCTCCTGGGGCAGTCAGCAATAAAATGCCCTACCAAATGGCAAGCATGGCATTTTGCTTCGGTGCCAACGTCTATCCAGTGCCTCGAGCCGGATAAGCTCAGGTAGAATCCTGACGGAAGCGTACATCCCTTATTCAAGGTAATGGACGCTTCCCGGCTGGTACCGAAAATACCCCGCCCGAGACCCTCGTCCCCAATTTTAATTGGAATGGCGCGAACCCTTCCATGAACCTTCCCGAATCTCCCAAGGAAATTTGCGAGGTCTTCATGTTGGGCTCGCATAGGGACCCGTGAAAACACGACCTTCGTGGGCTTCTCTTTTAGCGGGAATGGAACGAGGTGTCTATCCTCCACCTCGATGCCCTCAAGCATGAGCTTGGTAGCGCTTTCGAGGGTCGTGGTGTACACCTCGACCATTCCTCCAGCTATAATTCCCATCGAGAACAGCTGCTCACAAGAGACGACGCGGAAGATTGCCTTCAGGTATGCAGACTGAGGACATCCTCTGATGTGCTCAAGCTGCATACCGTAGCTCTCATCCTGCCATCTCCCGTCGAAAAAGCCCTGGAGACCCGCACTGGTCTTGGACCGAGGCTTACCCCCGTCCAATGGGGGCGGACGAGGAGTGATGCCCCTGCTCTGAATTTCAATCACTGATTTATTCTTGAAACTGCCACTTACCTGGGCATAAGAAATCCCTGACTCTACTGCTGGGGATCGTGGTACTGCTGCTGTTGGTCTCGCTGCTGGTCCTGCTGGTTCTGATGGGTGTTGCTTTGAGGCATTTGCCTTCTTTGAAGAGAGCGGTGGCCTCATCACAACACCGCTTGGCTTTGGCGCTGAAGCGGAAGCCTTTTTAACAACTTCCTGCAGCGTTGGATTCTGTGCTAAAGCTGCAGATACAGATGTCCTAGTGATAGCTGAACTTTTTGGAGTTGATGTTCCAGGGTCTTCTCGGACAACCACAGCTGAACTGGAAATAGTCCCCTCTAATGGAGATGACTCTACATTTGTACTTTTGGCCTCTTCACTTGGGCCCATACTGGCCTTTTCTTTGGGCCCTTTTGCTGGTTTTTGGGAAGAAGAGTCCTTTGTGCTCTTCTTCCTTCTGACATTTAATTTCAAGGGGTCGTCAGACCCCCCAGAATCACTGCTACTCATTTGAGTACGGCAGCAACGGCTTTGCTTTTATTAATAAAAAATTTATTTGTATTTTTTATTAACTTTGATACTTTAATTTAATTAATTTAATTTTTCATAGATTCTTCCTATCTAAATCAATTTAATACACTAAATTTGTTCAAGGTTGCCATGTTGCCATGGCAACGGCCGAAATAATTTAAAAATCCCAACCTGTCACTCAATTTGTACGATTTTGCAATTAATTCCTAGAATTTTTTCACAGTTTTTATAGTTATTCACTCACTGAACGCAATTCACTATAAAACACACCACTTCAAACTAATTTATGGTCACTTTCACTGGGTTTTCTGTACTTTTTTCCGCTATTTTGCTTTAAGATTCCTGGAGCTAATAACTGACGTGTCCGCTCTCTTCAGAAAAATTATAATAATAATAATAATAATTTTTCTTTGGTTTCATTGAGGTATTTATCCACTATTTGTTCTGGTGGAGTTATATTTGGGAAATAAGTGGGTTGTTTGAGACTCAATGGTTGTATATTCTCTGCCTCATAGTGTAGGATTTGGGATCCTACTTGTAATTGGCAGGGATGGTTGATAGTGATTATTCCTTGACCTTCAATCTTTGAGGTTAAGAATTGTTGGGTACACTGGAGGTGTACAATTGTTGGTTCTATCAACGAGAATATCCACGAATTGGGCTTACTTAATTTAATAAGTAGGTCTCTGGGAGGTATTTGTGCTCTGAATTTGCACTATGCCTCTTCCTTTAATGGGTTAAGGAGCAGCTTCACTATGCATTCTTTAGACATAGTTGCCTTTGTTAGAGGAATTTCTAGCTTAGCGATGTAAGTGTCCTCCTTGGAATATTGCGTGATCTTTTCGAAGATTTTAAGATCTTGGATTTTTAATAATAGGATATCCTGTGTCTGTATCTGGTGCGCTACGTGCGAGCACTGTATATCGGGTACCAATGATTGTTTTTTATTAATGTGTACTCTATACCAGTGCTTCTCAAACTTCTTTGTATTGCGGCTCCCTAAATCCGAAAAAAAAATTCAGTCCTCCCAAAAAATGATAATAATAAGGTACCATTTACCATTAATTTTTATTAAACAACATATTTATTACAAATAATAAAATTCTTTTAAATTTTCCAAAAAAAATAAACTTCAAAGCCATTTTAAAAATAATATAATAAGAATAAATAAGATTTTAATGGGAGGGATGCGATTACATATTTTTACATAAATAATGAATATCCGGTGAAATTTCAGAAATACTAATTCGAAGGTTTTGCTCCAAAGAGTTCGTTGAAAGGCACGATCTGTGTTTATTTTTAATTATAAGTAATGAAGAAAAAGCTGTTTCGCAAAGATACGACGTTGCAAAAGGCATTAAATTGAGCAATGCTTCTTTTGCGATAGACGGATATTCTTGCTGTCGCTTTATCCAAAATTCTGTTAGACTTTTTTCATTAAACTCTAATTCAATTGAATTATCGGATCTAATATCAATCAATTCTTCTTGAGCCACCCAAGTAATATGATCATATTTCAATGTTTTAGCAAATGGCATTCTTACCCAGTCGTACTTTCGATCCTCGTTTAAGTTTGGGAAATATTTAGCAAAAAATCGTTTAGATTCGTCAATATGATTTAGTATTATTTTTTTAATTGAACTTGAGATTGATATTTCATTGGTGCTAAGAAATTCCTTTAGACAAGGGAACATTTCAATATTTCCTTCGTTAATAGAGTTTGACCATGAACAAAGCTTTTGTGGGAAAGCAATAAGTTTTGTATTCAAGACTAAAATGTTGGAATCTTTTCCCTGTAAAGAAAGATTTAATTCATTTACTCTATCAAAAAAATCTGCTAAATAAGATGTAAGACATATCCACTTTTCATCACTAAAGTGCGAAGCAAGATCTGGCCTTCTGTCTAAAAGAAATAGTCGAAGTTCATCTTTAAGTTCTACAATTCTGTTTAAAACTTTTCCACGTGAAAGCCACCTTACTTCAGTATGATACAACAAAACCTCATGTAGTGAACCCATCTCTTTACATAAAATATTAAATAATCTTGAATTTACAGCACAATTTTTTACAAAATTAACGATAGTTGTAACTCCACACAAAATTTCCCTGAGTTCGCAACATGTTTGTCGAAAAACTAAATGTTCTCTGTGTATTAAGCAGTGAATATGTTGCGCTTCTGGCGATACTTTTTGTACTTCTGCCTTGAATCCAGAAATTCTCCCAGTCATGGCTGCTGCACCATCTGTGCATACTCCTACACATTTTGACCATTCAAGCTCATTCTCTGAAAAGAACTCATCTACTTTTACAAAAATATCAATACCCCTTGTTGTAGTCAAAAGCTCCCGGCAAAATAGTAAATCGTCATGAATTTGGCAGTTGTACTGATATCTTACAAAAACCATTAACTGTGCATAATTTGTTATATCAGTAGATTCATCAAGTTGTATGGCGAAGAAGCTGCTATGTTTAATACGAGATATTAATTGAGCTTTAATATTACATCCCATCATATCAATTCTTCTTTTCATAGTATCGTTTGAGATAGGAATAGACTTCAAAGGATTAGCAATTTTATCATTGTGTATAATTTCACAAATTTTAATTGCTGCGGGTAATATAAGATCTTCACCTATCGTGTAAGGTTTTTTGGTTTTTGCAATCAATAGCGCAACTTCAAAAGATGCTTTTAGCAGGTCATCAGTTAGCTTTGTATATTTTGAAAGAGAGTTCGTGTGTCCCTTTTTATCAGCTGCCTTTCTTTGAAAAAAATCAAGCTGCTTATTTTGGTATTCATGGTGCAAAGTAGCTAAATGACGCACAAGTTTTCCTGGCCTCATACTGTCGTTTGATAATTGATTGAAACAAATTACACACATAGGTCTTTCTTGACCATTAAGTGTCGAGGAAATAAATCCATATTTCAAATAATCAGAATTGTATTTGCGATTTTTTAACTGAGGCTTATTATCTGGGGCCACTTTCCGTTTATTACCAGTAGTTGTCAACATCAAGACGGAGAAGTTCCTAGTAAAGTTGAATTTGTTGCAGATGGTAGTTCTACTGATTCTTGTACAAGTTCATTATTGTTTCGCTCAGTATGTGTTTTTATTAGCCACTTATCCATTTTTAAAGCTAGTACTGAAATCGTTGAAATGTTACGAAAATAGTAGTTCAATTTATTAGTTAATTAAAAGCAATAATAATAATTACCTCGGATATAGGATCAAATTTATGAATTTTAGAATCTTTTAAAATACACTTGTTTTAATACGTTCACTTTGTTAACTCTTTTAATATTAATGCAAAAACTACACAATCCGAAATTGTTGAAACCAACGAGGTAATAACTAAAGGAGATGCAATCATACGTAGGATCCATGTACAAGAGTGTAGTCAAAATGCATTGCATTTCTGTGTGATTCATTCCGCCATTTTTGGTCTTCGCGGTAAAATTCATGGTTACTTCGATGAAAATTTTGAATTTGTTTCGGGCTTGGTGCATTGATGTAGGAAGAAATGAAATAACTGAGGGGGTGCGAAACAAATCTTACTAACAAACTTTTTACCACTGAAATTTTTCTTCTAATATATAATATATAATTATTAACTTTTTTATGTTCCTGTTTGCAAACTCAGTCAATACTTTTGGTCGTAAGAAAATAAAAACGATTAAAATTGTGCACAGGTGTACAAGTTTTACGGAGCTGATGTACAAACAAAATTAGTGACAATGTGTTAGAAATGGCTGCATGATATTTGCTCATTTTCAACCAACTAAAGTTGAAACAAATGATTTTTTTCTAAAATTTTTTTTAAATTTAAAAATGAACTTCTATGTTGCTAAGTAACTAAGTATACTGCGAAATCAAATTTAAAAGAAATGACGGGTTTGAAAAGTAAATAAATTTAGGAATACATAGTTTTTCATAGAAATTTTTGTTTTTTTTTTAAAAAGAATTTCAAATTTTTAAATAGTAAATAAATATAGAGAAATAGAAATACTTAAATATCTCGCGCCCCCTTGTAAGAGCTTCACGGCCCCCTAGGGGGCCGCGGCTCTCAGTTTGAGAAATACTGCTCTATACAACTTCATTGGTGGTAGATTGAAAATCGGAATTTGTATTCTAATAACTAATTTGTCTCGGACTAGACAACCCTTTGTTTCCGCTGTCTGATATAGCAGGGAGAGACAATTTTGTGCATCTGGGCAAGTAGCGTGGGACTTGTGGTATATCTCTAATAAACTTTTGGGAGACACCTCTAGCGGATGCAACTGGTGATTTTTACTGGAGATTATTATGTCGAGTAAGGCTTGCTGCCTGTACTCAATCTCGACAATTTGTAAGGTCAGGCTTGAAATTATTTCCTGCATTGATTGTCTCATTAGTAACTCATCAGTGATGTTTTGTAGTTTATTTACCTCGAGATTTATTTGTCGCTGCCTTTCCTGGAGGTATGTCAACGGCTTTTGAATTTGCTGTAGTGTAGTTTTGACTACACTGATCTGTTGTCTTTCCACGTCGGCTAGTGCTTTTGTATTTGTTTCGAGCTCCTCGAGTCGACTATATACCTCTTGTTCATTAGTGCTGTCCATGGTCCCGAATAGGTAGTGCATTGCATTCCCTATTCCTTCGAAGATAGATCTTGTTGATCTTGATTTTGGGACCACTTCTCGAATGACACTTGTTCTCCTCTTGATATTTTCTAAGAGTGAATGAACGTGTTTTTGTTGAACCAGGCATAGATCATTCGGTTGAGAGCGATTCTAGCATAATCTATATACTAGGTGTTCCGCCTGTTCTGCCATATGCGTCTGGTTGTCCAGTTCCAGTAGATTTATCTCCGTTAGTATATTCCATGGACTGTGGTATACTTGCAATTTTCCTAAATCCTCATACAGTATTCCCGTATTGTTCAGGGGAGTTATGGTGTAGGGTTCCGTTTGTATTCGTCACATTGCCAGATGGAAACAGCATATTAACACCAATATGTGCTTCATGTTCCGTAGAAAATGAAGGATAGGACTCGTTAGTCAATTAGTCGTATTAGATGATCTTGTGTGTATAACTAGAAGATCTTAATTTAATTGTGGAATTTAGTGTGGACTTAACTTATTTTCTAAAGATATATGTACCAGTATACAACTCATAATAGGGCTTCAAACGGTTCTTGTGTACTGCAACCTGCCGCTTGCCTATTTTTATGGTAGTGTTTGTTGGACTGGTATCATTGATTACCAGATATGGGCCAACCCAGATTTGAGACAGTTTATGTTTTCGGCTTTCACTTTTGAGAAGGACTTTGTCTCCTAGGTGGAAAGTAAGAGGCCTGACTGTTTTGTCGTAATATGCCTTTGAGCGCTGTTTGCTGGCTAAGAGATTTTTACGAGTCATGGAATATGATTTCTGGAGTGAGTCTGTATTTGAGCATATGGTAATAACTTTCGTGGTTATAATCGGGTTCAGGATCCGGTTTTAAATTAGAGGGGACATCCGCTGTGAAGCCGTAAAGGCAATCCATTGGGGTTAATTTAGTTCCCTCGTGTACACTGTTATTGTACACGAATGCAGCGGTTCGTAGGAATTGATCCCATGTTTTGGGATTTTCGTATACGATCGTACGCAGATATTCGATTAATGGTCTATGGGCACGCTCTAGTGCTCCATTAGACTGTGGATGGTATGCGGAAGTCTGTAACTTCTTTACCTTTAGCAGTTTGCAGACCTTCTTGAATAGTTCACTCAGGAAATTAGTTCCCTGATGGGTGACTATTCTCTTTGGAATGCGATAACGCGTGACAATCTCATTAAAAAAGATTTGCGCCACCGTTACTGCTTCTCCATTAGGTATGGCATACCAATCGACAAATTTGGTAAGGTTATCTTGAAAAGTTAAGATTTATTTATTACCTGATATGGTCTCTTCTGGTGGACCTACTATATCAAGGTAAACCTTTGTTATGTGTCATAATTGTGTTCTAAATGCATATTTCGATCACGGAACTAGTAATGCCTTTGAATATTTTTTTTTAGGACCACGTATCATAGAACTATATTAAATACACTGACACATTTACTCCTGGGCATAGAATTCATGGGACCAAAAATTGGTTTTCGGATACTGAACGTGAATACCGGCTTCAGGAAGGTAGATACATTCCCAAAGCTTCCTGAAGAAATGTCTGCACATCATCATATTGTATATTTTAGTTAAAATAATTTCCGATTTTTTTTCTGTAATAATCTCTTTACTATACTAAGTTAATCGCACAGGCGTACATAGATCACCTTGTTCATATGGAGATATCTTGATTAGAATAAGAATTGCCGAAGTACAAAGAAACGCGTCCAGAGACTTTTTGAGAAGCACTCAAACTATAATTTATTAGACTCCGCTTTGTATTTTTAGGAGTTGTGAGTCACCCGGAGTAGCCATGGTTCGACATGAAATCTATACCATTTACGTGTACAATGATAAATACACAAAATAAGTTAATTACAATCAGCCTTGGAAAACGCAAATAAAATAGAACAATTTTTAAAGTGAAACTGAACCTAAGGTTGAATTGAAAAGAGCATTAATTTAGTACACCCAAAATATCGGCCATTTGTGCCGAAGGTAAGATCACTTCCGGTGGTCGAGACAGGAGGGAATTAAAGTTATTACAAAAATTGAATTTAAAAAAAAAGAAATAAGTGCAGTAAGAAGCTGAGGCTCCGGACCGTTTGCGGATTTTTGTTTTTTTTAAAAGCCTTGGGAGTGACTTGATTGGCGATTCTCCATAAAGGCAGAGGATCAAAAGTTAAGTACCATTTATTCTCGTTTTGTTCACTAGATTTCCAAGGAAAACAAAAAGTATTTGGTGTAAAAGCTGTGTTTGTAATATTTTTTTTTGTTAAAGTGGGGAATAATATAGTTAAAAATTGAATTTTATACTCCTTGTGCTTTCGTTCAATTAAGGTTTCGTGGTATCTCCCAAAACCACGTGGCGCCCATAACATCTTTTAATTTAAAACCCTCACCCATCTTCTCTAGAGCTGCCTCCTTTCACGCCTTAGGCAAGCGTAGCACCTTCTCGAAAGGTTGTTCTGCGATGTCCGTTATTACCATTGGCATCTTGAATTGTGGAGATGCTTTCATTGTTTGGCACTTAGCGCACTTTTTTATTTATTTCTTTATATCGCTAAACATGTGTCTCCACCAGTACTTGCGTCTAATTCTTTTATAAGTCTTGATGACACCCTGATGGCCGCCGAAAGGAGAGTCGTGGTAATCCTTGGATTGTTTGAACTTCCTTGGGGCTCGTGATTATTTCAGGCGCCTTGACTGGACTTATTTCTTTTTCAAGCGTAGCAGGGGGTTGTATTTCCGCCTCTGGGGGTTCATTTTCTTTATTTTCCGCTGCCGTGGGCTATGTTTCAGCCCTGGGGCTAGTATTGGCCTCTTGGGCTCTCTGTCTTTGAGCTCTGACCATGGCGAAGCAATGAGCGGATTTCTTTATATTTCTTTTATTTGGGGGATTATATTCCTCCACATCAGAGTCCATAGCGTGGTGAACTTGGCCTTGTACGGTTAAAGTGTTGCCTGTATAGTCTTCGTTTAATACTTGTGGCATGCGGCTTAATGCATCCGCATTGGTATTATACTTCCCTGGTTTGTATTCGATGGTATAATCGAATTCTGATAATTTGTGGTGAAATGTCACCAAATGGGAAGTCGGGACTTTAATATTAAAGACACTTTTGAGAGGCTTGTGGTCGGTGTAGACCGTGAATTTTCTGCCTTGAAGGTAGCATCGGAAATTCCTTGTGGCCCAGACTATAGCCAATAACTCTTTTCAATAGTGGAGTAATTTCTATAGGCTTTGTTTAGCGTTCGGGTGGTCTTTTCTCACTTCTCCTTGGGAAAGTACAGCTCCTAAAGCTTCGGGACTGGCGTCCGTTGTGAGGTTGAATGGTTTAGAAAAATCTGGATAGATTAAAAGTGGTGGGGAAATTAGAGCATGTTTAATGCTTTGAAATGCGTCTTGGCATTTCTCGGTCCAAGTGAATTTTACATCCTTCCGGAGTAAATTCGTAATTGGACGAACGATTTTTGAGAAGTGCGGAATGAACTTCCTATAGTAATTGGCAAGTCCTAAAAAGGACTGAACTTGCCTAACTGCTCTAGGAACATGGAATGTTTGCACGCAGACCGTTTTGCTAGAGTCTGCAAATGCACCTTCGCTAGACCATTTGTGCCTTAGCTAAACAACTTCTCGTCTCAAGAACTGGCACTTCTCTGGCTACAGTTTTATGTTGTTCTCTCTCAATTTATTGAAGACTTTGCGAAGTTTATCATTGTGGTCGTTTAGGTTTTTACCATAAATGACGATGTCGTCAAGATAAACGAAACATGCGAGGCCTTGTAGGCCTGGCAAAATGAAGTTCATGAGGCGCTGGAATGTAGCGGGAGCTCCTTTGAGTCCGAATGGCATTCGTGTCGTGACCTAATATTCAATTGGTGAAATTGTGCACATCACGACTCGAGCGAGCAGCAAATGCACAAATAATTAAACGATTTGCAATAACTAAGCATTTTACTTCGCACAGTAAAAATGCCTGGCAATTGCGAATTGTTTACTTGTAAACTGTCGCATCCACTGCTGTATGTAACTGGGCATTGAGTCATGGTTAAGTAATTCACTTCGTATAGTGAAATACTCAGCTGGGCTCACTGTTTGTTTACACACAGTATTGGGGGCTCCCGCTGCCGGCAGTGATTAGCGTACTACTTTGTATTTATGATTGCAAGGTATTGCGCTGGTCACTGGGTCAAAGTCGCTTCCACCTAGTTGAATGGAGGTGAGCACGGTCGATTCGCTAGATCGAGTTGCACAGTGATAAGTTGTGTATTCTTGCGTAGTTAGAATTTGGTATTATTAAAGATAGCGGTTCGGTATCAGTTCAGTCAGTTGTAATTGGAGAGTATAACGAGAAGTATCAATCACGGGTGATACGCCTTTTAATTTATATCGTCATTTAATTAAAGAAATAAAGTTTGTTGTACAATTGAATTACGCGAGTTTTTATCGGATTTTAATTGTTTTCGCTGGATTGCTTTGGAACACTACAAATTGGCGCAGCCGGATAAAGAGTAGGTAAGTATTATTTTTATTCAGTGAAACAATTTTTTTTTCTTTTCAGTTTTCGTTTTTTTATGAATTGTGGGAGTTATGCTTTTTTTTATAGCTGCTCCATTTTTTTTTATGTGTGGGAGTAACGCTTTTTTACCGGCTCCGTTTTGTTGTATTTTTGTGGGAGTTATGCTTTTTTTTAGCTGCTCCATTTTTTTTAAGTGTGAGAGTAACGCTTTTTTAGCGGCTCCGTTTTGCTGTATTTTTGTGGGATTTAACGCTTTTTTTAGCTGCTCCATTTTTTTAAGTGTGGGAGTAACGCTTTTTTAGCGGCTCCGTTTTGCTGTATTTTGGTGGAAGTTAACGTTTTTTGTTAGCTGCTCCAGTCTTAGGCTAATTTTCTTTACAGGTTAAAGTATTGCAGAAAAGTAAAGAAAAAGGGTATAAATTGTGGTGATTGTTGTTGCGTGAGATTGTTTTTGGTTAGGTTGTCTGAGTTTAATGAAATGTATAGTGTGATAGTATAGTATGCAAATGGAGTAGCTTTAGTAGTTTAGTAGATTAAGTAAGCAAAGTCTAATTTTTCGGAATGTACGGCATATTAAGGGTTATAATTTTGGTCATTGGGAAGTTGTCAAATGCTAGTTAAAAAATTTAAGGTATTCGCGGGTATTCGGGCGTTAAACTTGGAAGTAGGTTCGGAAATATTGAATATTGGGAAAGAGCATTATTGAAACACCGTCGAAAGTTCAAGCTTTTGTGTTTAGGGTTTTTAGTTACGGTCTAGGAGAAGTGTTTGAGAGCTAAGGGTAAATTTGGTAATGACTATAGATGTCAGTGGGAAGAAGTAACGTTCTAAAGAGGGAAGAATTGTTACGAGTTAAGGATCAGGAAAAGGAATTGGAAACCAGAACGCAGAAATTGAAGGAGTGCCAGCTGATAATGCAACATTACGAACAGGATTGGCGGTACCTAGAAGATGACGGATGAATTAAAGAAACGATTGCCGAGTGAAGACGTAAATAAGTTTCTGGAGGAAATAAATGAGGCTAGAGTGAAAAGCACAGAGGGAGAAACCTTAGTTTTGGTGATAACGTCTACCTTTGAAGTTATTGGTAGAATTGATCAAGCGTTGAATGAGTGCAAACAGGAAAACAAGGCTTTAAAAGGAACTATAAAGTCTTTAGAAAGGCAATTTGAGGAGGCAGAAAAGTTCGGCACTGAGCTAGAGCAAGCATTAGGAGTCTCACCATTATCACAAGAAGAGGGTCTAGTTCGAGGGATTTTTAAGAAGTGGTCACCCAAGAAATTAGTATTCCACGAACGGCAGCGAGAGGAAAAAGCGATTACTTCAGGGAAAGAAGAGATTTTGAAAGCTAAAAAGCAGACCTTAGCAAAGACGAGTGAAGACCAAGTGCCGAAAGAAAAAAACTCAGAGAAATCAGGAAGGAAAACCATGGCCTATGCTTATGATAAAGTCATGGACTTGGTGTCCATATACATACCCACGTTTTCTGGAGAAAGAACGCCAAAACTGTCAAAGGAAGTTCACCGTTTCTTGAGCTGCTGCAAAGATCTTTACGATCGTTTAAAGGCCGAGGAACAGCCAATCTTCATGAAATGTGTAAGATGTCGGTTGTTAGACGACGGATATTATCTAGTAAGCTCGGAGGAGCCAAAGGATTTTGAGGCGTTGCAGCAGACAACTCCAACTGCCTATATGCCAAAAAAATCGTACTGTGAGCTACGAGCGGAAATGATAGAATGCGTACAAAGGCCCGGTGACGACATTAAAGACTATGCGGATTGACTTAAGGAGCTACTGTGTCAATTTAAGGCGGCAATTTCGGCTAAGTATCCAGGCAAAGGCGGTGGGATTGATAGCGGAACTTGAGGCAGACGCGGTGGCAACGTTCAAGGCAGGTGTTATGCAGCAGACTACTCAGCTTTATTTGACGGGACGCAAATTTCGATCTCTGGATGAAGCACGTGAGGAGGCAGACTACTTCGAGATGGCTGCTAGGAGACTTAAAATTAAGGAACCAGGGCTGCGGAATTATACGAAGGAAGACAACAGAGGAATGGCAGCAGGCAGCTGGGGTGCTGGTTGGTTCAGCAAGGAGGAATCTAAAAGGACGGGACCGCAATTGAGGTCAGCATTATCGGGAATGCACAGGGGTTCCCCTAGTCAAATAAAGCAACCAAGACCTCTTCAGTGCTTCAGTGCTTCAGTGTAAAGAAAGGAAACAGACGCCTTACTGCCTAAAATGCCGAATATATAGACATGACGCAACTGGATGCAAAAGGCAACAAGTCAGGTTTGGAAGCAAAAGTTATATACTGCCAATTTTGTAGAACATCTGACCACTACACCACAAATTGTTTAAAAAAATTTTAGCAGAGAATAATATTCAGCAAGAGGGAAACGGGAGGTGGCAGCTCGGGAAAAATCCCGCAGCTGCCTTCCACTAACCATATTAGGAGCCAGATATTCGGGGAAAGACATAGACATAGAATTAGAGCTAGTTAATAATTGCATCATCACAATAGAAGCCGACATTTGACTAAATAAAATAAGGATGGATACACTGACACAAAGACATAAATGTATCACGATTGGAGGGCTGTATGGAGCTCAGCAACGTTCAATTGGAACCTGCAAGGCGCATTCAACAGATTCAATACCGGTTAACGGAATATTGGGAATGGAATTCCTCAAGGATAAAGCTGTTATCGATTGTATTAATAGAAAATTGTCAATACAGCACAGACAAGTGTACAAGGAAGCACAGCCAATTTTCAGGAACGTAACAGGAACCGAAAAAGTTGAACATATAACCTTGTAGGGTTATAATGTAGGAGGGAAACGACTCTCCAGTTGGGAAGCAGTTCGGACAGTTTCAGCGGAAGTTCTAAGAGAGCGAATAAGTAATCGAATTGAAAACGTGAGAGAGGTGATATATAAGCTTGAGCTGCCCCTGAGAGTATAACCAAGTATTTTAGAGTCGAAAAAGAGGCAAAGACTCAACAGTGTATCAAAGATAAATCACGAAGAAGGAAAATCCTCTCTATCCAGAGGAGATTTTGGTAAGGTTTCTAGAAGGAATGTGGGGGCAAAAGCAAATTCGGGAAGTAGTTGTTAAAGGAAATGGGTCACATTATCCTGGCACGGAAATCGAACCAGTTATTTCCGAAGCTGCAGCCTTTGCGGAGGTGCGAATATGCGAAAAAGCTTCAACTCCTAAACAGGGCAATATAACCAAACCTCTCCTTAACTCGAGAAATGGCAGGGAGTCCATAGTACAGCTGGAACCAAGAACGGAGCAATTGGTAAGAATCTGTGTCGAGAGCGAAGACGAGCTGGTGTGCGTGGCGGAAGAGATTATCCTAGGTGTGTACTGTGGTAACGCCATAATCAGGCCGCAGAATGGACAGGCGTTTGTTGGTATTGTCAACGCTAGAACTGAGCCGGTTGAGATAACGAACTTTCGACCCAAGCTTGAGAGGTTGGATAGGTATTCAGTGCAGCCATTGAGAGATAAGGAAAAGGCGGTAAGTCGTTCTCAGCAAAGACTCGAATTACTGAAATAAACACTACTACTGTCGGAAGATTTAAATTGCGAAGAAAGAGAAGTGGTGTCGGAAATTTGTAGTGAGTATAATGACATTTTTTACTTGCCAGGTGACAAGTTAAATATACTCCAACTAGGACTTTTAAGCTTCCATTACTGTCGAATACAGGGCACATAAACAGGAAACAATATCGTCTGCCGGAGGCTCACAGAGAAGAATGTCAGAAGCAACTCGAAAAACTCCTAGAAGATGACATTATAGAGCATAGTGACAGCCCTTTTAATTTTCCGGTACTATTTATACCAAAGAAGAAAGGAAAGGATGAAGCAGGAAATCGGAAGTATAGGTTATGTGTAGATTTTCGGGAGTTAAATAAAGTCCGCGTCCCCTTTTCGCATCCTGTGCCACGGATTGAGGACATCTTAGATCAATTAGGTCGCTCTAGATATTTCTCTACCTTAGATTTAGCTAATGGTTATCACCAAGTGGTAATCGACCCAGCGGATAGGGAAAAGACGGCTTTTAGCACGAACTTCAGCCATTTATAATATAAACGATTATTTGTATACCTAGATGATGTGGTAATATTTGCGAAGAATCTGGGCGAGCATAACAGAAAGCTAAGGGAGGTATTTCAGCGTTTTAGAGAAAATAATTTAAAACTACAACCCGCGAAGTGCCAGTTTTTGCAGAAGAAGGTAGTATACTTAGGGCATGTATTTTCAGAGAACGGAGTAACTCCGGACCAACGGTTAGTGGAGGCAGTTCAGAACTATCCTCGACCTAAAAGGGTTCGGCAGGTGCACTCGTTTCTGGGCCTTGCGAATTACTACCGTAAATTCATTCCCAATTTTTCTAGGACCTTTGCTCCAATTAACAACCTTTTGAGAAAGGTGAAATTCAATTGGGGGCCAGCATGTGAGGACTCTTTTAAAACCATTAAAGAGTCGCTCACTTCCTCTCCCGTGCTAGGTTATCCAGACTTCAATAAGGAATTCACGCTCATCACAGATGCTAGCGGAGAATCATTAGGTGCCGTATTAGAACAGGACGGGAGGGCTTTTAGTTATGCCAGCCGCACACTTAATCCTGCTGATAGAAATTACTCCACCACGGAATGGGAAATGCTTGCTATTGTTTGGGCGGTACGAAATTATAAATTTTACCTTCTGGGCAGGCATTTTAAAATTAAGAGAGATCATCAGCCGCTCTGACGGATTTTTAAGGTAAGGGATACCACGTCACGCATGGTACGATTCCATCAGAAATTGTCTGAGTACGATTTCGAGATTATCTACCAGAAGGGAAAGGAGAACGGTATTGCGGATGCCCTGAGCAGGATACCCCAGCCAGTAGAAGATACCAGTAAAGAGAAAGAATCTCGCTGTCTTGCGGTTACACGAGCACAAGCCAAGAAGCAGGAGGCAGAGGCTGAAGAGAAAAAAACCCAGATCCCGAGAGTGAATGGGAAGATATTGAGGAGGCCAAGAGAATGGTAGGAAGAGCGCTAGACAGTCCAACACCCCAACATGTGACCGACCCGGAGGATATTTAGGTAATATTGAAGGATTATCATGATTCCCGATTTGGAGGACATTTCGGTGGAAACAAAACATTAAACAGGGTGAAACGCTTCTATCGCTGGAAAGGAATGAAGAATGATATAGCGAAATATATTCGCACATGTAGGCAATGTCAAAGAAATAAGCATGCTAGAGCCATTAAAATCCCATTGGTCATAACAGAAGTGTCGAAAAAGCCGTTCGATAAGGCATACGTTGATCTCGTGGGGCCATTACCTACAAGCCATAATGGCAACAAATATATACTGTCTATGATGGATGACCTGACGCGATTTGTGGATTTCGTGGCGGTACCCGATCAGGAAGCCAACATGGTAGTGCAATAGTAGCAATTAGTGACTGACCAGGGAGTAACTTTACGGGTGAAGTCATGAAATCCTTATGCAAATTGTTAAAGATCAAGAAATTGCAGACTACCGCCTGCCACCCGCAGTCAAACGCAGTAGAGCGACAACATTCAACCTTGGCTAACTATCTTAGGAGTTTTAGGGATGCAGAGCCCAGGAACTGGGACGAATTTCTAAGAACTGTGGCACACGCGTAAAACCACACCATGCATACAGGCACTAAGCTTACGCCCATGGAGACTCTGTTTGGGTTTGTGTCAGAAATCAAATTAACTTTCGTAGATAATTGTTAACTCTAGTTCATGTGATCTAGTCTAATCTCGGGCACTTTGCCAAACAACTAATGAGTAATGGGAGTGGTGCACCTATAAGCTCACACCATAACATCATATATACTTCAATGAAATATAGCATGTGCTTCAGCCTCCAGCACTTCTAGCATTTATGCGAAAAATAATCAGATGATTCCGCTCCTTAAAAATGGACATAGCTCGAACAATGTCACTTGAAACTGGTAACAGATCGGCAGTATTCGTAATAAACTCACATATTGCTGACCACTGCGGATTTACCTAGTTTTGTTAAAAGCAGACCTTGTTGTTGAGATATAGATCCGGGAGGGTAAACAATTTAAATAATTTGGTCGTGAGTTGAGACCACCTACAACCTAGGGTAGGTGCAATGGGTGAGGAATGGAACACATCAGCTGCTAACCTGATAATTGAAGACATTATACATAAAATATTTAAATAATTTATTGAATAACACATACATATACATATGTTGTTCATCGCTGACTCCGGATATATACATGAGCATCCTACTTAGGGTAGAAAATTTTAGTTCACCAAGAAGGAAATCTGGATAATCAATTAAAATACATAAATAATTTAACAAACATCTCAGACCATATCACAATATTTCTTTAATTAGTTAACTATACCCACCTACAATTTGTACACATTTCTGTACATCTGATAATTTACCACATTTTATAGCAAAACTGTTGAACAAACTCCGTGGCGGAAGAGAAACGTCCGGAAACGCCCAGTAGGAGCCTTAACGTCATCCCATATTTATCCTAAAATTAAAATTAAAATTAATAAAATCATAGCACAACATTTCCTAACCACGAACTTATTCAAACCGTTAAATATGATTCCACTCATACATCCATTACCAGTTACCGGGAAGGTAATGGAACATACTATACACAAGTTTTGATTATTCATTAAACCAAGTTTAATTAAATGCAACTACACAATTGAAGAATACTGGAACAACATATACCCAACAAATAAAAAATTATCATGTGTTCACACAGTTTACAGACCATGATAAACAAACATATATTTATAAGGGACATGCATCCTTATTCCAATTATTTTACTCATGATATTTGGATACAGTGATTAACATACATGTAACTTTCGTAGATAATTATTAACTATAGTTCATGTGATCTAGTCTAATCTCGGGCACTTTGCCAAACAACTAATGAGTAATGGGAGTGGTGCACCTATAAGCTCACACCATAACATCATATATATTTCAATGAAATATAGCATGTGCTTCAGTCTCCAGCACTTCTAGCATTTATGCGAAAAATAATCAGATGATTCCGCTCCTTAAAAATGGACATAGCTCGAACAATGTCACTTGAAACTGGTAACAGATCGGCAGTATACGTAATAAACTCACATATTGCTGACCACTGCGGATTTACCTAGTTTTGTTAAAAGCAGACCTTGTTGTTGAGATATAGATCCGGGAGGGTAAACAATTTAAATAATTTGGTCGTGAGTTGAGACCACCTACAACCTAGGGTAGGTGCAATGGGTGAGGAATGGAACACATAAGCTGCTAACCTGATAATTGAAGACATTATACATAAAATATTTAAATAAATTATTGAATAACACATACATATATGTTGTTCATCGCTGACTCCGGTTGTATACATGAGCATCCTACTTAGGGTAGAAAATTTTAGTCCACCAAGAAGGAAATCTGGATAATCAATTAAAGTACATAAATAATTTAAAAAACATCTCAGACCATATCACAATATTTCTAGATTTAGTTAACTATACCCACCTACAATTTGTACACATTTCTGTACATCTGATAATTTACCACATTTTATAGCAAAACCGTTGAACAAATTCCGTGGCGGGAGAGAAACGTCTGGAAAAGCCCAGTAGGAGCCTTAACGGCATCCCATATTTATCCTAAAATTAAAATTAATAGAATCATAGCACAACATTTCCTAACCACGAACTTATTCAAACCGTTAAATATTATTCCACTCTACATCCATTACTAGTTACCGGGAAGGTAATGGAACATACTATACACAAGTTTTGATTATTCATTAAACCAAGTTTATTTAAATGCAACTACACAATTGAAGAATACTGGAACAACATATACCCAACAAATAAAAAATTATCATGTGCTCACACAGTTTACAGGCCATGATAAACAAATATATATTTATAAGGGTCATGCATCCTTATTCCAATTATTTTACTCATGATATTTGGATACAGTGATTAACATACATGTAACTTTCGTAGATAATTATTAACTATAGTTCATGTGATCTAGTCTAATCTCGGGCACTTTGCCAAACAACTAATGAGTAATGGGAGTGGTGCACCTATAAGCTCACACCATAACATCATATATATTTCAATGAAATATAGCATGTGCTTCAGTCTCCAGCACTTCTAGCATTTATGCGAAAAATAATCAGATGATTCCGCTCCTTAAAAATGGACATAGCTCGAACAATGTCACTTGAAACTGGTAATATATCGGCAGTATACGTAATAAACTCACATATTGCTGACCACTGCGGATTTACCTAGTTTTGTTAAAAGCAGACCTTGTTGTTGAGATATAGATCCGGGAGGGTAAACAATATAAATAATTTGGTCGTGGGTTGAGACCACCTACAACCTAGGGTAGGTGCAATGGGTGAGGAATGGAACACATAAGCTGCTAACCTGATAATTGAAGACATTATACATAAAATATTCAAATAAATTATTGAATAACACATACATATATGTTGTTCATCGCTGACTCCGCATGTATACATGAGCATCCTACTTAGGGTAGAAAATTTTAGTCCACCAAGAAGGAGATCTGGATAATCAATTAAAATAATTACCACATTTTATAGCAAAACCGTTGAACAAACTCTGTGGCGGGAGAGAAACGTCCGGAAAAGCCCAGTAGGAGCCTAAACGGCATCCCTTATTTATCCTAAAATTTAAATTAAAGTTAATAAAACCCTAACCACGAACTTATTCAAGCCGTTGAATATGATTCCACTCATACATCCATTACCAGTTACCGGGAAGTTAATGGTACATACTATACGGAAGTTTTGATAATTCATTAAACCAAGTTCAATTAAATGCAACTACACAATTGAGGACTACTGGAACAACATATACCCAGCAAACAATTAAAAGATTATGATGACTTCACACATTTTATAGGCCATGATAAACAAACATATATTTATAAGGGATATGCATCCTTATTTCAATTGTTTTACTCATGATATTTGGATACAGTGATTAACATACATGTAACTTTCGTAGATAATTGTTAACTCTAGTTCATGTGATCTAGTCTAATCTCAGGCACTTTACCAAACAACCAATGAGTAATGGGAGTGGTGCACCTATATTCTCACACCATAACATCATATATATTTCAATGAAATATAGCATGTGCTTCAGCCTCCAGCACTTCTAGCATTTATGCGAAAAATAATCAGATGATTCCGCTCCTTAAAAATGGACATAGCTCGAACAATGTCACTTGAAACTGGTAATAGATCGGCAGTATACGTAATAAACTCACATATTGCTGACCACTGCGGATTTACCTAGTTTTGTTAAAAGCAGACCTTGTTGTTGAGATATAGATCCGGGAGGGTAAACAATTTAAATAATTTGGTCGTGAGTTGAGACCACCTACAACCTAGGGTGGGTGCAATGGGTGAGGAATGGAACACATCAGCTGCTAGCCTGATAATTGAAGACATTATACATAAAATATTTAAATAAATTATGGAATAACACATATATGTTGTTCATTGCTGACTCCGGATGTATACATGAGCATCCACTTAGGGTAGAAAATTTTAGTCCACCAAGAAGGAGATCTCGATAATCAATTCAAATACATAAATAATTTAACAAACATCTCAGACCATATCACAGTATTTCTTGAATTAGTTAACTATACCCACTCACAATTTGTACACATTTCTGTACATCTGATAATTTACCACATTTTATAGCAAAACCGTTGAGCAAACTCCGTGGCGGGAGAGAAACGTCCGGAAAAGCCCAGTAGGAGCCTAAACGGCATCCCATATTTATCCTAAAATTAAAATTAAAGTTAATAAAACCCTAACCACGAACTTAGGAAGGTAATGGAACATACTATACGGACGTTTTGATAATTCATTAAACCAAGTTCAATTAAATGCAACAACACAATTGAGGACTACTGGAACAACATATACCCAGCAAACAATTAAAAGATTATGATGACTTCACACATTTTATAGGCCATGATAAACAAACATATATTTATAAGGGATATGCATCCTTATTTCAATTGTTTTACTCATGATATTTGGTCACAGTGATTAACATACATGTAACTTATTTTGAATTGTTGTGCTGTCAAGTCGAGTTTTCGTTCGTGTCCGCTTTTAATTTCTTTATTTATTTGGTGTTCTGTGCATCTGTTTTGTGTTTGTTCTACTCGTTTTTATTATTTTGAACCGTTTCTCCGTGTTTTTGTCCAATCCGGACTAATTTTCAGTTGTGTTGTTTATTTTCTCCTCGATTTCTTCGACGGGAGTGGTTAAAGTCTTTCTGGGGTAATTTTTCCTTATATTTTTTTATTTTATTTGTTTTTTTTTCTTCTCTGTGTAGTTTCTGCATATGGGTGCATTCTGTGCATACGCAAAATTCTTTTTAAATTTTTTTTCCCATTTTCGCTGTTTTCTTTTACCTGAATTGGGTTTGAAGGGCTGACGTTGCCTCGATTAGGTACATATGTATATCTGACTCTTCATGCCACCTATCTGTGAAAGATTAAAAACTAATCCACAAAATTATTTTTTTATGCTATTAGCTTAGTCTTGACGCAACCCTTCTCGTCAAGAAGACTCCAATCAGTATTGTTGTTCTAAAATCCCTGGACAACCATCACACTTCAGCCACGCGCCACGTACAATTATTTTTACATCTTGGACTGCAATTTATTAAGCTTTGCTTTGCACATATCTTGTACTGGAACCTTTCCCGATTTTTTTTTTATTTATTTCTTGCATGTTGATTTGAAGCATGGATGGTTGCTGTTTTAATAATTGTCAGTAAACTGATAGTAATCTTGCTCTAATCAAGTGCCAAGGAATTTGTGGCAGATCGTTTCATTATGCTTGCGTGGGCTTCTCCAATTTTAGCCGCCTCTCTGCTAAGTCACTGCTTGAGTTTTCTAACATATTCTCCTACTTTTGCTGTGAATGTAAGGAAATTTAGTTATCTCATATTTTAATGGCAGTAAAATGTAATAATGGTCAATTGCAGGAATTACTAAACAACACTGACAACCTGACCAATAATATAAATTCTCTAAAAGTGATGGAAACAGTACAATCCTCCGACTTTTCATCTATTTCGCAGGTTCTTGATGAGCTGTCTTGTAAAGTCGATAAACTAACTACGGCTTCAAACAATTCGAACAATTCTGCCTCTCTACATCATAGGCTTGATGCACTTGAATCAAAATTGGATTGTCTACTCGACTGTTTAAAGGATGGCAAATCAAAGTCTTCAGATTCTGATCTGCGTAAGTTTGCAGAATCATTCGGCAGGAGCTTCATGGATGTTTCCACACATTCGAGACACTACAAATAGTTGTCGTTAAGTTTAAACAATCACTTGAACGACCTTGAGACATATATTAATGATATTCCTAGCTCTATTGAGAACTTGTTTGGTCAGGAATCCGTTTCCTCCCCACTTCAAACGAAACTTACCACTTTTTACGACGATCTCGCTGCTACAAGGGTGATAATGGGTGATATTGCAGATGAAATCAGAACACAATCTGATCTTCGCACAAGTGTTCCAGCTAATAATTTTAATCTTCCTTCTTCCGCTTCAAGCTTAAGAAGTGAACTCATAGCGGCCCAAAATGCAACCGCCACCTCGGACACTAATCTTAGTAGCCAAAAATCCCTTCCGACGATGACCTCTGCAGGTGGTCAGATGGAGTTATCTGTAGTTAAGAATGCTGTCCGGGCTTCGCACGTGCCGCTTCCGTTGGCCAAATCTTCCGAACTTGACTTGGATTTTAATAGGAATGCTCCTATTCCTGTGGAGCATTCCAAGCAAATCCGTAAACAAAGCATCCGTAAAAACCGATCCCGGAAACGTGCAATTGCAACTGAAAGGAGCGAGCCTTCCACAGTAGCGATTGGTACTTCATCTCAGTCCTCTTTAGGAAATGGTATTGGGGCCTCTTTGAGAACGGTACCTAAACCTTCGAATGTTTTCGTCACCCGTGTCTGTCCAGAAACGATGTGCGAGGACATATCGAAGTATTTAAAGTCCAAAAATATTGCGACTGATGGTATTTCTTGTCGAAAAATCAGTAAAAGCTCTAAACCTGTTGCATCCTTTCTCCTAACTGTTTCAGCAGATTTGCAGGACAAATTGTTAGACCCCTTACTTTGGCCTGCTGGCACTTTTACTAAATTATTTGTACCTTCTGAGCGCCTGCCTAGAAATAAAGCTAATATAAATAACGTTGTTCCAAAAAACGGAAGTCGCTTTCCTTTTACTATCAAAATGTAAGGGGGATTCGGACAAAAACCGCACATATCTTCAATCCTCTGCCGCGGCTTGCTTCGATATAGTTGCTTTCACTGAAACTTGGCTGAATCATGGTATTCGCGATGCTGAAATCCTTGATAATTCTTATCAAACTTTTAGAAGAGATAGACATACTGATTCGGAAGCTCGTGGCGGTGGCGTACTTCTCGCGTGTAAAAATAAGTTCAATTGCAGCAAAATTGAACTTCCTTGTTTCTCCAACACCCTCGATATTGAGAACATAGCTCTTAAGCTATCTCTCTTAAAATATGACTTATGCATAATTTGTTGCTACATTCCTCCAGACTCCATAAATATTGTCGATGACAAAGGTCAAAATATTTACGACCTACTTACTTTAACATCTAATTTTATCCATGGTAAGATGGAACCTATTGACGAATTACTACTTATTGGTGATTTTAACTTACCCAATATACAATGGGTACTTAATGAAGATGACGATGACTATCTTCCACTTAATAACTTGACAACAAGGGAATCACGTTTCCTTGACACTCTTTCATCTCTTGGTCTCAGCCAAATCAGTAATGTTAAGAATGACATGGGTAGGCAGCTAGACCTGGTATTTTCTACTGACGCTGGGAACTTATTAGTTGAACCTAGCTCAGTTATAATGTGTAATCTTGACAAATAACACCCTCCTCTACTAATTACATACTGCCATGAAACCGAAAATCTAGCAAATTGTGACGAAACACAATACTTTTTCAATTTTAGAAAAGCTGACTTTTCGGAACTTTCTCGTAGACTTACCTCTATTGATTTCAACACATTGCTGTCTTGCAATAGTGTTGATGAAGATGTTTCTAAGTTTTACATAATTCTTTTCGATTTATTCGCTTCTCATGTTCCCCCTGAGCGTCAGCGGATCTCTAAAACATCACCGCCATGGTTCAATAAAGAGCTGAAACGCCTTAAAAATAGAAAGAATAAACTGTGGAAAGGATATTTGCGGGACAAGGACATTATAAGTCACAGCAACTTCCTCACATCCTATAATGAGTTCAACTAACTTTCCTCTTCACTTTATGATGAGTATATTCAAAGTATGCATGTGAAATTATTTAGTGACCCACGTAACTTTTTTAGGTTTATTAATATGAAAAAAAAACCGACAACTACCCCAATACCATGAGGTACAAAGATTCTGCTAGTGACGTTTCGTCTGATATTTGCAATATGTTTGCTTCATTTTTTGAAAATGCATTTTCCTCTTCAAATTTCCAACCTCGTAATAGCAACTTTAATTATATGAACGACTCTCATAAAGTTTCATTCACTATCCCTACAATTACACATGAGGATATACTTGATCATATTAATGGGCTTCCAAATGACTTCACAACGGGTCCCGATGGGATTCCTCCAGCCTTCCTGAAGTCATGTTGCCTCTCCCTAGTAGCCCCGCTGAGAATTATTTTCCAAAAATCGCTCGATAGTGGTTGTTTTCCGTAGCTATGGAAAAATTCTTTCATCATACCTATCCACAAAACAGGTAGTAAAAATGATATTTCTAACGATAGGCCTATTGCGAAATTATCATGCATGCCCAAATTATTTGAATCAATCATTTACTCTCAGCTATCATTTTCCTGTAAGAATTTGCTTTCTTCAAACCAACATGGGTTTATTTCGGGCAGGTCTGCAACCACCAACTTATTAGAATCCATCTCGGATACTAATGGCGGGTTTGCAAAAGGCTTCCAAACAGATTGTATCTATACTGACTTTAGTAAAGCTTTCGACAAGTTATCTCACTCCGTGATATTGTTTAAAATGGAAAAGTATGGGTTTCCCCCAACATTCCTAAAATCGACGGAGTCATATTTAGATAACAGAACATACCAAATCAATTTCCGCCATTCCTTCTCTAGAGTCTTGAAAGCTTCTTCCGGCATACCTCAAGGGAGCCACCTGGGCCCGTTGCTCTTTATTCTATCTATTGACGACATTGTATCTGTTGTGAAGCACTGCAAAGTCTTGATTTATGCTGACGATATTAAACTTTTCGCTCAGATTAAATCTTTTAACGATTGTGAACTTGTACAGGGTGACCTCCACAAATTTTACGACTGGTGCAAAAGCAATAATTTGGTACTCAATATCGACAAATGTGAGGTTATGACTTTCCACAGGAATCTGAAACCAATCACTTATGATTATGAATTCTCGAATTCCTCGATTCGCCGTGTTAGTTCTGTTTGTGACTTGGGTGTCAAATGTGACCAAAGATTGAATTTCGTCTCCCATATAAACTTCATGGTATCAAAGAGTAGTTCTATGTTGGGCTTTATAAAACGTTGGTCTCGAGAGTTCTCGAATCCCACCATTACATTGCATTTGTACACTTGCTTTGTGAGACCCCTTCTTGAATACGCTAGCCAGGTCTGGTCTCCATTTTACGGTATACACATCGACCGTATCGAGTCTGTTCAGCGGAACTTCCTACGATTTGCTCTCAGGCACCTACCCTGGAATAATTCATTAATTCTTCCACCCTATAAGGATCGCTTGAAGCTTTTAAATATGCACTCGCTAGAGAAACGTCGTATGGTTGCCGATATAACGTTTGTGCATCAACTCTTAAACGGGAATATTGATTCTCCATTTTTACTTAACAAAATCTCTTTCCGTGATAGTAGGCACAATTTAAGAAGGCTACCTTTGTTACATGTTAACTCCTCAATGTATAACTTTAGCAAGTATGAACCTGTTAATCGCATGTGTATTACTGTAAATAATATGGCTGAGCATTTTGTTGTCGACGTTTCTAAGCATGTTTTAAAAAAACGTCTATATAATATTTAATCTATTTTGTTTAATGTTTTGTGCATGTAATTTCATCTGGTGTTTAGTTTATGTTTAATGTAACATACTAATACTAACACCGACTAAGTGATGAATCGCATGTATTGTTGAGACGTTTATTTATTAAACGTGTCCATGCAGCGAGCTTGTGTTAAGCTGGTTCTGATAGTCAATTATTTAAATTAACTTTCGTAGATAATTGTTAACTCTAGTTCTTGTGATCTAGTCTAATCTCAGGCACTTTGCCAAACAACCAATGAGTAATGGGAGTGGTGCACCTATATGCTCACACCATAACATCATATATATTTCAATGAAATATAGCATGTGCTTCAGCCTCCAGCACTTCTAGCATTTATGCGAGAAATAATCAGAGTTTTCGCGTTCTCCTTCTCCGAGTGACTTCTTGCGAATCGTAACTTTTCCACTTTCCATGATTAGAGTCGTGCTCCTGAGTAGATCCTTCCCGATTGGAACATCCTGATTCAACCAATCATCAGGGACTACGTGGCACTGAATGTCAAAGTTTTCAGCGTTTATTTTCATTTCTAAGGGTATAGAACAAATAGTTTCCTTAACGTTTCGGCCGAGTACCGTGAGTTCGGTGCTTGGTACTTTATTTTCACTAGTACTTCGAAGCTTTAAGTAATCAGATTTCTTTATAAGTGTCACGTCACTACCGGTGTCCACCAGAACTACAAATTCTTGATTAACTATTGTAACGACATCATTTGAATGAGGAAGCGAAATGGTGTTCACCTGGCTCGACCTTTGCTCTGATTCACGCATCTTCTTAGGGCACCTAACCGAAATGTGGCCAAACTCATTACAGTTGAAGCATCGGGTACCTTTCGCTTTGTGGGGCCAATAATTATTTGCGTGGGAGTATGCTCCACAAATTCCACACCTTCTTTTGCTAGATCCTGGTTTTTTAGACGAGTTTGGGGTTATCTCCACTTGGCCTTTACTTGCCTTTTGACCTTTCATCGTCTCAGAAGCTTAAAGTGTCACATTAAAGTCTGATATAGCCCTAGCCTCGTTAAGAATAGCTTTATTAGAGATAGTGTTTCTTCTCGAGAATTTCTCGAGAAAATAGTATAATTCGTTTTTCTCATTTCTCGAGAAAATAGTTTATTCTCGAGAAAGGCGCCAACACTCAAGTTGCAACCAAGCTATCGGAGATTTTTTTCCTAATAGACCCGTGCTGCCTGTGGCTGATATGACTGTATAGAAATCATAGGAATACCTAACAAATTAAATCGACAGTAGCAAAAACAGGAAGAAATGTGCGGTGAGCTCTCGACTTTTGTCGTCTGCTTTTTCATTAGAATATATATTCTGGTAATTTTAGAAGCTGTTGCCGCTGTCTTCAGGGCTCAGTACAGGCATGTAGTAGCAACCAAATTAGATTTAATGTATACAATACTAACCTTTCCTACCGACAATTCTCAAACAATTCTCAGAAGTTTATAAAGTCGCATTTTAAGAATAATAGGATATACTGAGACAACTTACATCTAGATATGAAAACCCCAAATGAAGTGGGTCGAAAGCTGGCCCCCTAATGGCCCGCAAATAGAAAGGTCTATACATTCTCTCTCTGCTGTATTATGTCACATAAATTCTTCGCAACATTTTTTAATGATAGCTTTCTTTAGTTGAGTTACGAAGTAAATATTCAGCAAAACTTTATCTTGTCATACAGCTTGAAGGTATACACTATTATAAACTGAAGGAATCAATTATCGGGCCAAATAGTTCCTCTTCACGGCAATAAGCCAAAAGACGATTTTAAGGCCCTACTACTGATCAAATAATTTTAAGGTATAAATGTTAATTAAAAGAAACAAAGAGAGTCAATCTGCAACGTAATCCTACAAAAGTAAGGCAACTGATGATGAAATTATATATTGTACTGTAAAAAGGAGGAGTTAAGTTAGCTCAGACCATAATGAATCTAAAGGATGAAGAAAAAAATTTAGTGTATCTATTAGCGTATTAACTACCATTATAAATAAAAGATACATGGATGTTATCATATATAAAAACTTTCTAAAGATTCGTCAAATTTTGGGTCGGTAGGTATTCTGCAGAAAAAAACGTTAGTTAGAGTTGCTATAACACAAAAATTAGATGGAACTGGTATTTCAATTGTAAAAGATATTGTACTGTAGGTAATAAGTGATGGTGCTGCGGTATGCAGGAAGTTGAATTGGAAAGTTTTGTGTTGCATATCAGCAACTATGCTATAATCATGGTTTGCACTTAGCTAGTTTGAAAACTTTTTAAAACTGTTTACATTGAGAAGAAGAAAGAAAGAAACGAATTCAGGAATATATAGTAATAGTGAAGATGAAGATTCTTTTCCAAAATATGAATTGGATTTTCAATTTGAATTAGTGAGAAATAGAAAGTTGCAAATGCGAAAGCCTATACAATTACAATTATGAATTTTTGAATATTTTTACAATTTTCCGTATATGTAATGTATACCTACGGAAAATTGCAAAAATATTCAAAAACTCCCCTGTCAAAAATATTGTTTCGCAAAATTATGCATATAAATAAAAGGAAGTGTAATTACTTTTGAATTATAAGACAAGTTGGCATACTATGGAGATTATGTTCAAAAAGAAAATGTCAACAATGAGCATATGTTAGAAGTTGTCTATTGCAATTAAAGATAAAATAAGTAACAGAATACACAAGAACATTATAAATCTTTACGAAGTCTCACATGAGGAGAAAAAGATGTATGTACACATTTTTTAGACTATTCTCGAAAAATTATATGAACACAATTGCAAAAGAAGTCTAAATAGATAATTTGTTAGTTTTGAACAGTTTTATACTGACGAAGCAGAAGTTAACGAATTTGTAACCAATGGAAATGAAGAACTGCTTCTTCAAGAATAATATAAATTTATCTATAACAGACAATGCCAGAGAAGTGAGCTCTGGTGTTGCTGAAAATTATTAAACAAGTGTCGTGTCCCAAAAGCAATCAATCAATAAAACCCAATAATTAACCGCGATAAAACTTTCTTCGAATAAAACAACGCTCGAATTTCGTGCACGTTATAAATCTGTATTTACTAAGACTTGACCTATCTTAACAATTACTATGTACTCCGCACCGAACGGAAACTTGATACGACTATGCAACGCGACTGCTCACTGGAAGAATAGAATATTACAGGCACTCGACAGACCAGTCATTGGTCTTTTACGCTCCAATATTCGGAAGTAAACTTTTACTCGCAACGCGGATATGAACAAACGACAACAACCTTGCCGTTTATTCTACCGGTTGCAGCACCTGAGTCGCTTAGTAGTAAACAATCGCCTTACATAATAATTACCATGCTAGATTAATTAATATCGTAATCTTCGATTGTTTCACTAACCGCTCATCGCAGCCAGCTGTTGGGCTAATCAGCAAAATAACCGACAGTTGCAGAACAATATCATGCGAAGTTATTGTTTAGCAATTGCTGATTATTTCGCTAGAATGCGCCATTGGCTGCTGGAAGAATGTTCCGTATATTGGGCCATGACATCCCTCCCCCTTAGAAAAACTAGTTTCCGCAGGGAACTAGATCTGGAGAGTGCAATAGTCTCAAAAATTGAAAATATTTTTGGTCTCCGTTCGGTTCAGATTGTTTTACATTTTTCTTACATATCAATATAAATATTCTAATTTATATTTTATTACATTTTTATAATTTTGCATTGTTTTTCTTTATTACCACCTGTTACATACATAAAATCCCAAATAAACCCAGTAGATAAGCTGTGCGGTTGCTGGACCAAGTGCATGTGTACTTATTCGACCTTGAGTGGGTGGTTTTGGGTGGGTGGTGAAATGTGTGTGTGGTACAAAGGGGTCGCCGGGCGGCTTCTTTGCAGTATAATGGGGGGTTGCATGTGTGCGGCTTCTTTGAAGTACAAAGGGGGGCCGCGAGTAAGTGTAAAATTTTGCGGTTGGATGGGTGGGTGGTGAAATGTGCGCGGCTTCTTTGCAGTACAAAGGGAGCCGCCGTAGGATTTTGCGGTTAGATGTACAGTAGAAAATGTGTGGAAAAATGAATTAAATGTGCGCGGCTTCTTTGAAGTACAAAGGGGCCGCCGTCGTTAGAAGTTCAGATGGCTGGCATGCATTTATGCGGTCATCTTTAAGTGGGCACAAAGGGACCGCCGGATGTGTGGGAAAACTGTGGTGAGAAGCTCAGATCACTAACATGGGTTTGTGCAACTATCTTTAACTTAGCCTTTTAGCCTAGAATAATGCACTATATAAGATGGAGATAATTACATGAATATATCAGTATAAGATTAAATTCAGCTGAAGTTACATCTGATCAGAGGGAAAAAATGGATCAGCACCAAAGGATAAATAACGTTCTGAGTAGTGTCCACAAGCGTTAAAGCTATAAAGAAATATTGAAGGTAAAGGATATGCAGGTTAATAAAGCATATAAGGTAATAAACGCTCGTAGAAGTTCAACCCAATATGGACCAAAGATTTTATTGGAACTGGAGTCGAATGTTATTTACCTACCAAAGCGTTTCGATATTTTATCCGATGAGGTTCTCGAAGATATCAACAAAGAAGGCAGTTTCTACATAGTTAATGAAGGTGAAATAGGAAAATCTTTTAATCTAAGGATTTCACATCAAGCTGAATTGAATGAGTCCGCAAATTTTTATAATCTAACATATTAAAAAAATGTATTTTATAAAAAATAATTAAACTGAATTGAGTCAAAATATGGTTGTTTTTATTATTCATTTTTTCTTTTTTAACTATGAAATAGGAGTGGGGTGATTTTATAAAAATGGTACACTCATGCATTAATTATCAAAGAGAACCGACGGCGCGGCTTCTTTGAAGTTGGGGTTGGTGTGCATGCGCAACAGAAAATGTGTGTGTGTGTGTGTGGCACAAAGCCAACCGCCGGATAGCGCGGCTTCTTTGAAGTTGGGGTTTTATGCAGACATTTTTTGTTATAAAATGGGGCACTTAATGTGTGAATTATCAAAGTTTCTGATAATATCTACGCAGAAGGTTATTGTTGGTACAAAATATTAATTATCAAAGTTCGTGATAATACCTAAAGCGATAGCTAATATTTCAATCTGATATTGTTGTGAGTTTTTAGATTTGTGGAACAATGGCTTCAATTACAAAGAACATAGTGAATATGGTTGAAGAAATCAAAATTGCCTTCAGGAATTTAAGTGGTCGTCCGGAGGAAATCAATGACGCTCTGAAAAAATGTGTATTATATATTCGGCGATCGCGTTCAGTGTTAGGGATGAGTTCCAATGTGGGGGCTAAAAGGTGTCTTCAAAGATGAATTATAGAACTCAAAGGATTTAAGATAAAGCTCTACTCACTATTGCATCAAGGTCGTGGTAATAGTTCTCAAGCAAAGTCTAGAAAATCTCGTGTCGTTTGGGAGGATGTAGAATCAGCATTTATGGATCGAATCAGGACAGGAGTAGTAGTTAATTTAATTCATAAGGATCCCAAAATATTTTTAGAAGATGCTCAACATTTATTTTCACGACGGATTCAAAACATTTTAAAGAACTATAACACACTTAAGATTAATACTACTTTCTGTGGAGAGTTTAAAATTACTCGAAAGGAAGATGACGTATTTGAATTTAAATATTTTAATACAAAGAATGTGGTGGTAGATCGTGGTACAGATTTAAAGCAATGGTTTTTTGAAAATATTCAACAGAATATACTAGTTCAACTAGAAGAATTTCAAGAGCGTGATAGTGGATGGGCTTTATCAAGTATTATTAATTTAGCCGTGAATATTAATAAGTACGAACCCTTTCGAGGGTCATAATATATCGACTTACCACCTGAAATAAAGTGTAAACATGCGTGCATTAACATTAATAATGAGGATTCTGCATGCTTTGCATGGGCTATAGTATCAGCACTTTA